>CM057095.1:31859076-32129076 GCA_029959045.1 Taenioides sp. WSHXM2023 | reverse complement strand
CAAAATTTGACCCCTTTTATGGTTGGGAATGTAAGAGGTAGCTAATACTTCTTGATATTTTAGGCTATTGATATTGCCTTCCACCCTGCAAATGTCTCGCACACCCCCATACTGGATGTAACCCCAGACCATGATTTTTCCGCCACCAAACTTCACTGTTTTCTGGGTGAATCTTGGATCCATGTGGGCTCCAGTAGGTCTCCTGCAATATTTGCGGCGGCTGTGATGTAATTCAACCGAGGATTCATCTGAGAAATCCACCTTCTGCCACTTTTCCAGTGTCCATCCTTTTAGCAGGCTGTGGGCCTTGGCAAATGCCACACGGTTTTTTAATTGCCTTTTGTTTAGTGCTGGTTTCTGTGCACTGATTCGACCATGGAGGCCATTTCGAGACAGAATTCTACAAACTGTTCTGGTTGACACAGGGACTTGAGGTGACCAGGCCTGGTGGAGCTCTGCTGCAGTGGAAAAGGGGCCGGCCTTGGATTTTCGAATCAACAAACGGTCCTCCCGAGCAGTTGTCTTGTGGGGTCTGCCGGACCTGGGCTTGTCAAAAACATCTCCAGTCTTTTCAGATCTTTTTCTTATTCTTTGTACTTGACGCTGAGACACATTGAAGGTGTCAGCCACCTCAGCAGTGGATCTGGTCTTCAGCCTCTTGATAATTAACGCTTTGGTCTCAGGGTGGATCTTAGGCATGTTGTCAGAGGTCAAGTTGCAGTTGATGTGAAGGTCTGGTGTGCTGGGGTTCTTTTTGTACACACCCACTAATTGATTGATCAGTAACTGATCACAGGTGAGGCTGTAATCTAGGATTGGGTGCATCATATGACAAGGCGACAAGACTTTAGTCTTGCCAAAATCTGACCTTTCTGTGTTCATTAAATGATCAATCTTTCTTCAGTGAAGCAAATTTATTTTAGTATATTGAGCATAATTGGGGAGGGTTTTAGCTTTCATATGAGACATTTCTAAAACCAATCGATTAATTTAAAGTCGGGTTATAAGCTTTTGTTTCTACAAAATGGAAAAGCGACAAGACTTTTGTCAGAGACTGTATACATTGTAGAGAGATGTGCCTTAAGCTGCCCAGGCTGGGACACTTAAGACTACAGAGCTCAGTCAAGATATTGCACTGTATTAAATATTGCACAACAGAGGATCGAAGGATAGGAATGTGGGTCAGTCAGTACATGTGTGTGTTCAAAGTGGTCAAACTGTTTTTGAGTCTGGTAGTCCTTGCTTTGATAAACCTGTAGTACCTTCCTGAGGGCAACAGGTCAAACAAAGGGTGGGAGCTGTGCTTGATCATGTTTTTAGCTCTGCTGAGGCAGTGGGACACACGTCCATCAGGGAGGAGAGAGGGCAGCCGATGATGAAGGAGGACTTGTGCGTGTGTTATTGTGTGTGTGTGTTCTCTGTATGCAGGAGGAGGACTTGTGCGTGTGTGTGTTATTGTGTGTGTGTGTGTGTTCTCTGTGTGCAGAAGGAGGATTTGTGCGTGTGTGTGTTACTGTGTGTGTGTTCTCTGTGTGCAGGAGGAGGACTTGTGCGTCTGTGTGTTATTGTGTGTGTTCTCTGTGTGCAGAAGGAGGACTTGTGCGTGTGTGTGTGTTATTGTGTGTGTGTGTGTTCTCTGTGTGCAGAAGGAGGACTTGTGCGTGTGTGTGTTACTGTGTGTGTGTTCTCTGTGTGCAGGAGGAGGACTTGTGCGTCTGTGTGTTATTGTGTGTGTTCTCTGTGTGCAGAAGGAGGACTTGTGCGTGTGTGTGTGTTATTGTGTGTGTGTGTGTTCTCTGTGTGCAGAAGGAGGACTTGTGCGTGTGTGTGTTACTGTGTGTGTGTTCTCTGTGTGCAGGAGGAGGACTTGTGCGTCTGTGTGTTATTGTGTGTGTGTGTTCTCTGTGTGCAGAAGGAGGACTTGTGCGTGTGTGTGTTATTGTGTGTGTGTGTGTTCTCTGTGTGCAGAAGGAGGACTTGTGTGTGTGTGTGTTACTGTGTGTGTGTTCTCTGTGTGCAGAAGGAGGACTTGTGCGTGTGTGTGTTACTGTGTGTGTGTTCTCTGTGTGCAGAAGGAGGACTTGTGTGTGTGTGTGTTACTGTGTGTGTGTTCTCTGTGTGCAGAAGGAGGACTTGTGCGTGTGTGTGTTACTGTGTGTGTGTTCTCTGTGTGCAGAAGGAGGACTTGTGCGTGTGTGTGTTACTGTGTGTGTGTTCTCTGTGTGCAGGAGGAGGACTTGTGCGTCTGTGTGTTATTGTGTGTGTGTGTTCTCTGTGTGCAGAAGGAGGACTTGTGCGTGTGTGTGTTACTGTGTGTGTGTTCTCTGTGTGCAGGAGGAGGACTTGTGCGCCTGTGTGTTATTGTGTGTGTGTGTTCTCTGTGTGCAGAAGGAGGACTTGTGCGTGTGTGTGTTATTGTGTGTGTGTGTGTTCTCTGTGTGCAGAAGGAGGACTTGTGCGTGTGTGTGTTACTGTGTGTGTGTTCTCTGTGTGCAGAAGGAGGACTTGTGCGTGTGTGTGTTACTGTGTGTGTGTGTTCTCTGTGTGCAGAAGGAGGACTTGTGCGTGTGTGTGTTACTGTGTGTGTGTTCTCTGTGTGCAGAAGGAGGACTTGTGCGTGTGTGTGTTACTGTGTGTGTGTTCTCTGTGTGCAGAAGGAGGACTTGTGCGTGTGTGTGTTACTGTGTGTGTGTTCTCTGTGTGCAGGAGGAGGACTTGTGCGTGCGCGGGCTCTCTGTCCTCACTAATATGGCAGATCAGCTGTATTACCCCTGTGAACACGTGGCATGGGCAGCAGATGCTCGCTTGGTGCCTGTCCGCTCCGAGCGCTGGTGGCTCCTGAGCACCGTGCTGTGGGGGTCCTCTCTGCTGCTCGGGATACTCAGGTGACCGGACACATACACTCGACACGCTCACAATAATGAATTTACAGCTCATGTCATCAACATTATCTGGGGGTGTGATGCTAACTGGCTGAACTTCAGACAGAGCAGTGCTTACAGTTAGCATCACACCCCCAGGGAATGTTGAGCTGCAAAGTGTCAATACTGTACCTGAGCACTGGAGTGTTCAATAACCTGTAACTATGGGCAACAGAAGCTAAAAAAAAGGAATGGCTAAATTACTTTTTCAGTACCTAATATAACTATGATCTCCTGCCTATTTCCCTCAGTGGAACACGTTTAATTTCCTGCTCTGGTTGATTCAATATTTACAGGCTCATTATACAAACAACTTTTCATTATTCATTCATTATTACTGAACACATGTTTGATATTAAAGCTTAGGTGAGGTTCAGTGTTTGTACTTTTATCACCATATTTACTAACTGTCACGCTGGCGCACCTCTCACATCCACTAATGTTTTCCCTCATTTCTATTAGTGGAGGGCATCTGACACACAGGGATATACAGTAGAAGTATGGGAGGGCATCTGACACACAGGGATATACAGTACAAGTATGGGAGGGCATCTGACACACAAGGATATACAGTAGAAGTATGGGAGAGCATCTAACACACAGGGTATGGTGGGATGGAAGGGCGGCTGACACACAGGGGTATAGGTTGACGGGAGGGCATCTGACACACTGGGTCGTCATCTGAAGCCCAGTCCTTCCTGTGTGTAGGTCTGTGCGTGTGCTGGTGCTGTTGAAGAGGAAGCTGCAGAGATGTGAGAGAGGAGAGGAGGACAGGAGCAGGTGAGAGGACGCTCATGTGCTCCACTGTGGGACATGATGGTAGTAACGCTATTTAAAGTGTAAGAATAAAGGATAGAATAGAAACAGGCAGTAAAAATAAAAAAAAGAGTCATAGATGTGATATAGATGTTTATACTCCACTCCACAAGTCCATGTAGTAATTAGCAGAACCACGCAACATTGTGACCACCTTTTTATACAAAAAAACATGTTTCAAATTCTGAGGTCTATGTTGACACCCAGTATAGCCCTGGTTTTGTCCTGGTTTAGTCCTGTTTAGTCCTGTTTAGTCCTGGTTTAGTCCTGGTTTAGTCCTGGTTTAGTCCTGGTTCAGTCCCGGTTTAGTCCTGGTTTAGTCCTGTTTAGTCCTGCTTTAGTCCTGCTTTAGTCCTGGGTTAGTCCTGCTTTAGTCCTGGGTTAGTCCTGGGTTAGTCCTGCTTTAGTCCTGCTTTAGTCCTGGGTTAGTCCTGCTTTAGTCCTGGTTTAGTCCTGGTTTAGTCCTGTTTAGTCCTGGTTTAGTCCCGGTTCAGTCCCGGTTTAGTCCTGGTTCAGTCCCGGTTTAGTCCTGGTTTAGTCCCGGTTTAGTCCTGGTTTAGTCCTGTTTAGTCCTGCTTTAGTCCTGCTTTAGTCCTGCTTTAGTCCTGGGTTAGTCCTGGGTTAGTCCTGCTTTAGTCCTGGGTTAGTCCTGGGTTAGTCCTGGGTTAATCCTGGTTTTCTCCTGGTTTATATCTGCTTCTGCTCTAGTTTAGTTTTGTCTTTGGAGAATGGCTTTGTGGCAACAGTGTTCCAAATCTCCTCTGCCAACTAAAAGGTTGCAGATCAAACCCTGCTTGGACCACTGCATACTATTGTTGTGTCCTTGGGCAAGACATCCACAAGGCATCCACGTCATTTGAGCTGTGTGTGATTGAGTGGATGTGAATGGAGGGGCTGATGGTGCAGACTGGCAGCCTCACTTTCGTCAGTCTATCCCAGGGCAGCTGTGGCTACAATAGTAACTTACAGGAATCAATAATACACAAAAGCAAAGCGACGTTTGAGTGTCTAGTGTTTTATAGTGTTTAGTGTTATATAGTGTCTAGTGTTATATAGTGTCTAGTGTTATATAGGACAGATGCATTACTGTTACATTTCTAGACTTTTGTTCAGTTTTAGTCCTTGATCAGTTTTGGTGTTAGTCCAGGTTTAGTCCTTTAGACCTGGTATTAGACATTATATTGTAATAATAAGAAGAAAATGATTTTGGTGGATCCTCTGTGTTGCAGGGTGCCAGGGCTGCGCAGACAGGTGCAAGCTGAGCTCCTGTCAGTGGTGAGCAGTGCAGCAGATCTGTGTAACGCGGTGCACTGGATGCCCTCAGGCTTCCTGTGGGCGGGACGATTCCCTGAGTGGACCGTCGGGCTCATGGGCACAATCTCCTCTGTGATTGGTCTGATCAAGATGTCCAGCAGCCAATCAGAAACCTAATTGTTCTGGCCTAGTTGCTGATGAGCTCTGTGAAAAGCATGTATTTCAAACTGTGTTGATTCTACAACAGGTTGGAATATATTGCTCATGTTTTTAAAGTGTTCTATCCACTTTATTCCGCCATGTTGGCACAGGAATCCCAGGTATTTCAGGAGAGGAGAATTTGAGAAAAGTTTGGCCTCTAACATCTGTTATAAAGTAGATTGATTTGTGTCAACAAGTCAACACTGACTCACTGATTCTCTGAGAAGCTTTCAAACGCCTGTGTAGTTTAGTTCTAAATTATTTGCTGAGGTCAGCATTCCTCTGCAGAATCATACACCCGGAATAATAATGAAGGTGTCTGTGGCAATAATTCCAGAATAAGGTGGATATCTAATCTACTGCTGCTTTTGAGTCCATATTTCCATATAAGATTTTGATTTAAATTTCATTTATTAATTGTAATGCTGATTTATTCTTAATTACAAAAACACTGGACATGATGGCCAAGTTGTTCGTTATAATTTGGTATTTTGGTTCTCAAAATGATTATCCAATGAGAAAGCAGAATGGGCCTCACCTCCTGGCAAACCAGGGTCAGTTGTGATTGTAATATGCTTGCTGTAAGAGCACAGGCTACATACACATCCTTTAATTGATCGTTGTAATTTTTTATTACTGTAAATCTCTCATTTTAGTACCAATATTTGACATAATTGTTAGCTACACTTCTACCCCACTTCCTCCCTCAGCACACTGTGTGACAATATACTCTTCTAACATAATTTGTGAATTTAGTTGAATGGCAAAAGTATAAAATTTATTCTGAATATACTCTTTTCGTGTAATTAAAAGTATTTTGTACACTGAACCAGATTTTGATTTTAAAATTATAAATATATAAAATATGAAAAGTACAATTGTAAAACTATTTTTTGTACTGTAAAATCGTATGCTTTTAATACAAATATCTGAATCGAGTTTCGATTAATTTGTTCTTGTTTTCTGTTATGACGTCAGGACTGTTCGCATGTTACGTTTATGTCACATGGGATGTATCGGAATTTGTACGATACATCTTAACATGGTAAGGAAAGGAATAGCAACTTATTTCGTATTTATTATTGTATATAATGGCATTTTAGGCTGGCTATGATTGAGAGTAATCACATTAATCTTTTGTTTTACAATAAAAATGAATGTATTTTTGATTAAATATTATAGATCAGCTGTAAACCCACGTTGTCCACATTCCCAAGTGTACGTGAACGCAGCGAGACTCCAGCGTTCAGCGGAGTTGGCACAGCGCAAAACTCCACACAGCAGCTGCTTTTCCGCTCACAAACTGCCTTTAAAAGCGTACCTTTACTGCAATGATGACTTATTAGGTGTCTGGAGACGTGCTGATGTCGCTGTTAGCATGACGAACGCCACAGAGGCACGATTTAACCTCTGCGTAAATTCACCAACAACCTTAACGCACCCGAGCAGTCTGCGCACAAAGAAGAAAGGATCGTAAGCGTCAGGTGAGAGATAGTTTTAGATTTGTGGAGAGTAGCCACGTTTTCAAATACAAATACAATTTGTGTGCTTCTTTGGGACTTTGAGCAAATGCAGTCTAATGAGTAAATAAGTGGAATTGTTGTAGATCCAAAGTTAGCTGGAGAGGCTAACTTGGCTAAATGTTGTGAGGCAGTTTCCGTTAAAGGTTTGCACTGAAGCACTCCAGTCTTATGAGGGATCTAGTATACTTTTATTTCATGCATTTGAAATAAGTTTATTCCGTGCAGTAAGTTGTTAAAGGTGCGCTACGTAATTTTTCTGGTGGAGGGTCAGCCACCTGCTCGTCTGAGATGTTCGACTATATGACATTGAGCGTAGCATTTCTTCAAATATATGCGCGCCTCTCCACAGATCTGACCTGTAACTTGTCTGCTGGTCTCTATAGAGATAGCTGAATGCCATGTTGTGAAGCATTCCAAGCAAATGAATAAAATAAAAGTAAATAAAATGCAGTTAATGGAGACAACAGTTGGTGGACTCAGAAAAATGACATAGTGCACCTTTAACAGTCTGGCCACAGAGCATTTGCATGTGTCAGAACTGAGGATGAGAGATTTATTTTCATGTTCAATAAAAATGGAAATGATTCCGTATGTTTGTGGGGGAAAGTAAATGTGATGTAAGTATTGGTCTGTTTCAGATCACATCACAACATTCTGCAGGTTATTACAGATGGGAACAGCTAAAATGAATCTTTTTGTTGTAACACGGTGAATTCTTGGCTCTAGTCAATAATAGAAATGATCAGGTTCAACATTTGTGAATTTACATGTTGGAGATTTTCCTGGCAAAGTGCAATGTACAGGGGCTCAATGGTCAGAGCAGTGAGTGGTACAGATTGGCAGTCTCTCTTCTGCCAGTCTGTCCCAGGGCAGCTGTGGCTACAGTCGTAACTTAAACTTACTACCACAGATTGTGGAGAGAATGAATAATGCCATTATTATTATTATTATTTATGTAATCAATATGGAAAACTGTCTCTTATCCCCATCTTGGAGTATGACATCACATTCTAGAGTTTAAAAACCACCAGCTCTTTGAGTGACAGTCCTCTTGTGTCTGACTCATAAAAATAAGGAACAGTGGTGTAAGGTGTCACATGCTCAAAAAGTGCACGTCACATTTTTAACACACACACACACACACACTCTGCACACTTCAGCAATCAGACTTTATTAGCGTATTATATTAAAGCAAACAGTAATATTAAACATAAGATTGCCCTTAATTACTGGTGAATCACTGACAGAAGAAATCAAGTAATTTTTCATCTGGGTAATTATGTCAAATATGTTGGTACAGTTTTTTGAGTTTATTATAAATTATTCCCATCATTATCTGCTCTAATGAGTAGAGCTGTAACTAATGATTATTTTAGCTGTCGACTAGTCAGTAATACATTTTTCAATAAGTGAATCAGGCAAACTATTCTGTCTATTGCACTTTGAGAGATTTGAAACATTATCAACCAAATAAACACACTTATCCATAGGTCTGAAGTGTATTATTGATGAAATGGTTTTTTTGGTGTTTTTTTTGTTTGTTTGTTTTTTTGGGACATTTAGATTGAATAATGCCACAGTCTTTGTTTAGGTCTGTATTAGACTTAGACTTAGAGAGACTTTATTGATCCACAAAGGAAATGACTTGGACACAGTAGCTCACGCATCACATTCTATTATAATAACAAAGAGTAAAAATATAAAAATGATAATAAAACTTCTGAATAAGTAGCAATAAAAAACAGCAAGAGACTGGTGTCAGATAAGACATAATTATATAAATGTACAAGTAAGTAAAAAACAAATATAGTAATATACATACAGTATATCACAGTTATATACAAGAGGTCATAAGGAAACGTGTGTGCAATAATGGGAACTGTGCAATGAGTGGAATGTGCAATATTTTATTGTTTGGCCCCCTGTGACCCCAGCCCTTTGGGACAACAGATGGAAATGAGCCTTAGGCGACGATCTGGTGTGTTTACATTCATGTTGTGTCATGTTTGTCCATTAACATGCTCTGTCCCAATCAAATAAATAAATAAACGATGATATGATGATTGACAGAAACATAGGCTTATCTGTTACATAAAAAAGGTGAGTTGTTGTACATCTCTGTGGTATGAATGTATGTGTTCTAGGTCTGTATAGTCCCGATAACGAATCAGATTATTAAGACAGCTTTGATTATTTTTCATAGGACTTATTATTATGATCATCCACGCAGCGCCATACATGCTGTCTCTGTGTGCTCCTCCAAACATGGACTATTCTCTGTACCAATTGCTGGGAATTTCCTCCAGACGATGTGACCCTCAGCATGATGATTAGATTGCGTGTGGACTTGGAGTTGTGTCTGAAGTGCAGCGTGTTCTTGGGGTCTTGTTGGACTTTGGGCCTGGTTTATCTGGAACGAAGTACAGCGGAATGTGACTTAAGACACAGGAGGAGTGTGCAAAAACTGTAGTTATCGCTGCATAAAATAGTCTACTTAAAGCCACAGACTGTCACCTTATAGCCAAAAATATGTGTTTCATTTTAGTTGTGTTTATTGCACTGAACAACTTTGAAAAACTTGTGTTCTTACAGTGAGCGGGCTTGCAACTCCATAAACCCAACTGTGTTCAAATGCTCTTGCTTTGGCTATAATATTTCACAGTATGGCACAAAATGTATCTATCTCCATGGAGAATGTTCTGAAGTATGGTTTTAATTTTTTTCCCTCATGGTATCTGCAAGGTGCCTCCTCCAGAAAGTTACATACTGTATCTTTAATGAGATGTTTGAAACAATTGATATCAACAACCATGATTTAAATGATTGATATCCTTTATTTATATATTTTTTCTGAGAGTTGTGATTAGATTTGTGATTTATGGAGCATCTAGTGGTGATATGTGAGAATGCAACAGGAGCCGCTCAGTCAGTCTAATTACAAATGATGTGCAAATTATCTTTATTTTATTTTAATTATATCACAGCTAAGCCCTATTGAACAACATGACTGACTGTGAATCCCTCTTGTTTTTAAACTAATAATACTTAATAATACTGTCTATTTTTCTCTCACAGATTGAAAGATGGACGCCCCACTACCTGACCCTGCTCCCGCGGCTACCTCCAGCTCCCCTCTCCACCCTCTCTCCTCTCCCCCTCCCGCAGGTGTGGAGGAGCTGGACTCTTTCGACCCCCTGGAGCCCCCCCCTCTGGACTGGAGGTCTGACTCCTCCAGTGAGGGCGGCTCAGCTGACGGTCTGAACTATCTCACTGACATCTTGGATAAGGACAGCCCAAATCTTCCTTCAACCAGCAACGAAGGACACCAAGAGGGAGAAACCATCCAAAAAACTCAAGTAGACCATAACTTAGAAGGCGTCTGTTGGGATAATTCTGTTCAGGAACTTGTTAGCGGAGTGGATACAGAAGATAACAACGATAAAACAAGCCAATTCAGTATTAGTGGAATTCCAGAACACACTACAGACTTGGAAGAACACGGTTGTATAGATTTCTGGGATAATCCACTCACATCCAACCAAACTGACCAGTTTTCCAGAGTAGTAAATATGGAGTCTGCTTTTCAAGTTTCAAGGGACACGTTTGACAATGAATTTGGGAGTTTGAACCAGGATTTTAACCCAGAAATCCCCCAAATAAAAGTGTATAAGATTCTAGAGACAGAGTTGGAAGGGAATTGTACAGACGTGAAAACACAAACTGAAGACAATTATGATTTGAGACGTTCGAATCACGAAAACGAAACTGATGTTGGTGCTACAAATTTTGTTCAAACACGAAATGGCAAATCAGTAAAACCATTTCAGTCTGAATTTGAAGGTATTTACACACCAACAGCTAGCAAAACTGTGGAAGAACCTACGAATGACAATTATCAAGTTAGCAGTTCAAAGCAGGACTACAAAGAGATGAGAAGCTGTGGAGATATGGAGGATGAAGAGCACAGTCGCATCTATAGCCTCTTGAACCAGCTCCAGCTCAGGAGAGAGGAGGAGGGGGAGGAGGAGGTTTACCCCACTCAGAGCACTCCTCCACGGGCTGCGCTGTCCAGGCCTCGACCCCCCTCTCCAGACGCTGATGAAAGGACTGGTCTGCTGTTTTCTGAAGACCACCAGAGAGACGTGGTAAGGTTTAAGTGACAGGTTTTCATGTTTTTGTAGTTCTGACTTGGTTTGGTGGGATAGTAACTGTGGTCAATAGGAATCATAGTTTTACATCAGTTTGTGGTAGTTTGTGAGAAAAAAGAAAACTGCTTAAGTGTCAGATTGCAGGTTTGTTGGCCTGAGGTATGGTTAATATCTCTGTAATTACTGAAAAACTAAAAATTGCCTCAATTGTCAGTATAAATAAAGTAAACATTTTCTTTCACAGTAACTTCAGAAAGTGGTACCACCATCATTCAACCCCAGAGATGTGATTGTTGTCAGCTGAAAGGACTTTAAACCATAAGATTATTATGACCATTTTGTAGAGTCGATCCCAAACAAATAATGAGAAGGATGAACATTTGTGGATTTTTATTTCATTCAGAAACCGTAAACCTCAGTAAACACTGAACACGATCTATTCTAGCAGACAGGAGCTACACTATATTGCCAAAAGTATAAGTGACGAATCGTGCTTCTCCATCTGGCAATCTGATGGACGAGTCTGGGTTTGGTAGTTGCCAGGAGAACGGTACTTCTCTGACTGCATTGTGCCAAGTGTAAAGTCTGGTGGAGGGGGGATTATGGTGTGAGGTTGTTTTTCAGGAGCTGGGCTTCATCCCTTAGTTCCAGTGAAAGGAACTCTGAATGCTTCAGCATACCAAGAGATTTTGGACAATTCCATGCTCCCAACTTTGTGGGAACAGTTTGGAGATGGCCCCTTCTTCTTCAACATGACTGTGCACCAGTGCACAAAGCAAGGTCCATAAAGACATGGATGAGAGAGTTTGGTGTGGATGAACTTGACTGGCCTGCACAGAGTCCTGACTTCAACCTGATAGAACACCTTTGGGATGAATTAGAGCAGAGACTGAAAGCCAGACCTTCTTGTCCAACATCACAAATGCACTTCTGGAAGGGCGGTCAAAAATTCCCATAAACACACTCGTAAACCTTGTGGACAGCCTTCCCAGAAGAGTTGAAGCTGTTATAGCTGCAAAGGACCGACGTCATATTAAACCCTATAGAAGTTCATATGTGAGTCAAGGCAGGTGAGCCAATACTTTTGGCAATATAGTGTACTATCTAGCATTGTCTTGAAAGTATATTGTTGTTTACATATGCATGATGTCATCAGGTCAAAATCCAAAAACTCTCCCCTGCATTTTTAAAGACCATACACTTTTGCCAGTATGTGTTGTTGTGACCATTTTTCAGATTGCCTTGATTACACAGCTAATCCATTTCAATGCAGCTATCGTTATCAAAGTAATATTCTTTCTGATTCTTTTCAATTTTCTTCTCATTTTTTTACATACTCCTCTTCTAATTTTGTATATCTCCTAACAGCAATTTCAATAATAACTTATCCATTTATATCCATTCTTTGCATCGCTGTAGGTGGGCCTGCTGCAGAGCACAGATGTCCCTGGCCCTGTCCCTCCCACAGGGGACATGGATGCCGTGGTGTCTGTGTCCTACAGTGAGGAGGACACTCGGAGGTACTGGGGACACTATGACAAAGCTCCAGCTCGGACACTCAGGGAGGATTCGTTCTCCTCTCAGCCTGACGAAGAGGATCCAGAGCCGGTGTGGATGAAGCTGGGAGAGGAGCCACCTGACCTCCAGGCTTCTGCTGGGATTGATGTGGTACGTGATACTAGGACTGACCCATCTGAAATACTATCAAAACACACTATGTGAGTGGTCATACATTATGAATATCAAGACATCATTAATGTCCATGTGGTCATGTTAAGAATCCGTACAGCTAACCCTGTAGTTTAAGATAAGATGAAGTTTCTTTGGTCCACAGTGCAGTAATTACAGTGTTGTAATAGTAGGAGGATAAGGACATACAGTTTACACTTCTGTAAACATGTTTTGTGTTCATTTGAATCTTTTAATATTAATGGGGGGCTTCTCTTCCCACTGTTCATTATTGTGGAACATTTTATGATTGTATTCTGAGGTAACTTATCTTAAAGGAACTATATGTAGCCTGTACTCTTACTGTTTTAAAATTTTGTGACATAATCACCATGGAGCCTGTGTCTCCACAGCTTTGACCTGCAGATAGAGGACATGTCTAAGTGTGTCTCATTCTCAGTATATGGACAGGCCATGCGCCATGTGAAGCTCAGAACCTCTAGAATTCCCTCCCTGAGCTGCAGAGGCTGCACTAGCATTGAGTCAGGATTGGCTGCAGGTGCTGGGGTTTAGGTAGTGACCATTCAGATCAGAGAGAGGCATTTTAGGTTTAAACCAACTGGATTTCAGCTTTGAACCTGGCAACCCAAATGAGAGAGTCATGTGAGGCTCAGTCTACTTTTTGATTGGGTAACTGCCTTGAGAACTAAAACCAAATCAGCATTAGAATTGTTATCGGTAGAAGTTATATTTGATTTGAACATGTCTACCTTATATCTGGGGGCACAGATGGGTGAAGTTGATGGAATTTTAAATCAAAATCTTACAGATGGATAGACCAGATGGAGGGACAATTTGATGATAATAGTTTCATATGAGAAATTATTGGCTAGGTTGAATAACAATATGGACATTTTTGTAAAATCTTGGGCACCTGTTTTTGATTGAAGTGCCTATGACAGGTTTGACTGCTCAATTTACTAAAACACAGTTGAGATCAATATTTTTGCAAAGACTTGTTTTCTTTTTATTTAGTCTTGAAATTATTTGTATTTGCAGCAGGTTAAATTGAGTGGAAATTACAGAGTCACAAAGGCATGTCATATGCACTTTGACTCTTTTATTTTATTATTTATTTATTTTTGCTATTGAGTGGGTGCACTTCACTATATGTATGTATGTATGTCATGCATATATATATATATATATGTATATATATATATATATATATATATATATATATATATATATATATATATATATATATATATATATATATATATATATATATATATATATATATATATATATATATATAGGTAACTTCTTAAATTGTATTATCCCTTCAGCCCAAAGTAATGTGCTGCTGTCTGTTATATGTTAAAAATAGCAAAATAAAATAAAAACTTTAATTACAAAAAATGAAACCTTACATACAGTCCCTTGTTGTAGTCAGGACTAAAACAGGAAATTAAGTTTAAGAACATTAACGTAAACTTTCATAGGTTTGGATCAGGGAATAGATTTGTCTAAGCCTAATTCCTCTTTGGCGTTGTCTTACAGGAAGCTGAGCCCTCATACAAAGATGGTAAGTAACATGAGCCAATGTAAGCCTAAAGTCCTAAAAAAATACCCAGTCTGTATTTGTGCCCTTTGACCCTAGTGCCCGGGCCGTGTGACCCCGAGGACCTGCTGGATGGGGTCATATTTGGAGCCAAGTACCTGGGGTCCACTCAGATCAGGTCAGACCGGAACCCCTCCACTAATGCCCGCATGAGCCAGGCACAGGAGGCTGTAGACCGCATCAAGGTGAGGAACTGTGGGCACCGACAGAGGCCGCCATCAACAGGGGCCGCCCATCGACAGGGGCCGCCCGCCGACAGGGGCGGGCCGCCCGCCGACAGGGGCCGCCCGCCAACCGGGACTGTGGGGACCAACGGGGACCACCCACCATAAATAACTTTAAAAGTTTGCTCATGGTTATTCAGCTCTGTGGTAACTAATGACCACAACTATAATTGTAAACCATTAAGTTATTAAAATATTTTAAAGTACAGTATGTAACTTTCTGGAAAAAGCAGAAACAGAAAGTTAAAACCGTACTTTGGAACATTTTCCATAGAGACAGATTTTTTATGCCACACTGTGGAAGATTATAGCTAGCAGCAGCATTTCCTGGGAAACAAGCAGGAAAACATGCTTTTATTTTAGTGTATTTCTTGGCTAAAAATGTGCAAAATGTGGACTTAGGTTTTTTGACTGATCACAAACACATTATGGACATTAGTTACCACAGCAGGTTAGCCTCCGTCGTCCCTTTAAACTCAAAATATTTGATAGCAAAGGAGAAATTCAATTCTGTCTAGACAAAAGTAGACAAAAGTTTTTTGTCTTTTGTCCAGCTGACAGAATAGAATCTCTCCTTTGCTCTGGATCCTACCTGGACGACTGAGGGATTACACAAACATCAAAATATTTGAACATTTATGTCTAAAAATAAATGGGAAATTTACTTCAGGAATTGAAATGGACGGGACTGTTGAGCTCCATGGTGATGAGGATGAGGATGAGGATGAGGATGATGATGGTGATGGTGATGATGATGATGATGGTGATGATGGTGATGGTGATGATGATGATGATGATGGTGATGGTGGTGATGATGATGATGATGATGGTGATGATGGTGATGTGGTGATGATGATGAGGAGGAGGAGGAGGAGGATGAGAATGATGAAAATGTGGTGATGTTATTGTGTTTGTGTCAGGCCCCAGAGGGAGAGTCTCAGCCCATGACTGAAGTGGACCTGTTCATCTCCACTAAAAGAATCAAAGTGCTGACTGCAGACACACAGGTAATACACTGAAAAAACATGCTCGGGCAAGACCGTATGCACGAAGGGAGTCCTTCAGAGTTTTCCATCTTATTTGTTGTTGTTGTGTACAGGAGGCCATGATGGATCACCCCCTGCAGATGATCTCGTACATTGCAGACATCGGGCACATCGTGGTGCTCATGGCCCGAAGGAAACGCAAAGGACCAGAGGCCGAGAGCCAGAAGAAGTGTCTGATGATCTGTCACGTCTTCACCTCCGAGGACGTGAGTGCAGAGTCACACTAAACCTGCTAGAGGACTTTTAGCCCCATTTTCAGTCTGATTTGGCTCCCCACGATGTCAGGGAGGCATGGCCCGGCTAGTGCATCTCAGAAGTGATTATACAGTGCATCCGGAAAGTATTCACAGCGCTTCCTTTTTCCCACATTTTGTCATGTTACAGCCTCATTCCAAATTGTATTAAATTCATCTCTTACCTCAAAATTCTACACACAATACCCCATTATGACAATGTGAAAAAAGTTTGGGTTTTTTTTACATTTTTTGAATCACATTTACATAAGTATTCACAGCCTTTGCTTAATACTTTGTTGATCCACCTTTGGCAGCAATTACAGCCTCAAGTCTTTTTGAATATGTTGCCACAAGCTTAGCACACCGATCTTTAGGCAGTTTTGCCCATTCTTCTTTGCAGTAATTCTCAAGCTCCATCAGGCTGGATGGGAGACGTCTGTGCACAGCCATTTTCAGGTCTCTCCAGAGATGTTCAATCGGATTCAAGTCTGGACTCTGGCTGGGCCACTCCAGGACATTCACAGAGTGGTTCTGAAGCCAATCCTTTGAGATCTTGGCTGTGTGCTTCGGGTCATTGTCCTGCTGAAAAATGAACCTTCACCCCAGTCTGAGGTCAACAGCGCTCTGGGATAGGGATATCTCTGTATATTGCTGCATTAATTTCCTTCTATCCTGACTAGTCTGCCAGTTCTTGCTGCTGAAAAACATGCCCATAGCATGATGCTGCCACCACCATGCTTCACTGTAGGGATGGTATTGGCCTGGTGATGAGCGGTGCCTGGTTTCCTCCAAACATGACGCCTGGCATTCACACCAAAGAGTTCAATCTTTGTCTCATCAGACCAGAGAATTTTGTTTCTCATGGTCTGAGAGTCATTCAGGTGCCTTTTGGCAAATTCCAGACGGGCTGCCATGTTCCTTTTACTAAGGAGTGGCTTTCGTCTGGCCACTCTACCATACAGGCCTGATTGGTGGATTGCTGCAATTACGAATAATGGAGGCCACTGTGCTCACTGGGACCTTCAAAGCAGCACAAATTTTTCTGTATCCTTCCCCAGATTTGTGCCTCAAGACAATCCTGTCTCGCAGGTCTGCAGACAATTCCTTTGACTTCATGCTTGGTGTTTGTGCTCTGACATGCACGGTCAACTGTGGGACCTTCTATAGACAGGTGTGTGCCTTTCCAAATCATGTCCAGTCAACTGAATTTACCGCAGGTGGACTCCAATAAAGCTGTAGAAACATCTCAAGGATGATCAGTGGAAAAATTTTGAGCTTCATGGCAAAGGCTGTGAATACTTATGTAACTGTGATTTCTTAGTTTTCTATTTTTAATAAATTTAAAAACTGTCAAAAAAACTTTTTTTACATTGTCATAATGGGGTATTGTGTGTAGAATTTTGAGGTAAGAGATTAATTTAATACAATTTGGAATGAGGCTGTAACATGACAAAATGTGGAAAAAATGAAACTTTGTGAATACTTTCCAGATGCACTGTATGAGGTGGCCTCATCACAAACCTACCTGGAGTTGTGTTTTGCTTCATTCACACATATTTAATACCATCCATCCATTTTCTTCCACTTTATCCAAGGCCAGGTTGCAGAGGCAGCAGTCTGAGCAGGGAGGTCCAGACTTCCCTTTACACGCACACTTCCACATGTTTAACACAAACCTTGCATATTTCGGCTGAGTTCTTCTCTCAAAATGAAAACACTCCGTTAAATTTTGTGTAATATAGGATCTTTAAACATATCTATCATATGTAGATTTTAATGCATTTTTATTAGAAGTGCTTTAATTGCAAAGAAAATACCTTTAAAAACAGGGGCTGGGCTCGCCTCTCCACAGATCTGACCTGTGATTTGGCCCAGTGCTGTACTGCAGGACATTCCACACAAAGCGATAACATCTCAATGAGACAAGGAGATGGTAGACCCTCCACCATAAAAGTGACATAGTGCAGCTTTAAAGCCTGACCAAACACACCTTGAGTCGTGTTTTGTTTCATCCGTGCAGTCCTTTTTGTTAACACTGAGGCTTATGTTATTTGAAGTTACACAATGTGAAAGAACAAGACTTGTGTGTCCAAAAGCAGTAGTATTTTTAATCCTAAGTAATGTAAAGTGTATGTTTTTGGTGCTACATGAGTGTGGCACTGGTGATTCTCGTGAATGTTAAAGTGCAGTGGCAGTCGTCCCAGAACTTCACGGGCCTGACTGGATTAGAGGGAAAAGAGGAGGACATAAGAGGTAGAGGAGAGAAAGAGATGGACATGGAAGCGAGAGAGAAAGAGAGAGAGTGGAGAAAGGGAAGAGGAGAGAGCAGTGTAGTGAAGAGGGGTGAGAGAATAGAAGAGGAAAGGGGGAAGAAGGAAAGAAAGAAGGGGGTCTTCTTTAGAAGGAAATTAGCTATGGCATAAGAGGACTTGAGCTGTGTCTCACTAGAAACAAAGACTGAACTGTGAAAGCTCTATGAAACTTCACTACACTTTGTCATTGGGTCCTGTGTGTGTGGGTCTGTAGTCATCACATTGTGCTACCTCGTACCCCTCGTTTAAGGTTAGAATCGGTCTTCAGGAAATGAATGTAAGTCCACAAAAAAAGCAATGAAACCCATGGTGTCTCTGTGTCTGTGTGTGTGTGTGTGTGTGTGTGTGTGTGTGTTTGTGTTTGTGTGTTTGTGTGTGTAGGCGCAGGTGATCGCTCAGGCCATAGGGCAGGCCTTTGGAGTGGCCTATCAGCAGTTCCTGCAGGTGAACGGGATCCGAGCCAGTGACCTGAAGCCCGGAGAGTACAGCCACTACCTGGAAAGTCAGGAGCTGTACAACGGAGACCTGGCCCACTTCTGCGACCAACAGAACCTCAAAGAAGTACGGTGATAGTATAGTATAGAAGTATAGAAAATCAGATACTACTCAATACTAAATCTAGTACTGAAACTAGATACTCATTTTTCACAGGTATCGATACTAAAAAGTCCCATTGACAGGACAGAAATGAGCCTTTCCTGAATGTTTTTAGAATGATGTTGAGCTGTATCAGAACAAGTATAAGAGCACATAGACTAGTATACACCCATGGAGCACTATGGAACCTACAGTCCCTGACAAAAGTCTTGTCGCTTATCCATTTTGTAGAAACAAAAGCTTATAACCTGACTTTAAATTAATCGATTGGTTTTAGAAATGTCTCATATGAAAGCTAAAACCCTCCCAAATTATGCTCAATATACTAAAATAAATTTGCTTCACTGAAGAAAGATTGATCATTTAATGAACACAGAAAGGTCAGATTTTGGCAAGACAAAAGTCTTGTCGCCTTGTCATATGATGCACCCAATCCTAGATTACAGCCTCACCTGTGATCAGTTACTGATCAATCAATAAGTGGGTGTGTATAAAAAGAACCCCAGCACACCAGACCTTCACATCAACTGCAACTTGACCTCTGACAACATGCCTAAGATCCACCCTGAGACCAAAGCGTTAATTATCAAGAGGCTGAAGACCAGATCCACTGCTGAGGTGGCTGACACCTTCAATGTGTCTCAACGTCAAGTACAAAGAATAAGAAAAAGATCTGAAAAGACTGGAGATGTTTTTGACAAGCCCAGGTCCGGCAGACCCCGCAAGACAACTGCTCGGGAGGACCGTTTGTTGATTCGAAAATCCAAGGCCAGCCCCTTTTCCACTGCAGCAGAGCTCCACCAGGCCTGGTCACCTCAAGTCCCTGTGTCAACCAGAACAGTTTGTAGAATTCTGTCTCGAAATGGCCTCCATGGTGGAATCAGTGCACAGAAACCAGCACTAAACAAAAGGCAATTAAAAAACCGTGTGGCATTTGCCAAGGCCCACAGCCTGCTAAAAGGATGGACACTGGAAAAGTGGCAGAAGGTGGATTTCTCAGATGAATCCTCGGTTGAATTACATCACAGCCGCCGCAAATATTGCAGGAGACCTACTGGAGCCCGCATGGATCCAAGATTCACCCAGAAAACAGTGAAGTTTGGTGGCGGAAAAATCATGGTCTGGGGTTACATCCAGTATGGGGGTGTGCGAGACATTTGCAGGGTGGAAGGCAATATCAATAGCCTAAAATATCAAGAAGTATTAGCTACCTCTTACATTCCCAACCATAAAAGGGGTCAAATTTTGCAGCAGGATGGTGCTCCATCGCATACTTCTATCTCTACATCAAAGTTCCTCAAGGCGAAGAAGATCAAGGTGCTCCAGGACTGGCCAGCCCAGTCACCAGACATGAACATCATTGAGCATGTCTGGGGTAGAATGAAAGAGGAAGCATGGAAGGCAAAACCAAAGAATCTTGATGAACTCTGGGAGGCATGTAAGACTGCTTTCTTTGCTCTTCCTGATGACTTCATCAACAAATTGTATGAATCATTGTCGAACCGCATGGATGCAGTCCTTCAAGCTCATGGAAGTCATACAAGATATTAAATATGGATCTCACAGCACCACTACTTAATTCACTGACGTTATGCAACATATTTTTGTATTTGAAGTAAGTTATTTGTTCAATTTTCTGTAGGCAACAAGACTTTTGTCTTGCCAAAATCTGACCTTTCTGTGTTCATTAAATGATCAATCTTTCTTCAGTGAAGCAAATTTATTTTAGTATATTGAGCATAATTTGGGAGGGTTTTAGCTTTCATATGAGACATTTCTAAAACCAATCGATTAATTTAAAGTCAGGTTATAAGCTTTTGTTTCTACAAAATGGATAAGCGACAAGACTTTTGTCAGGGACTGTACAGGACCACTGAGGATTACACACATATAAGGACACAGGGGAATAGAAAAGAAAGTACTACCATTTAATGTTGAAAATCACATTCTATTGTCTAAAGGGTGTATTTTATATCATTGTGGTATCAGAATCGGCATTGAGTGTCCTTAGTATCAAAATTTTGTTGAAAATTTTTGTATCATGACATAACCTGCACTGTCTTCGTATTCAGAAGACATGAACTAGTGCTGACACAGGAATACAGGAAATGTATGTAGCCTACACTCTTAAAGTTTAAACAGATAGAGACAAATCCAAGTTTCTCTCATTCTCAGTATATGGACTCATGTGAAAGCTCAAAATCCTAACCTTCTTCTGTTCATGACTTTGCTATCTCCATGGAGAATGTTTCAAAGTTTGGTTTTAACTTTCTATTTCTGATGTGCCACCTCCAGAATGTACTGTCCCTTTAAACAAACCTCTGTAACCTTGGTCTTGTGCATATGTGTCTTCCTGTGTGCTGCAGGTGGTGATCACCAAGCCCCCGGGGGAGATGCTGGGTCTGGCTGTGGTGGAGTCAGGCTGGGGGTCTATCCTGCCTACTGTGGTGGTGGCCAACATGCTCCACGGGGGTCCGGCCGAGCGCTGTGGGGAGCTCAGCATCGGAGACAGGATAATGAGCGTGAATGGGACCAGCCTGGTGGGACTGCCCATCTCCACCTGCCAGAACATCATCAGGGTGTGTGCTTTATGAATGTGTGACATGAGGGGGGAGTGCAGGACATATTTTTATTCTATGTTTTTTTACATTGAGCACAGTTTAGATTTTTTTAGTGTTTCACTGAGCTTTTATATCACCATAAAGGAACTGTGTGTAACATGACCCATCTGTGTCCCCAGATCAGTGAAAATCAAATACAACTTTTATTCAGAACAATTGTAATGCTGATTTATTGTTGATTACAAAAACACTGGACATGATGGACAAGTTTTGTTATAATTAGGTGTTTTGGTTCTCAAGACAATTATCCAATCAGAATGAGTCTCTCATTTGGGTTGACAGTTTCAATGCTGAAATCCAGACTCTCTCTGATCAGAACGGTCACTCCCTAAACCCCAGCACATGCACCAGTCATGACTCAGTGCTAGTGCAGCCTCTGCAGCTCAGGGAGGGAATTCTGGAGGTTCTGAGCTTCACATGAGACATGGTCTGTCCATATACCGAGAATGAGACAAACTTGGATGTGCCTCTGTCTGCAGGTAAAGGCTCTGGGGACACAGGTTCATTGTATTAGCTTTTTTAAAACTGTAAGATTATATACAGTTCCTTAAAGGTACACTGTGTCATTTTCTGGTAGGGGGTTTGCTCCCTACTTGTCTACACGTTATTGCTTTGCCTGGAATGTTTCATATCATGGCTTATCTGTTGCATTTGTTCAGTTAAATGTGCTTTTATTTTAGTGCTTAGGGTTCTTACTGTGAACTGGATTGTTGCTTCATAGATCTGACTGTTGCCATGATGATGCCACCGACTAGTCTCCCTGGAGTTTAATGCCATACTGTGTGGAATGTATAATGTATAGTATAGCCACTGCATGAAGTGTCTGCCCCTCTCACTATGCATAAGAAACACAGGAGCAGAGGCTGCTTTGAATAGCTACAGCACATGGGCCACATTTTCAGGTTATCATGTAAATAGCCTAGCTTTGTGAACCATCCTGTCATTTCAAACATACAAGTTATCCTGCTTTTGTTTCATAATGAAATATAATGGCCTGATAAGAGCATTCTAAACCAGGTATGCAATGATACAAATTCTGGTAATATGGAGTCATGATAAAACTGTTGTTTTCAGGATTTGAAAAGTCAGAAGTATGTGAAGCTGAGCATAGTGCACTGCCCCCCGGTGACCATGGCCATCATCAGGAGACCGGACCCCAAGTACCAGCTGGGTTTCAGCGTCGAGGATGGCATCGTACGGGACCTTCTTTACACTTGAAATTTTATTTATTCGTTCTGAGCTGGATAATGAAAAATATTAAGAATACGCAAAGAATATGTTGCTTATAAGGATGGGACGAGGTACAAGACAAGACTTAGGCCCAATCCCAATTGTCCCCCTTAGCCCTCTGTCTTTGTCTTAGCCCTACCCCTTAGCCCTACCCCTCTGTCTTTAAACAGAGGGTTAAGGCAAAGGGGTGTGTTTTAAACCCTTAGAAATGGGACACCCCTTTGCAGTCGCAACAATATGACATTATTTTTAAAGTTTTGAAGTATTGTGCTCCTTTTGAGTTTGTTTTAAATGAACTTTGCAAAAAGTCAAATGTTTTTTTAATTTTTTAATTTGTTACAATTACTATACTCTGTACAACATATGTAAATCAAATTTTAATCAACTGTAACACAAAATTAAAATGCTGCAGAGGTGGACGGAGATGTAGAGGATGCCTGGTACACACAAAAAAGAAAACAAAATGAATACATAGTCATAAACATATATAGTTGTTCTGGTACCTACAAATATTATAGAATGTAATATACCTTATATTTTATTTTCAAATTCTCCCACTTTTTTGAAGCTTGTTGGGCTGACACAACTCCAACAAGTCCAGCCTCCTACAAGAAATTTCTAAACAAAATACAAATGTGATTAATAACATGTCGTTTTTAATATAAATAGGGGATAATTTACAAGGCGAAACGAAACAATAATAGACCATGCATGTTCGTAATACTTTACACATTCTACCGTAACATGTGTATAGTTCTGAAAGCGCATGAGACGAGTTATGAGTCTAGTCTAACATATATGCGTATATAGTTCTTTTAGGCCATGCATGTTCGTAATACTTTACACATTCTACCGTAACAAGCGTATAGTTCTAACCGGGCATGTTACAATAAGCCGTATATGTCAGAAAGCGTAAATGCTGGCGCCATGAGTATACCTACAACTTTTCAAAAGTTACTACAGTTTTATACAACTTTTTATGAGGTTCTTGAGTGCAAATACTCACATTTGTCCAATTTCTTCCCGATTGCTCGACACTTCCCGATTTCCGTGTTGCTTTTTGCTCCGACTTGCGTTAAGCCACGCCTATCCCCTTTGCGCAAAGGGTGCATCTCCAAAAGCTCTGTTCAGAGGGGTAGAACAGCCCTTCCCCTTAGCCCTCGCACTTACAGAAAAGAGTATTGGGATACCCCTCTGTCTCTCGTGAACGCGCACAACAGAGGGGTAGGGCTAAGACAGAGGGCTAAAGGGGAGAATTGAGACGCAGCTTAATAACTTATAAAACAGGATTTTAGTTTTGCAGTTCATGATGTACATTTTTCATTTATTTAATATTTGTGCTGTCATTGTAGATCAGCTTTTTGAAACTACAGCTTCTTTAGAGGTGTAACTCACCAATAGTAATCTTTTTTGTCCAAGATGTGTGTAGAATCCCTCAGTCGTCCAGGTAGAATCCATGGCAAAAGGAGAAATTCAATTTGTCAACTGGACAAAGTTTATTTGGTCGAATACGTTTCGCAGCTCATCCAAGCTGCTTCTTCAGTTCTGATCAGATGCTGGTGGACACTGCTTTATATCTGCCTGAAGGAGGCGCTAACTACAATGAAATTACTCTGAGACTACACATATTGTTTACAGTTTCTGTTGGTTAGGTGGGTCTATTCAATATACAGTGGGAGTGGGGGAGTAGTTAGCATAACCATTCAGGGCCATGATGGGTGTTTTTACACCTCTGGACATGACCTGGCTAACCCCCGTTGTTCTGGGATTTCAAACTACAGAGAATCTTCAAACAACATGAAATCCCAGTCTATTTCAAACCCACAAACACTTTAAGACAAAAACTGGTCCATCCTAAGGACAAAACACCGAGCCACAAACAAAGCAATGTGGTCTACTCCATTCAGTGTAGTGAAGACTGCAGTGAGCGCTACATTGGAGAAACAAAACAGCCACTTTTCAAATGAATGTATCAACACAGACGGGAAAACCAGGGTGGGCCGCAATCTGCCGTACATCTCCACCTAAAAGCCACAGGCCACTCCTTTGAGGACAGCGAGGTCCAGATCTTGGCCAGAGAAAAGAACTGGTTTGAGAGGGGAGTTAAAGAAGCTATTTTTGTCAAGAAAGAGAACCCTTCCTTGAACAGAAATGGAGGTCTCAGACATCATTTGTCTCCCATCTATAACTCTCTCCTCAAACCTAAATCAAAACAAACGGAGAAAACAATGGGACTAGCCAGGACATGTCCAGAGGTGTGAAAACACCCATCATCCGACCGGGTGGGCGGGTCCGTTGTATAAGCGCCGTCAGTGGCTGCAGGATCCGGATGCTGTCTTGCCTGAGTTGGACTTTCTTACTCCTCTCCCCTCCCCTGTTGCTTGTCCTGTGTAATGTTTGTACTGTGTTTTGACTATGTTGCTGATGCTCGGAGGTGTTTTTATTTTGTGCACTCATTCCATATGATGCCCCTGTCAGGAGCATGGTCTGGGGTTGATTCACTTTTGTTTTTTCTCCTCCCCCCCCCTGTCCTCATGTGATGCTGTATTTCATTTCTACTGGAATTTCCCCACTGTGGGACTAATAAAGGCATATCAATGGCCCTGAATGGTTATGCTAACTACTCCCCCACTCCCACTCCATATTGAATAGACTCACCTGACTAACAGAAACTGTAAATAAATATGTGTTGTCTCAGAGTAATTTCATTGTAGTTAGCGCCCCCTTCAGGCAGATGTAAGGCAGTGTCCACCAGCATCTGACCAGAACTGAAGAAGCAGCTTGGATGAGCTGCGAAACGTATTCGACCAAATAAACTTTGTCCAGTTGACATATTGAATTTCTCCTTTTGCCTTTTTTGTCCAAGTAACCACATTTTATCTCACGAGATCTTGTAGCCCAAGATCTTGTCGTATCACCAGCTGCTTATTTTTCATTGTTTTCCGATGGTGGAAATAAAGCTGGAGTAGAAAGTACAAATACCTGCGCTCAAATGTAGTGAAATAAAAGTATACACTACAAAATGTATTAAGAGCTGTAGTTATACTTTTGTATTTTGTTACTTTCCATTATACATTATTGCTTAGTCATGAGGAGTTGCATATTAATGGTGGATTTAACTGACAAGAAATCACAAGAAAAGACTTTGCTTATATGCTTTGCTTATGTTGAACAGAAAATGAACTGTACATATGTACATATGTGACGAGCCTGTCTGCCCTCACAGATCTGCAGTCTGATGCGCGGGGGCATCGCAGAGAGGGGGGGCATCCGTGTGGGTCACCGTATCATTGAGATCAACGGCCAGAGTGTGGTGGCCACTACCCATGATAAGATCATCCAGACCCTCACCAACGCTGTGGGAGAGGTACAGGGTTTGTGGGACAGGGTCTATGGTCTATGGGACAGCAAGGTCTAGGGAGGCCAGGATCCACTCTGATGGTACGAGGGATCAAGCTCATTTAAATTGGATGTTAAATACTTTTTTCCAAACTATTCAAGGAAATATTTGCAGATGATTCATCAGCATGGTCATAATTAACCCCCCGGTATGTAACTTTTCAGCTCAGTTTTTTCAATTTGGTTGTTTGCTTGCATCTCCATAAACCTAACTCTTAGTTGGCCTGTAGGAGGGCCCCTCCTGGTTATTTTCATGGAAATGATATTCCTTTGGCTGTAATGTTGCAGAGTAGACATACAACTTCTTCATGGAGAATCGTTTTAAATTTGGAATCATACAGGTGATGTGCCACCTCTGAAGAGTGTCACCAGCCCGAACTGAAACATACCCTGATCTGCTGACATCCTCTACACATTCACTATAGTGCTGCTTGTGTTTTCCCTCAGATCCATCTGAAGACCATGCCTGCCTCCACGTACCGTCTCCTCACGGGACAGGAGCAACCCGTCTACCTGTGACCTGCTGTGGGTGTACCAAAACAAAGCACATATGCAATCTATCATGGACTACACGCTCAGCTCATTCACTGTCATTATATATATTATAAGATATTTTAAAATGCTTTTTAGTATTTATGTTTAATAATGCAACAATAGTTTAAGATGTAATTACTGTATCCACAAAAGCAATGTGACAGCGCTAACTGTGTGTAGTAGACAATGACAAAGCTGTATTTTTATTACATTTTAGACTTGGGCTGCCAGTGCCTCAGTGTTTGTAGGGGAAACAACAGAGTCTATTGATACTTTGCAGTGACGTTGTGCTTAAGGGTATTGCATGTATGTCTATGGCGGAATGTTTAGCAGTTACCATGGTGATACAGTGCACACATTCACAAATGCTGCCAAGTAAGTTTTAAGATTTGGATTTAAACAACATAATACAAGCATTTGTGGTGTTTGAGTGCCTCTAGTTGGCTTCACCCAGCAGAATGTTGATGACATCAGCTGCAAAGTATCACTAGTCTGTTGTGTGCGTGTGCGTGTGTTTTCAGAGATGCTGTGCCTCTCCTCGCCCGAGCTTAACATATGCAAAAGTAACTGCCTTATTTGTAAGAGAAAGATGCCTATATTTTTAAGAATTTGCTCTTTTCAATCTTTATTAAAAAATAATATGATATTAGTGTTATTTACTGTGTCTGTTTTTCATTGGATTGTACAAACCATTACATATCTTGACCTCCCTGGGTATGTTTACATGGCCAGTCAAATATATCTATTTATATTATATCTGGAATATTCAGATAACCCAATAATTATCTGATCTGATTGGTGATGTGTGTTTATAGCACAAGAGAAATCTGATAATTAAAACCCCTGGAGACGTGTGAATTAGCGGTTTTGTATTTGGAAGACAAAGTACAATGAATTTTAAAATAACTCTTTGCATCTTTAACATTTACTCTTATATTTAAAATACACACTTCTTCAATAATACAGATACCATTTTAGATTTGATAGGCAAATTCATTTACCATTTTATGCATAATTGTCCTCTTCAAAACCTGCACAGGTGTGAATAATCACAGAGAAATACGATTACTCACATCAGATAGCTGTTTACATGACATTTAAGTAATCTGATAATATATATATATATATATATATATATATATATATATATATATATATATATATATATATATATATATATATGTGTGTGTGTGTATATATATATATATATATATATATATATATATATGTGTGTAAGGCATATACCACTGTCCCCACTGCTGTTCTGCATAGGTCTGAACCCCCTCAGCCAAATCACTGGCCACACTGGCAATGGATGCCGACTCAGAAATGGGGCCACCATCAGCCACATCCTCTACATGGATGACATCAAGCTGTACGCTAAGAGCGAGTGAGACATCGACTCACAGATCCACACCACCAGGATCTACAGCACAGACATTGGAATGCCATTCGGGCTTGAGAAATGTAGTAGGATGGTGACAAAGAGAGGGAAGGTAGTCCACACCGAGGGGGTCTCACTCCCAGAGGGAACAATAGCAGACATTGAGGACAGTTACAAGTACCTTGGTATCCCACAAGCAAATGGCAACCTTGAAGAGGCAACAAGGAAAGCGGCTACGGCCAAATACCTGCAACAAGTAAGGCAAGTCCTAAGAAGCCAGCTCAATGGCAAGAATAAGGCACAGGCAATAAACAGCTACGCCCTGCCAGTGATCAGATACCCTGCAGGAATCATAAGCTGGCCAAAGGAGGAGATACAGACCACAGACGTTAAGACACGAAAGCTCCTGACCATGCATGGAGGGTTCCATCCCAAATCCAGCACCCTGAGACTATGCGAGCCGGAAGGAAGGAGGCCGAGGACTAGTGAGTGTGGGAACCACTGTCCAGGATGAAACATCCAAAATCCATAAGTACATCAAGGACAAGGCCCCGACAGATGATGTTCTCAGGGAATGTCTCAGACAGTGGAGCTCAGAGGAAGAGGTGCTGGAGGGACCATCATGACAGGACAAGCCTCTACATGGGGCGTACCACCGAAACATAATTGAAGTGGTTGATATCAAGAAATCCTACCAATGGCTGGAGAGGGCTGGTCTGAAGGACAGCACAGAGGCCCTCATCCTGGCTGCACAGGAGCAGGCCTTGAGCACCCGAGCAATAGAGGCCCAGATCTACCACACCAGACAAGACCCAAGGTGCAGGCTGTGCAAAGAGGCTCCTGAGACAGTCCAGCACATAACTGCAGGGTGTAAGATGCTGGCAGGGAAAGCATACATGGAGTGACATAACCAAGTGGCGGGCATAGTGTACAGAAACATCTGTGCAGTGTACGGGCTGGAGACTCCAAGGTCAAGGTGGGAAACACCCCCGAAGGTTGCGGAAAATGAGCATGCCAAAGTCCTGTGGGACTTCCAGATACAGACTGACAGAATGGTGATGGCAAACCAACCAGACATAGTGGTGGTGGATAAACAACAGAACAAAGCCGTGGTGGTGGACATTGCAATACCAAGCGATGGTAATATCAGGAAAAAGGAACATGAGAAACTAGAGAAATACCAGGGGCTCAAGGAAGAGCTGGAGAAGGCCTGGAAAGTGAAGGCATCAGTGGTGCCCGTGGTAATCGGAGCACTCGGGGCTGTAACCCCCAAACTGGAAGAGTGGCTAAAGCAGATACCAGGAAAAACATCAGACATCTCAGTCCAGAAAAGTGCAGTACTAGGAACAGCAAAAATACTGCGTAGAACTCTCAAGCTCCCAGGCCTCTGGTAGAGGGTCCGAGCTGATGAGGGTGAGAGAGACCAACCACCGTGGAAGGTGAAAAACACAATTTAATTCAT
The DNA here is from genome assembly GCA_029959045.1 of Taenioides sp. WSHXM2023. Classification (NCBI taxonomy): domain Eukaryota; kingdom Metazoa; phylum Chordata; class Actinopteri; order Gobiiformes; family Gobiidae; genus Taenioides; species Taenioides sp. WSHXM2023. The sequence goes on along the minus strand of CM057095.1, from coordinate 32,099,876 downwards.
TATATATATTTGATGTGCATGTAAAGGGAGCCTTGCTTTTTGCAGTTGTTTCACTAATAAACTTGAACTTAAATTGCTTGCCCTTTTCATACTTCTTATTATACTGCTCAAAAGACTTAAACTTAACCAAAGTATAGCACAGCCCAGAGGAAAGGGTATTTCAAAAAGAGATCTCAAAAGTAACTCATTTATTTCTCCTAGACAACTTTGAGCATTGTTTAAGACCAATCTGAGCCAACCGCTTATTGCTCCTGTTTCTCAGTTTTATCTCCTGAGCTAAAGAATGCACAAAATCTCAGATTAGACTCCTGCCGAGATGTAATAGAGATCTCACTTTGTTCTTAACCAAATCTCAAACTGTCACCACAGCTGCGTCTAACTTTTGTCTCAACCAGAGAAACTGGAGAGACTTCACATGAAACTGAAAGTTGTCTCACTTGAAGCTCATGTGTTCCTCATATTTTGTGCATGTTATTTCAGCAGTCTGCAACGATTAATTGACTAATCGTGACTAGTCAACTATAAAAAATAGTTGACCAAATTTTTTGTAATCAATTAATCTTTATCTGTTCCATTCACAGCATAAAACAGATTATATCACAAGGTCAGAAGGATTATTGTATGAAAATGTCATAGAAAAACACACTTTTTGCAATATTTTTTAAAAATAAAGTCATTATTTAGATAATTTTTTCTATCCAGACACTCTCATTCATCTTATTTTACACTTTAAGATGATGGAAATTAGTAACTTGTACTCAAACATACTTAAAAGAGCATTATAAAATAATCGTCTGACTAGTCGGCTAATCTAAAAAATAATTTTTGACAGCCCTATTCAGCAGCAAAATTGATTGTTTAGACCTACTGGTCTTTCAGCAAAATGTATGTATGTATTCACAACAAAGACAAAAATATGGAGCCACACTCATGCATAACAAGCTATGAGCTAATTTATGATTGTACTAAAGAAAAGGAAATGTTCCCCAAAGACCTTTGGCAGTTACATAATATTGATTTGTTAAAAGGTTTATGATACCAATTTTAAGAAATTGTAGGAAGCAAAATCAATGACTGATTCTCTTTATTCATACATGATTTACTTATTTATTTATACATGATGGCAGCACATGGGATTGGGGAAAAGGATCCAACTCAAAAACTGTGTCTTTTTCATTCACATCCAGTCCATGTGTTGATTCTACAAAAAAACAAAACAAAACATATACATATTATGAGATAGTAAAAATTTAAACAATTCGTTTGGTTTGCAGTGTCCAAAACATTCTATCATTATAATAGGCTGAAAACTGAACTCAACCTGATCTCCTGATCGGAATATGAGCCCCCAAATTTTAATTCAGTGGAATTGCTGGTCTGTGCAAATGGCTTGTAAAACCACCACCAATCACTCACCAGAGGCAGGTTGTACCCAAAAACATTAACTCAAATACATGTATTGATGAGACTGCTCAGTAACTGTACTTCTAGAACTCTTTCTTTCTAAGTGCACTGTTTACTCCTAGTTCAGTCATACTTACACCTACCATTGAGAGTCATGATTGTCACTATCTTCATATTGACATTTAAACAAAGTTTTAGTTTGTAATTTCCATCTTACAAAAATATTTATGTATCCAATTTTAAATCTAATTTGATTATTTGAATGATTTTCACTAAAATAACATCCTTGTTTTGCTTTGTTGATTAAATATTTTGACTCTACTACCTTACCCACCATTCATACAGCAAAATATTTCTTAGTGAACATGTACCTGGAGGGTCCTGCGACTGATGGCATCGCTGCATACATGGGGGAAAAAAAACATACATTACAATACATACAATATATACAGCTTCTCAACAAGTAGGTCTAGAGTCTCAATAACTTTTTTTTTAATGAGTCAGTGATATGATCACTACTTATAACAGGATGACTAATGCTAAAACAGACTTTGGAATTAAAAACAATTGATATGTTAAGTGGCATTTTTAAACTTTTTATATAAATATTTTTATTTACAGGATTACACTATTTGAGAACCACTATCATGGAATGTATAATTATTATCCCAATAACAAATACAGATTTCTTTAAATAAAACAATGAAATCTAATTAAGTAGAAAATACCTTTCTTCTGTATCTTTTAGAAGTATTTTCTTGTTCCTTATTTATTCTCCTCCAACGTGGATCTGGCAGCTTGTCCGCCATTACTGAAAGCAAGTGACTGAAAAAAACAAACAAAAAACATCAACATCTATGAATGGGTCTATTTAGAATTTTAAAAGATCAGACCTGTCAGCACAACTACCATCTAATCTGCGTGTGGTCAGAAACCTGGCGTTACTATGGCTACACAACATGATGCTATCGTTTTATTTGAGATGTTTTTGTCATAAAATGGGACTGGTGTTGCACTATTAACTGTGCAACAGAAACAAATACATGGGGTTCCGCCTAGACAGTAGAGTGAAATGGGTCAAATATCTTGTGTTTTTCCTTTTGCCTGGGTTAAAACCCTGTTCCGTTTCATAGATGACACTATGAGTCCATTAAAAATAAACTGTCTAATATCCTGAAAACCGCAAACTAGCTAAGACTTGACGGAGACATGATGCCCTGTTCTAAACAGGTGTGTTGAAAATCACGTATTTATTCAATATAAATTCTGTCACCTAGTGTGAATGAGGTATAAGAAAACAAAATCCGTACTCACCAGAAACGTTTGCAAACCCCATGAAACATAAGCAATCCAACAGTAAACTCGCATTGAACAAAATGAAATGCGATATCGTATCGCTCATTGGCTAAGCTGCTGTCTGCTTCAAATGCTGATCTATGATTGGGAGATTTTAAATTAAGCGCGATATTGTCGGTGTCAGTTTCAGATCAATCATTGGCTTATCAAGCTGTCTGTTTCAGAGCTGGCCTCTGATTGGTTGTTTGGGAAATTAGCGGTCATCGGCAGATGCAAGATGCTAACAGTCGCCCGGGAAGAAAAAGCACAGAAGAGGCAGCACGGAAAGAACCGAGAAAAGACGGTAAGTGGTGTGCTCATCCAGTTTTTTTCACTCTATGGTCCTTATTTTAAGATATTCTCTAATTTACTTTAGCAGTAGCTTGTACAAAACGACAATCTAAATGCGAAACTCATGCATGCATGCCACCTAGCTTTACAGCTAACAGCTAACTTAAGCTCAATGGTGTCCTCGCTTATACTTGGCTAATTCAGTGACCATTCGTCCGTATTTCGGCCGGACAGTCCGGTTTTAGAGCCTTCTGTCTGTTATGTGTCCTCATTTTTGACATTTTGTCCTCATTTCGGACACTCGACCGCCACCGTTGCGCGCGGCGCATCACCACAAATCCACGCTCATGTTACACCTGCGATGCTACGATGGTCTGCGATACTAGTACTCGTTAAACACTTGCTGATACCACGCACCGATACCACTATTACACGACACATTACACAGTATTCCGGTTTCAGTACCCTGAATAAACCAATATCCCGGTTATGAGAAACCGGGAGCCAACATAAATAAAGCGACTGTAGTGACAGAAGTGAAAGAGCCGCGCTGCACACGTGTGAGCTCTGAAAATGTTTACATGAACCATAAACAACGCGATAGAAACACAGAACAGACTCACCTTCAGCAGTGCTCTGTCACAGAAAGAAAACATATATAATCCACTGAATCGTGTCCTTTAGCAGATGCTGACAGCAGTTTTTTTTTTCTCAGCGCAAATACATAATGCATAATTAGCCTTGTGGTTTTAAGTTTCGTTTCTCTAAGACTTAAAAAAAAAAGTGCGCAAACTGCATTAAACACATTATAATTAAGATTCAAAAAGGTTCATATTCACATATGAATAAATGAAATAATGTTTCTCACTCTCAATCAAAGCTAAATTAAAGAACAATAATAAAAAGAAAGAAAAGTTCAAAATTATTAGGGAAACAGCCTGGTGGGTAAAGAGGAAATTTCAAGGTTGTTTTTTAAGATTGGTAAAGTATTGGTATTGGTGCTCGGTATCGGCAAGTACAGAAATCATTGTACTCGTGTCAGTTTTCAAAAAAGTGGTATCACTGCAGCCCTAATAATAAGTGTGATGATTATAATCATAATACTAATAAAATATAATAAATAATAATGATAATGATTCCAGTAGTGTCCTCACTTTTGGGCCTAAGTGTCCTAATTTTCAGAGTCATGCCAGTGGTCACCTATTATATTATATTATATCATATCATATCCATTTCATATTAAACAAATGCTTAACATTTATTTTTTCATTCATCTTGATTTCAGAATACAGAGCCTGAAGAAGGAAATCCCCAAAAGGCTGCGCCTACCGCCCAAAAAAGATCACTGCTACCAAGCATATCCTGATTCCCCAAAAGATGGAATGGAGGGTAAGATTATTAGTTTTATTATTTATTAGTAGGGCTAAAACAACTCATCTCCCACAGACTTATTATTATGAACAAGTTTAACTGCTAAGAGCAGATCAGGCAGATTAAAGTCAGACAAACTTTAAAACAATTGCTACATAAATATAAATGATATAGGCCAAATTAAAATACAGATCAGTCAGTTCTAATAGATGAATGGAATAGAAGTGCTTCCTGCTGCAGTAGCCTTGTGTAAGCCTGAAACAAATGACCAAAGAATTTGACTGTGAGTATTTTTAGGAAAATTTGAAAGACTTGCAGTTTCTGTTAAGTTTACATCTATTAAAATGTATTTAAAATAAAATAAAAAAAATAAAAACATTTAAATCGTAATCGTCCACTCTGTGTAAAAAAAATTTAGATTTTATTTTTTGGCCAAATCGCCCAGCCCTACTTTCACAGTTATTCAGTAACACACTTACAATAATAAATGGGAAATTAGCTACATGTAATGCAATGTCATTTTATGAAATGCAGTGGGTTTTATGGTCCATACGAGTGGGGAGGTTGCAGCAGATGATCATTTAATTGTTCTTAATTTTACCCCTTTTTTTTCTACAGCCTACATCATGCATTGTTCAATGCTGCCTGGTTGGACTCCGGTGGAGAAGTCAAAGTTGAAGAAAGCGCTGATCAACAAATGCCGTGCGAGAGCCGTTAAAAGCATTGTGAATGCTTAAATGTTCAGTAATGGACTTTATTGAGAAGCCTCCATTTTAAATGAAAGATCCTGTTGGTGAAGGACTGAAACATTTGAGATGCTGTTTTTATTTCAAAGCAACATGTTGTAGGTGAAGACTGGATGTTTTTCTTTCATATTATTATTTTTTCTGTTTACATAAGAATGTGTATATCCTTTTTTTTTTTAAGTTCAGCTGATATTTATTTTAAGAGGGAAAAATCCTTATCCCAACGCTATATAAATCTGAACCCTTGTTGTTATGGTGTTGAAATCTGTTGGATTATTGTATTGGAGGCAAAAGTTTAATAAAAGCCTATTTTGGAATTTAAAAAGTGTTACTATTGTTTCTCCTTGGTAGCTTATATGAGACTATTATTATTGTCTCACTGGTAGACATGAATGAGACATAAATAAGACATACCTTAACTGTTTCTCCTTGGTAGCTTATATGAGACTATTATTGTCTCACTGGTAGACATAAATGAGACATACCTTAACTGTTTCTCCTTGGTAGCTTATATGAGACTATTATTATTGTCTCATTGTTTCTCCTTGGTAGCTTATATGAGACTATTATTGTCTCACTGGTAGACATGAATGAGACATAAATGAGACATACCTTAACTGTTTCTCCTTAGTGTCTCCAGTATGTCTCATCCTCTTTGTCTCATCTATTGCTCCTAAAATTCACTAGGAGCAACAAATGAGAAACACTGAATTGTTTCTCCTGAGCTTAACACTAGCCATTATTGAGCAGCAAAATTTTCCTCTGGGAGTGACTTGTGAAATGCACATCTGGTCAGGTAACTAGTAAGAATATAATATCCATGTCTTGGACTGGCTCTATGAGGTAACACTTGGACCCAGCAGAAATAGTACAAGCTCTCCAGCTTCTCCAGGATTGCACCTCACCTGGAGAACATTTGGACAGAAGATGTAGATCTTAATCTGCCAACATGGAGTTTGGTGGCTCAGTGATGTTCTAAGACACGCATAGAGAGGATGGACAGGGCCATACTGATGTGGCATCAGGATAAGCTCCTCAGCTCTATTGCCAGACTCTATGCTGGTGCTTTGAGTCCTCATTGAATTTCAGCAAAAGCGCTGCTGGGGCAAACTGTCAGGAGCAGTGGGACTCATCTCCAGATCCTTGGTCAGGACTACCTTACCTTTGTTTTTGTCAATATATCTTTGCACAGTTTTGATGTATAACCTATTCATGGGTTTAAATTACCGGTTATGGGAGCCACTTGAGATTTGTTTTAACTTGTGAATTTACTATTCCAAGTTTCCAGCTCTCTGAAACCCACAGATATTGGCAGTGGTGGAAGGTAACGAAGTAAAAGTACAATACTTAAGTACAATTGTTTGTCAGATATTGGTCGGTGTGTGTGTGTACTTTACTTAAGTTAATTTTACAGTGGATACTTTTTACAGGTATCTGTACTTTCTACTCCACTACATTTTAGATCTGAAAAGTAAAAAGGACTTTTCTTTATGGTCTGAGACCTGCTGAAATGGCTGAGATGTTATATTTTAGCACATTTAATTCCAGTTTCCATCCCAACTTTGAGCATCACAATACACAAAAACAAAAACAATCAAAAACAGGTACTTTAATACATTTATTTAAGTCGATTTTTTTATGTGATACTTTTACTTTTACTTTTACTTGAGTAACTTCTTCCCTAGTATCTGAACTTTTACTTAAGTAACTTAAGTAACAAAACTGAGTACTTTATCCACCGCTGGATATTGCGAATACATGGGGTCGTGTATGGTCGCGAATTTACAGCTGACAATGAACCAATCCGCATCAAGTATTTACCAAAACACAACCGACAGCCAATCAGCTTGCTTACCGGCTCACTCGTACCACCGCCCGGAAGCGCATTGACCAATCCCGAAGCGGAGGGGGCGGGCCCTGTTGGCTAACCTGCTTTAGGACGCAGGAGGAATGGAGCAGAGCATTGACCGCGTCCTACCCCTGCAACAAACCCGCAATAAACTGCACTTCTGCGGAGATAAGCGGCTATATCTGCTTAAACCACCCAGGTAATCATGGACAGACGTAAAACCGGCTATCACGGCTAATTATCTTGGTTTATTTGATTTTAAAGTGGTTTTAATAGTGCCGGAGCTGTCGCCAATGTAGTAGCTTGGTGTTACCGGTAGTAAGGTTGTGTAATCCAAGAAACGAGTTAACAGCTAACTGATGCTTAATATGTCTTATGTACAAGCTATAAATGTATTCATTTATTGCACTGCGAACTTGCAAACGTAATAAAATAAATAAACAAAATATAAATAAATAAAATAGTATGGGCTACAACATTCTGCAATAGAGAATTATACAGAATTAACTATAGTACTACTGTCTACAAATATGCAGTAAAATCAAATTATAACTTCATTTTAATTTGTATATATTTCAAACTATTTTTATATTTCAAAAATGTAATTGTTTTTGGTGACTTTTGGCAACCATATTAACCAGGAAGTGAACAATAACAATGAGCTTGCACCATAAGTCAGTGGCAAAATGAACATAACAGAATTTGAAAATGTTTTCCAGGCTGATCATGTGCCAGAAGGGGCAGGAGTGAAGGGAGAAACGGAGGTAAGCTTGAGATCAGGAGGATTTGAGGATCAAGAAGAGGATTGTCTGTAACAGGTCACAAAGCGCAGGTAGGTACCATTCAATAGCCATACAACACAATACAAGAGGGAGAGGAGGAGTAATAAGTGAGTACTTGAGGAAATAGTAAAGATATTCTAATGGAAGGGGTTTATTGATTCTATTCATTGAGATTTTTCCAATACATTTTAACCAAATATAGGTTGAAATATGGTGGATGGATTTAAGGAGCTGTATGTAAGATTCAGATTTAAAATTATTTAAACATATCCTATCTGTGCCCTCAGATACATGGTAAACATGTTCAAATCAAGTATATAATGAATTTAATGTATGTAAGGAGGGTTTGAGTAGGGCCCAGGAGAGATCGCTAAACTCAAACATGCATGGATGACATCTAACACCTCTTCAGGTGTTTTTGATGAGGGAAAGTTATAACATGGTAGAAACTCTAAAAAGCTGATTTTGGTCACATGGTCACATTTTTATACAGTGCTTTTCCACCTTCAAGGCTCAAAGCGCTTTACATCAAGGAACCACTCACCCATTCACACACACACACACACACACACACACACACACACACACACACACACACACACACACACCAGTGTCTTGCCCAAGGACACAATGACAGAATTCATCTGAAGGAGATGGAATCGCACCTCTGACCTGTGGGTCAGAGGATTTGCTCAACCAGTGATGTTTATGTCGAGAGTGGGCTTTGAATTGCCGACCTTCAGATCAGTGGACAAACGCTCTACCAACTGAGCTACTGTCACTTGCAATACTTTTACTTGAGTAAATATAACAAAACTGTACTTCTTCCACATTGGGTAAGAACATCTCCATGGAGACAAGCATGTGACATAAAGTTACATACAGGTACATCTCAGAAAATTAGAATATCACGAAAGTTCAATATTTATTGTCACACTCACACACTCTCTGTGTATCACGAGTCTATATAAAATAGTTTGACTATCTGGAATGAGTGACAAAAAATATTGAATTTTTTCATGATATTGTAATTTTTTGAGATGTACCTTTAATGCGCCTTTAATAGAGGCAACAATACTTTAAAATCCACAGCATTTTTTCAGTACACATTTTACATGACAAGGGAATAACTAACTACTCCTTCATATCATTAGTTAGTGCAGTTAATACTGCCCCAGACACAGCGTTGGCGTGTGATGCCTGATCAACAGTTTTTGTTGTTTGTCTCCAGTGTGAGGACATGGACAGGTGACCCTCACAGAGATGGACGCCTTTCAGCAGCTCCTCCTGTTACTGTGGAAGAACATCACCTACAGACGCAGGAACAAGGTAGACCAAAACTCTAATGTTCTGCCTCTGTGGGTCAGAGCAGTACTTCTCAAACTCTGGTGCTGGTACTCCTGCTGGTGCATGAGTGTCTTATGTGTTCTTTTTTTGTTATTTTAGACCTGGTTCATTATGGCTTATATCTTTCTCTTTACTTGTAATCTTATTGCAATTGTCTTATTGTATATGACCATATTTCAAATTCTAGAATCAGTGGCTCTTCAACAAAATACTTCCTAAGTAAAGTCTTGGCCTTCTAAGTATCACCAGATCTAAAACTTGTCCATGAAAGGAAAAATACAGGTCTTAATATGGGCTAAACCCTTACTAATATCATTCTAAGCAAGAAACAACCCACAGGGGAACAACAGTGTGGATAAAAAAGACTGAGTTAAACACTTGAACTGCTCCAGAGCAAATACAATGTAGATTACAAAAGAGTCCTTATTAAAATCTAGATCCAGGTCATTTTTCAGACACCACAAACTTGCCCCAACTGGTTTAGTAGGAATCATTCTGACAGCCTTTAGTATATGCCCCTCCAGCCCATGTGGAGCACTGAGCTTTAGTGGGGGTGAAAGCCCAGGTAAGATCGTGAGAGTGGGACCAGGGGTTTGAAGCAGTGAGCGTGGACACTGCTTAAATCTTCCTCATGATGGCGGGCTGCTATTGCTGTAATCTGACTGCTGCCTGCTAGAGCTGACTGCAGAGCGGAAATGCACAATGAAATCCTCCAGAGTCTTTCCATGTGTCAAAAGCCACTTGAGGTCCTGAACTTCTCTGGCCTGAGTTAAGGCCGTGTGCCACTCTGAGGGAGGACACATGTGTAACAGGCTTGTTTGGCTACTGTAGAATTTTAAAGCTGGTGAATATCTAATAATTCAGAACTTTGATTGACAGCCTGGACTCTGTGCCTGCGTGGAGAAAGACTGGGCAGTAACAAGGCCACACTCCTGCCCCCAGGAGGGCAGTCTGTAATGCCCCTCTGTCCTTTTTAGGAATATACTCTCGGGGAGGAGCCACTCATGGCTACCCATGATTCCTGCATATTTTACAGCCATTACAGTGAAGGGGGCGGAGTGATGAGAAGATGTCCATAATATACAATCAGTGGTTTAAAGATGCAATGGCATATGAGTTTTGACCCTGTCTAATGTAGTTCCATGTGTTATTGTAGCAGAGGTGAACCAAATACATGAATTTGACTTTACTGGAGCCTTCTTGTCAGTGTGGAAGACACATATGCTTGAAGACTTCTGTGCACTTTCAGTCAGTAGTTGTTTTTGGGCACCTCAGCCTCTTCAGGTATTGACTTCATTCTGTTATGTGTCGTGTGCAGATCCAGCTGATCATCGAGTTGCTCTGGCCCCTCTTCCTCTTCGTCATCCTCATCTCAGTGCGCCACTCCCACCCTCCATACAAGCAGAGCCAGTGTGAGTGCTACATAGACCTGTGCCTCCATCAAATATTCATTATGATTACAAATAATGCTCACATCCATTACGAATACAGTTTTATTGAAAAAGTGAAAACAAAAGAAATAGAGCTGTGCAGTATATTGCAAAAATAATGCAACATCAGCTGATGTAATAATTCACATTGCAAGAAAATAAATATATTACAACAACATGATCTTCATTAGGTCCTACATTAGATATGGGATGTAGAAACAGTTTGAACAGTAAATAAAGGCATGTAGTTTTTTTTATTACTTATTTTGCCAAGAAGTAAAAATGTTGCACTAATAGCAATATTGTAATACAGGACATGATTGCAATTGCTAGCAATGGTGGAGGCCCAGCTAGCAGTGGTGGAAGCTCAAATAGCAGTGGTGGAGGCCCAGCTAGCAGTGGTGGAGGCTCAAATAGCAGTGGTGGAGGCCCAGCTAGCAGTGGTGGAAGCTCAGATAGCAGTGGTGGAAGCCCAGCTAGCCGTGGTGTTAGCTGAGCTGACAGAGGTGTAGGCCCAGCTGGCTCTGGCCCGGGATTTAGTTCAACATCACCAGCCAAAAGAAGTATCAGCAAAAAATTAAAAACACCCAGAAGTGGTGTTTTGCCTGTAACAGTCTTCTCCTGCTCACCTGAAGGTGGTCTGGCGTGGCCATAGTCCAATATCTTTGTGAACAAGTGCTGGCTACACTTGGTTGGATTAAGGGTTAAAATATCCCTTTTTCTTGGACAGGTTGATATTAACAGGAGATAAAAAGTTGTCCAAACAACAAAGTGCATTGACAGCGCAATCCAAGGTCCAGTTTGTTTTTTAGGTGACTTTTTAGGCAAACATTCACCACATGTCCTGCTGTGTGTCTGCACCCGGGCAGCCATCTTGAAGAGAGAACCAAACTTTCACCCGACCAAATCTGCCAACTGCTGGAAATTTGTTTAAGTACCACCTATTTCCAGTTCAGCGGAAACTTCTACAGGCAAATCCACGGCTGTGCAATGGGCTCACCGGTCTCCCCTATCATTGCAAACTTAAACATGGAACAATCTGAACAGAGTGCCCTGGCCTCTTATCCAGGCACTCCACCCACACACTGGTATCGCTTTGTTGATGATAATTTCTCAAAAATCAAAATTCAAGATTTGGAACCTTTTACTGCACATATCAATTCTGTAGATCTGAACATCAAATTCACACATGAAGATGCCAAGGACGACACATTGGCCTTCTTAGATTGTGCAGTAACGATAAGAGAAGACCGGCGACTCCAGGTAGAGGTCTTCAGGAAGCCCACACACACCGACCAATATCTGCTTTTTGATTCACACCACCCACTTCAGCACAAACTGGGAGTCATTCGGACATTACAACACAGGGCCCAAGTGGTTCCTACAAGCGCAGAGGGAAAGGAGAAAGAAGAACAACACGTGGAGAAAGCCCTCTCCGTTTGTGGATATCCTAAATGGGCTTTCAATAAAACGAAGAGAGCAAAGAAACAGGACAACAGAGAAGCAGAGCCCAGGAGAAAGGGTGTAACTATTCCTTACCTGGCTGGCATTTCCGAAAAACTACAGAGGATCTTCAGACAACATGACATCCCAGTCTATTTCAAACCCACAAACACTTTAAGACAAAAACTGGTCCATCCTAAGGACAAAACACCGAGCCACAAACAAAGCAATGTGGTCTACTCCATTCAGTGTAGTGAAGACTGCAGTGAGCGCTACATTGGAGAAACAAAACAGCCACTTCACAAAAGGATGTATCAACACAGACGGGAAAACCAGGGTGGGCCGCAATCTGCCGTACATCTCCACCTAAAAGCTACAGGCCACTCCTTTGAGGACAGCGAGGTCCAGATCTTGGCCAGAGAAAAGAACTGGTTTGAGAGGGGAGTTAAAGAAGCTATTTTTGTCAAGAAAGAGAATCCTTCCTTGAACAGAAATGGGGGTCTCAGACATCATTTGTCTCCCATCTATAACTCTCTCCTCAAACCTAAATCAAAACAATCAGAGAAAACAATGGGACTAGCCAGGACGTGTCCAGAGGTGTGAAAACACCCATCATGGTCCTGAATGGATATACTAACTACTCCCCCACTCCCACTCCATATTGAATAGACACACCTAACTAACAGAAACTGTAAACAACTCCATATTGAATAGACTCACCTGACTAACAGAAACTGTAAATAAATATGTGTTGTCTCAGAGTAATTTTCATTGTAATTAAGCTCCTCCCTTCAAGCAGATATAAAGCAGTGTCCACCAGCATCTGACCAGAACTGAAGAAGCAGCTTGGATGAGCTGCGAAACGTATTCGACCAAATAAACTCTGTCCAGTTGACAAATTCAATTTCTCCCTTTGTGTTGTTCTGCATTATTGATCCAAAACAGGTTAATAACAGAAACAGGTTTGCTGACTTCCTGTTCAAAACTGCAGAACTGATAGGGTCCATATTGGCCAGCTGTATTTTCTATGTATAAAACTGCACATTAGTAGTCATAAGCGAAACAACAACATTGGTACTGATCACACTTTGAATAATCAGCTACAGTATATACATTTTAAGTCTAAATAATACCTTGAAAATTGAAATCAAAGCAAATACCAAAAAGTATCTTCATTTTTTATGTTATGTTATGTTTATTATGTAAACATAATTATATCTTAACACTGACTCATACATTCTTTCATTCCGCCTTTTGATCTATTTTAATAGATCACCTTTACACTTTTTCAAACATGGCAGCATCCTCTGAATCATAGGGAGGTGCTGTAGATTCGTAACTCCTCAGTGCCCAGAGTGCCGGTGTGGTCCCTGTCGAAGTGGTTGAAGGAGGCTCTGAACTCGTTGAGCTGCTCTTGGCTGATGCCTTTAGCGTCTCGCCTCAGGATCTGGTTCTCGATCTCGTTGATGGTTCTGGCAATGGTGGTGAGAAGCTGCTCCCAGCCCACATGGATGTGCTCCATGGTGTACTTGGTGTGCTTGTTGTCAAAGATGAGGGCCTCCTAGATAAGCTGGTGGTCTCCTTCTAACTGGTCGATCTTTGGTTTGTAGTTCACGATGCTCTTCTCATACTGACGCAGGTTTGTGAGCTGGTCCTCCAGGGTACAATGCATTTCAATAGAGATACGGCCAATCTCCCCCATCTTGGTCTGGATCCAGGGCCCTATGACGTTGGCCTGGTTGGCGAACTGTCTTTCATTGTCCTGTTGACGAGTGTGTTCCTCAATCAGGGCCTGGTCTCTCTGTGGCACCAGCTGTTTGACCTTGTCTCATTTGGCATTGATCTCCTGAGGATTGATGGTGGTGTAGGGGTTGGTCCCAGCGATGTTGACATGGTAGGTCTGAGCGATCTTAGCGATCTCATTGTGGATTCCCAAAATGGCATTTTGTTCTTTGTCAGCCTCTGGAAGTGTGGCTTTAAACTGCTCGTGGGCTGTGCTTACTTCCTTGATCTCCTCGATGGTGTGCACTATAAAGGTGTCCTGGAGTCCTCCATGGCGCCCTCCATCAAGTTGTTGAAAGGAGCCGCTCTTTTGGCGAACTCCAGGTACAGCTGGTCAATGGTCTCCAGCAATTTCTCCGTTCTCTGCAGAGTTTCGTTGGGTTTCTGAGTCAGGTTCCCCAGAGCGTCCCATTGGTCACAGATCTTCTGACAGCGCGCATTCACACTTGGGGAGTCATAGTAGTCCAACTCACTGAGCTCTTGTGCAGTGGCGGCGATCTGCTCCACGCGGTCTTGATGCGCCGCCAGGTCGCTCTCAAATGCCTCGTGCTTCTTTAGCAGAGCCTTGAAATCTGACAGAGAGGCCGTCTCAAAGTCCTTCTTCTGCAGCATCTCCTCTTTACCTTCAGTCCATGCTTCGTGGATAGCTGCTTTTTGTCTAAACTTCTCGGCGAGGTGATCAAGCCTCTCCAGTCTGCGGATCTCATTGAGGAGCCACTCCTCGTAGCCCTTCTCTGCCCCCTCCAGGTTGCCCCAGGCGTTGTTGATATCGGACACCATCTTGCCCTCTGACGGCATGAACGCGGGCCGGTTACTGAGTCTGAGTTTGGTCTGTAGCGTGTTGAAGTTGATCTCCAGTTGGCACTTCTCTTGGACTTTGGGGGGTTTGTGGAGACGTCTGTAGTCCCTGAAGTCCTCTAGTTTCTGCTGTATTGCCTGCATGGTGTTCTCTGGCATTCGGTTTTCCAGCCACGGGATGGTGCGGCGAATCCACTCCAACAAATCACTGGCCAGTTTCTCATAGTCCTCCATGAGCTTTTCGTTCTCCTGGTTCACGGCCAGCACTTTGCGGATCCTGTTGGCTGCTGTCTCCGCCTTCTGAGCCCCAGAGAAGGCGTGGTAGAAACTAGACACATAGGTCATGATGGCTTTCTCATCCGGACGGGCTGTGCCTACAATGTCTTCCGCGTCCAACATTTTCGGGATGTCCAGGTATTTCTCTGCAACATCAAAGGCTGTGTTCAAGTTGGTCATTGGATCATCCTTGCATAGTTTTCCATAGTTGATGAGTTCAGGACGGTGTCGGTGAATGAGTGCACAGAAGCCCAAACCATCTTTCCAACTGATGTGAAAGTTCTGGATGTTGATGTTTTTGTACGGAGCTGTCTTCCTCTGGCACCACAACAGAAGACCCTCTTTGGCCGATGTCTCTTCCACGGAGATGTCTTGGATGGCAAAGTGCAGGATGATGGTCCAGATCATTCCCAAGGTCATCTTAGCATTCCTGTCTACAATTTCTTCTGCTCCAATGGACACTAGTTTGACTCCTTTACTGGCAATGAAGTCGAGGGCTTTGTTTACGTTTGAAATCTTGTGAACTCTCATCTTTCCTCGTTCTGGTTTGGCCAAGCGCTCGCCTGAGATGACCTCCAGCAGCAGCATGAGTTTGAGTCCATCCTGGAATTCCTCCTCGATGTTCTCAATCTGTGTCCCGGTTTTCCTCAAGTGAGAGTTACACCACGCTGTGAATGTCTTGGTATTTTTCTGGAGCCCGATCACCAATAGAGATGTAGTCACAATCAGCTGTCCGAGCTGCTGTGTGCAGACCGAATTTGTGACAGATGGAACCAGTGACCAGGCTTGTTTTTGACCTGTACGGCGTGGGAGGTGCGAGCAGTAACACGATAGGGGCCTTCCCAGCGAGGCTGTGACCACTTTCGTTTTATGGCCTTCAAATACACCAAGTCTGGGACCTCCGGGTCCGTAGCAGCAGCAGATGGTCTAGCCTGGTGAGTGTCCTGCACAGCAAGACTGGAAGCAAGAGCATGTAATTGATCCCAGTACGGTTTGTAACGTACAGGCGTCCACGGTTGTTCCGAATCATGGGGCAATTGTGTAGAGTGTGGGCCAGGCATGAGGTCCCATTGCTTCTGCCTTCACATCAGCTTCTCTGCGCTTCTTTGCACTTTTTAATGCTTCTTCCAATTGACCTTGAGTATGTTGTAATTTAAGTTGCAGCTCAACTAATTCTCCTTGTACTGTTTTGACAACTTATTTTGTTTATTTTAGTTTATTATTTTTACTCCTTTTTTTTTTTTTTTTTTTTAACACGAAGGACTCTTATTACATGGGACTCTAACCCGATGGGACTCCAGCCCATACACGAAGGACTCTAACCTTCCTTATTACCTAGGACTTTAACCCGATGGGACTCTAACCCATACACGAAGGACTCTAACCTTCCTTATTACCTGGGACTTTAACCCGATGGGACTCTAACCCATACACGAAGGACTCTAACCTTCATTATTACTTGGGACTCTAACTCGATGGGACTCTAACCTTCATTATTACTTGGTACTCTAACCCATACACATGTGTACGTACTTCCTCTTTTAATTTCCGGGACTCTAACCCGTCAATATCTTTACTTATAGGAATTCTAATCCCTTCCAAGTTACATCTGTCCCTATGTCGTATAAACACGCATCAATTTAAACTGCCAACCAAACACTCAAACCACAACTCAAATTTAGTACACAGTCAATTGTGGAAGTTTTCAGAAAAGGCCTTCCTTACCTTTTTAATGCCGCGGCGTGAGTTGTGATTCGAATAATGGCAAGTCAGCACTGCACTTTTCCTCTCGTGGTTCTCCTCGTAGCTCTTGCTCCTCAAGACTCCATCACGTCGGGGTCACCAAATTGTAAGCGTATTCATTTTCTGAAGTCTAGAGTACAAACTTGCAAAGAGACAACGAGGAGAATCACACAAGTTTTATTACCCTAACATATTACAATTCTAATTAGAGCGCGGTCCTGTCCCTACTCTGTTACACAAAGAACTCCTACTAAATCAGGGGCACTCCCGTATTTCTAGTATGCCTCCCCCTGCGCTCAGATATTGTATCACATCCTGAGAGTGCAGCGTGACCCAGAGTTGTCTCTAGGCAGGTCCTGATAGTACTTTCTTCCGCTCGGGTCGCTCCAATATGTGGTGTTGTTATTCAGTCTTCAGTCAGCGTGCGTCACCACGATGAGCCTGCACAGATTAACTTAAAACATACATTGCAATACATACAGTCCCTACTCTGATTAGATGTTCTCATCTTTAGTTTATTGATTATGGCACTTCTTAGTTATGCAAACATAATTATATCTTAACACTGACTCATACATTCTTTCAGAAGTATTAAGGTTGAATTTCAGTTCACAGGCTCACTGTCCACATTGTTTAATAAGCCGTTAAATCACTGAAATCATTTTGTGTCATTGTTGTTCTCATTGTTTTTTGTAGGTCATTTCCCAAACAAAGCCTTACCTTCAGCAGGAACTCTGCCCTGGATCCAAGGCATCGTCTGCAACATCAACAACCCATGTTTCCACAGCCCCACGGCTGGAGAGACGCCCGGAGAAGTGGATAACTTCAACAACTCCATGTATGTCATCATATACACAAATACACATATTTAAGATGCAAAATGTTTCCAAAATTCTCCACTGACATGAGTGGGATTCCCGTTTAACTGGAAATACCTTTAGAGACAAAAGTGGGCGAGGCAGAATAAGGTGGATATCTACACTGAAACTACACTGAAACTAACACACCTATATGTTTACAGTTTCTGTTGGTTATGCTATAGTCACATTACCCATACGGGCCAAACGCCCGTAAGGGTAATGTGCGGGCCTGTAGAACGTCGTAGAGAGAATCGCGCTGTTAAATCTTAAGGGGACCGTAGGTGTATCTTGCAGTTCCCTTGAGGCTCGCAGGGCTACCTCACGTGGCGTCACTGAAAATCGAACTAGCGATTGCCATGCGTATCTTAAGTGTATTGTGAGGTATTCCTAAAAGCTTAGTCACAACTGCCCGTACGACTAGCTACAGGCGGTCTACGGGTGAAAAATGTCTCAACCTGTATGGGGCACGCAAGTGGCCCGCACGAAATAGCAAGCCCATAGACTGCTCGGTGAGCCCATACGACGAAAATGTGCATGCACCTTTTTTTCTAGGGGCATGCTGCGAGCACTAGATCGTAGCGAACACTTCTACAATATGCAAGGGTTCAGTACGGGTGAAGTAGGTGACACGTGCTCTTCAATAATGATAAATGCGGGTCCCTTGCGTGCCCCTTGTGTGCCCCTTGCGTGCCCCATGCGTGCAGTCTGAGTGTTAGAAATAAGAGGCTATTTTGTGCGAGAATCCTACGGGCACTTACATATCCCGTACACTCCCCTTGCGTGCTAGATTCCCGATCGAGTTCTTGAAACAGGGTCTCATACTGTCCCAGAATTGCATGTCTCTGCAGCCAGGGCTTCACCCACCAACGCCTCTGTGTTTTCTCCTTTCGTTGCTGGATGAGATTGGGGGCCAACACAGCCACTACAGCTGCTTCTGGGCGTGCGGCATTCGCACGTGGTGAGTAAGGGACCTGTACTCGCATCCTACCAATGCCTTGAGTGTGGCATAAGGACACTGTACGAAAGCCTCACCCGTACATCATAAGTGTGTGCAACTTACGTTACCCTTAGGAATACCTCACAATACACTTAAGACACGCACGGCAATCGCTAGTTCGATTTTCAGCGACGCCACGTGAGGTAGCCCTGCGAGCCTCAAGGGAACTGCAAGACACACCTATGGCCCCCTTAAGATGCGCATTTAACAGCGCGATTCTGTCTACGACGTTCTATGTGCCCGCACGACTCCAAAACCCGGGGCGTTTGGCTAACGTAAGTTGCACACACTTATGACGTACGGGTGAGGCTTTCGTACGGCGCCCTTATGCCACACTCAAGGCGTTAGCAGGATGCGAGTACAGGCCCCTTACTCACCCCGTGCGAATGCCGCACGCACAGACGTCTATATATATATATATATATATATATATATATATATATATATATATATATATATATATATATATATATATATATATATATATATATATATATATATATATATGTGTATGTGTGTGTGTGTGTGTGTGTGTGTATATATATATATTTATTTATATATATAATATATATATATATTTATTTATATATATATAATATATGTGTGTGTGTGTGTGTGTGTGTATATATATATGTATATATATATATATATATATATATATATATATATATATATATATATATATATATATATATATATATATATATATATATATATATATATATATATAAAATCACCATTCTGTCAGTCAGATACAGACTGACAGAATGGTGATGGCGAACCAACCAGACATAGTGGTGGTGGATAAGCAACAGAACAAAGCCGTGGTGGTGGACATTGCAATACCAAGCGATGGTAATATCAGGAAAAAGGAACACGAGAAACTACAGAAATACCAGGGGCTCAAGGAGGAGCTGGAGAAGGCCTGGAAGGTGAAGGCATCAGTGTTGGCCATGGTGATCGGAGCACTCAGGGCTGTAACCCCCAAACTGGAGGAGTGGCTCCAGCAGATACCAGGAAAAACATCAGACATCTCAGTCCAGAAAAGTGCAGTACTAGGAACAGCAAAGATACTGCGTAGAACTCTCATGCTCCCAGGCCTCTGGTAGAGGCCCCGAGCTGATGAGGGTGAGAGAGACCAACCACCGTGGAAGGTGAGAAACACTTTTTTTTAAATATATATATATATATATGTATGTATACGATGGTCACTATACGGCATTACCGTGCGTTTCCCTGTGTTGGTGGCGGCACTCTCCCCACTGTTGCTATCTCCGCTTTCCCCTCTGATGGACTCTAACTCGGCTGGAGCTGTAGGTGCCGGTGGGACAGCCTCGTCAGTCTGCTCCTTCCTGCCAGTCCACTTCCCTTTTCCCTTTCCCTTGGGTGGCATGACTCTGTACAATTGTGTTTTTTTCTGTGTAGAATTCTTGCCATGAATGTGAGGGGGACGTTCAAATCACAGCCTTTTATATACACAAGGGTCATCCCTTTAGCACGCAAGGGGTGTGTACAGGATATGTAAGTGCCCGTAGGATGACTGTACAAAATAGCCTCTTATTTCTAACACTCAGACTGCACACAAGGGGCACGAAAGGGGCACGCAAGGGACCCGCATTTATCACTTGAAGAGCATGTACTTGTCCCTTGTACAGTCCGCCGGACTTGGGCCCAATCCCAATTGTCCCCCTTAGCCCTCTGTCTTTGTCTTAGCCCTACCCCTTAGCCCTACCCCTCTGTCTTTAAACAGAGGGTTAAGGCAAAGGGGTGTGTTTTAAACCCTTAGAAATGGGACACCCCTTTGCAGTCGCAACAATATGACATTATTTTTAAAGTTTTGAAGTATTGTGCTCCTTTTGAGTTTGTTTTAAATGAACTTTGCAAAAAGTCAAATTTTTTTTAATTTTTTAATTTTTTAAAATTACTATACTCTGTACAACATATGTAAATCAAATTTTAATCAACTGTAACACAAAATTAAAATGCTGCAGAGGTGGACGGAGATGCAGAGGATGCCTGGTACACACAAAAAAGAAAACAAAATGAATACATAGTCATAAACATATATAGTTGTTTTGGTACCTACAAATATTATAGAATGTAATATACCTTATATTTTATTTTCAAATTCTCCCACTTTTTTGAAGCTTGTTGGGCTGACACAACTCCAACAAGTCCAGCCTCCTACAAGAAATTTCTGAACAAAATATAAATGTGATTAATAACATGTCATTTTTAATATAAATAGGGGATAATTTACAAGGCGAAACGAAACAATAATATTTTAGACCATGCATGTTCGTAATACTTTACACATTCTACCGTAACATGTGTATAGTTCTAAAAGCGCATGAGACGAGTTACGAGGCGAAATACAGCGATATATTTGACACATTCTAGTCTAACATATATGCGTATATAGTTCTTTTAGGCCATGCATGTTCGTAATACTTTACACATTCTACCGTAACAAGCGTATAGTTCTAACCGGGCATGTTACGATAAGCCGTATATGTCAGAAAACGTAAATGCTGGCGCCATGAGTATACCTACAACTTTTCAAAAGTTACTACAGTTTTATACAACTTTTTATGAGGTTCTTGAGTGCAAAATACTCGCATTTGTCCAATTCCTTCCCGATTGCCCGACACTTCCCGATTTCCTTGTTGCTTTCTGCTCCGACTTGTGTTAAGCCACGCCTATCCCCTTTGCGCAAAGGGTGCATCTGAAAAAGCTCTGCTCAGAGGGGTGAACAGCCCTTCCCCTTAGCCCTCGCATTTACAGAAAAGAGTATTGGGATACCCCTCTGTCTCTCGTGAACGTGCACAACAGAGGGGTAGGGCTAAGACAGAGGGCTAAACCTGTGGGTCACCTACTTCACCTGTACTGAACCCTTGCGTGTTGTGCAAGTGTTCGCTACGATCTAGCGCTCGCAGCATGCCCGTAGAAAAAATGTGCATGCACATTTTCGTTGTATGGGCTCAACGAGCGGTGTACGGGCTTGCTATTTCGTGCGGGCCACTTGCGTACCCTGTACGGATTGAGCCATTTTTCGCCCATAGACCGCCCGTAGCTAGTCGTATGGGCAATTGTGACTAAGCTTTTAGCTAGGTCTATTGAACTGCATTAAGTGTCATGAGTGTAAGATAAGATAAGATAAGATAAAATATGCCTTTATTAGTCCCACAGTGGGGAAATTCCAGTGTTGCAACGCACAGTTCAAGAACAGCAGGAAAATGGAACATGCAATAAAACAAGATAATAGATAATGGCTAAAAAAATAATAATTTAGAAATAGACTTAAAGATAGACTCTAATTTTGTTCCGGTGGAGCAAAAATATAAAATACAAAATATAAAATACCAAAAAATACTATTATGTACAATAAAAGTAACAGTGCCGCATATGAACAGAGTAAATCTCAGTAAAGTGACTTCAGTATATTATGTTATTTACAGTAATATGACTATGTTTATGTACAGACAGGATAAATATAAGTAAAG
Source organism: Taenioides sp. WSHXM2023 (assembly GCA_029959045.1). Classification (NCBI taxonomy): domain Eukaryota; kingdom Metazoa; phylum Chordata; class Actinopteri; order Gobiiformes; family Gobiidae; genus Taenioides; species Taenioides sp. WSHXM2023. The sequence continues at coordinate 32,077,919 of CM057095.1, read as the reverse complement.
TGACATGAGTGAATTGTACCAGAGGTCTGTGATTGTGACCAGAGGTGTGATGCAAGTATGACTTAGGCACAGTTCACACTTAGTGTAGTTCAGTAGCTTGGATGAGCTGCGAAATGTCTTCATCCTAAACCTTTTGTCCAGTTGACAGAATAGAATTTTTCTTTTGTCTCTTGTACAGTATACAGTGTCTCTTGTACATTGTCTTGTGTTCTACAGAGGTCACAGTGTAAGAACAGTATAAGTACATGTGTCTTGTGTTCTACAGAGGTCACATTGTAAGAACAGTATAAGTACATGTGTCTTGTGTTCTACAGAGGCCACAGTGTAAGAACAGTATAAGTACATGTGTCTTGTGTTCTACAGAGGTCACAGTGTAAGAACAGTATAAGTACATGTGTCTTGTGTTCTACAGAGGTCACAGTGTAAGAACAGTATTAGGACATGTGTCTTGTGTTCTACAAAGATCACAGTGAGTATATGAGTAAAGTATAAGTAGAGTATAAGTACATGTGTGTTGTGTGTCCAGATTGTCCCGTGTGTTTGTGGACGCTCAGAACCTCCTGTCCATCAGTGGGAACCGGAGCGTGTCAGGCCTCCAGGAGCTGAGGCGTACTGTGCAGAGGCTGGGAAATGCACCTGGGATCTGGCCAAGTATACAAAACTCATTTTCCAATCCAAACGTGCTTTTTGACATATCTGTGACCATAAGTGTTGAGCTGGGGACTAGTCTCAGAAATCATTAGAATTCCCCTTCAGAAAGCCACTGTGACTATGGTGGAAATGAAACCTGTTTAAATCTCTCTAATTTAGAATTTTTCTAATATCCAGACATGCACTAATACCCAAAACATTCACACATTCCTGACTAAATCAAACTTAAAGTCCCACTGTGTAACTTTTAGCTAATTATAGACTAAAGATAAAAACATTTTGGATGTTTTTATAGGACTGAAAGCTTAGAAAAACCTGTGTTCTTACTGTGAGCGGGCTTGCACCTCTACAAACCTGACTCTTATTTGGTCTGAAAAAAAGGCCTCCTCCTGCTTGTTTCCATGGAAATGTTGTTGTTTTAGCTCTTATACTATTCCACAGTATATGGTAAAAACTATAGAGCTCACAAGACTCAGTTTTGCTTAATTTAGGACCTTTATGACTATACCGTAGAGGACTATTGGCTCCTGCTACATCCACAGAGACACACTGCATTGAGCCAGTAATGATGCTTTTGTGTAGTACCACAAAGAGCAGCAGTGATGGAGATGTAACAGTGTGCTGAATGAAAGCCTAGCTGTACACTGTGGAAGATCTGTCTTCATTCAGAGCAGAGACGCAGTCTGATCAGGTTACACTAAATCTGACACTAGTAGGACAGTGAACCCAGGTAGCTCCTCTGCTCACAGGGAAGTTTTAACCGAAGGCTGTACACTATACACGAGTATTTAATGAGAAACAACTGATTAAAATGATATGCATGTTTTTATCTTCTAGGACTGATTTAAATATAATGTTGCTCTTGTAAGTACTTGCTTACTACAGTCCCTGACAAAAGTCTTGTCGCTTATCCATTTTGTAGAAACAAAAGCTTATAACCTGACTTTAAATTAATCGATTGGTTTTAGAAATGTCTCATATGAACGCTAAAACCCTCCCAAATTATGCTCAATATACTAAAATAAATTTGCTTCACTGAAGAAAGATTGATCATTTAATGAACACAGAAAGGTCAGATTTTGGCAAGACAAAAGTCTTGTCGCCTTGTCATATGATGCATCCAATCCTAGATTACAGCCTCACCTGTGATCAGTTACTGATCAATCAATTAGTGGGTGTGTACAAAAAGAACCCCAGCACACCAGACCTTCACATCAACTGCAACTTGACCTCTGACAACATGCCTAAGATCCACCCTGAGACCAAAGCGTTAATTATCAAGAGGCTGAAGACCAGATCCACTGCTGAGGTGGCTGACACCTTCAATGTGTCTCAGCGTCAAGTACAAAGAATAAGAAAAAGATCTGAAAAGACTGGAGATGTTTTTGACAAGCCCAGGTCCGGCAGACCCCGCAAGACAACTGCTCGGGAGGACCGTTTGTTGATTCGAAAATCCAAGGCCAGCCCCTTTTCCACTGCAGCAGAGCTCCACCAGGCCTGGTCACCTCAAGTCCCTGTGTCAACCAGAACAGTTTGTAGAATTCTGTCTCGAAATGGCCTCCATGGTCGAATCGGTGCACAGAAACCAGCACTAAACAAAAGGCAATTAAAAAACCGTGTGGCATTTGCCAAGGCCCACAGCCTGCTAAAAGGATGGACACTGGAAAAGTGGCAGAAGGTGGATTTCTCAGATGAATCCTCGGTTGAATTACATCACAGCCGCCGCAAATATTGCAGGAGACCTACTGGAGCCCGCATGGGTCCAAGATTCACCCAGAAAACAGTTAAGTTTGGTGGCGGAAAAATCATGGTCTGGGGTTACATCCAGTATGGGGGTGTGCGAGACATTTGCAGGGTGGAAGGCAATATCAATAGCCTAAAATATCAAGAAGTATTAGCTACCTCTTACATTCCCACCCATAAAAGGGGTCAAATTTTGCAGCAGGATGGTGCTCCATCGCATACTTCTATCTTTACATCAAAGTTCCTCAAGGCGAAGAAGATCAAGGTGCTCCAGGACTGGCCAGCCCAGTCACCAGACATGAACATCATTGAGCATGTCTGGGGTAGAATGAAAGAGGAAGCATGGAAGGCAAAACAAAGAATCTTGATGAACTCTGGGAGGCATGTAAGACTGCTTTCTTTGCTATTCCTGATGACTTCATCAACAAATTGTATGAATCATTGTCGAACCGCATGGATGCAGTCCTTCAAGCTCATGGAAGTCATACAAGATATTAAATATGGATCTCACAGCACCACTACTTAATTCACTGACGTTATGCAACATATTTTTGTATTTGAAGTAAATTATTTGTTCAATTTTCTGTAGGCAACAAGACTTTTGTCTTGCCAAAATCTGACCTTTCTGTGTTCATTAAATTTTTGTAGAGGAACTGAGCAGCACCTTCAGCGGCCGACTGAGGCACCCTCAGTGTAAGAAGGAACGCTACCGCAGGTCCTTCATCCCCACTGCTGTCAGACTGTACAACTCCACTGTGTAACACATGCAATAACCTGTGCAATAACCTGTGCAATAACCTGTAACCATGTCACCTCATCAGTAACCGCCTCCACTGTCCTCAGATTATATATTTATATATTTGTATATTTGTATTCTTTTACATATATATATATATATTATATAAGAGATATGTTTTATTATATATTTACATTTCTTTCACTCCCTGTACATAAGAGCTACCTGATGTTGTAAATATGTTAATATTTATTGTGATTTTATTTTTTATTTACTTATTGTTCTGAGTGTTTGCACAATTTTTCACAACTTTCTGCACTATACTGTCCCCTGACTGTGAGCTTCTGTCACGAGTGAATTTCTCCTCTGTGAGATCAATAAAGTCTTATCTTATTAAATGATCAATCTTTCTTCAGTGAAGCAAATTTATTTTAGTATATTGAGCATAATTTGGGAGGGTTTTAGCTTTCATATGAAACATTTCTAAAACCAATCGATTAATTTAAAGTCAGGTTATAAGCTTTTGTTTCTACAAAATGGATAAGCGACAAGACTTTTGTCAGGAACTGTATTGTTTCTAATGCTGCAAGTGCAAAGGGCTCCACTAGTGTTTTATACAATAGTATTGCTGGGGAGCAGCTAAAATTAATTTTGTTCAACTGCCAAATTATGTTGTAGTATAGTGAATTCTTGGGTATTGAAAATGCCAGTTTCAACATTTGTGAATTTACCTTTTGAGTATCTAGTTTTGATATTAGTTTTATTATCAATTCGTATCTGATTTTCAATACTTTTTACAACCCTAGCCTCCACTCACTTCGCTGTTAGCCCCCGTGTTCATATGTTAAATACAGAAGTACCACAGACTTTAGTGACATGATTTTACTGCACAGAGCTGTAGACCAACCCTAGAGACTTCCTGAATGTGCTGTGTAAAGGGCTTGTGTGTGTGTGTGTTTCAGACCTGACAGTGGGAGAATACCTCAGAGCCAATGAGAGCTTCTCGTCTTATCTCCGGACCAATAGCAGCCTGCCTCCGGAGTCTGTAGAGCAGCTGCTCAGAGCCAGACTCAACGCTCAGGTCTGTCTATCTCACACTGGTCACGACGATAGAGGGCACACACAGTTACATTCAGAGCTTCAAGATCAGTCACAATCAAATCGAAATTGCAATTTGAATGGACGCATATAGCAAATCGCAAAGGCTGCATTTTTTTAAGTATCCCACTTTCTCCACACAGCTAAATATCATGTCTAAAAGCCGCCACACACTACAGGAGAATTTGCCCGATTTTGGCTGCGATTTGCTTCTCCCCGAGTTCGAGGAGGCATGACCCGACTTTTTCTCTTTGTGTGCGATTTTGAAGCCGCTGCGCTCCACGTGTGTTTGTTGTCAGTGTGACTCTGAGCTCCTCTGTCAGATCGTAACCTCCAAACATCAGCAATGCTACGATAACAGCCAAAAAAACAGTGTCAGGGGCAGACGGAGAGACAGACACAGAGGCGCAAGATACAAACTTTGCAGCATTAAAGTGCAGCATTTTCATCCACATTATGCATAGAAATTGTTCTCCACAAATAATGACACCCAGTCCACTAAACAGTGCTGTGAATCCAGTTTGAAGCATTCTTTACAAGTTAAAAAGTGATAGCTCCTCACATCTGTCTGTTTACATCCACGCAGCGCACGGATCGAGGTAAAGCTGCAGAGTAGAAATAGTGATTCTACTTCCTGTGAACTTTATCAACCGTCTCTGCATTAAAAATCATGTATCTGAAGTATTGCATCATGTTTCACAAATGATAATAACACAGTTTTGACTTGTATCTAAACTAGAAGTGCAGTGCTCTGATCTTTTGAACACTTAAGAGTCTCAAAACGAGTGGTTTTACTCTAGGCAGGAAACGGCTGACGCGATCACGCTCACAGCTTCGTAATCTGTGGTACGCAGCCATATCCCGCTGCAGTCTTTGCGATCGGAGATTTTAAGTCTCATAAGATTCTCCTCATGTCTGTGATGTGCGCTTTTTGTTGCACGTTTAAAAATCGTTTAAGACCGATAAATCCTGTAGTGTGTGACGGCCTTTACTGTGCATAAAAACTGCTAACCCTGTAGTTTAGATATGTACAAACATGTTCTGAAATCTGATTCTTGTTATAGTTGGTCAGTTCAGATTTCAGTTTTTCTTTTTGTTAATTCTTCTGGACGTGTTTAAAATGTGAACTTTAAACAGAATCATATTATTAAAACATAAATAACGCAAATCAGAAAAATCCCAGATATTTTCCCCAAATCTTTCTGCCTTAGTTGCAGTATTCTGATCAATCCACTCCAAATATTCATTGTTATAAAATGTCCTCAGCAAATCAGACCTGGATTTGACTTTGTTTCATTCACACATGGAAGTAATCCATTGAGATGAGTGTGTGTCCTCCTGAACCATTCTAAAGGGGGTAGGGGAAACAGGAATTTTGGCACCAGTTGTGCTCAAACATGCATGAATCACTCTAAATAAAACTATGAGAGAGTAATTATAACATGTTTAAAAACAATTTTTAATAATACTTCTCCTTTAACTGCCAGTAGCAGGGATTGAACACTTTATTTGGGACTCTACAAGAAAAAAATCCTATTTCCTTTTCCTGTCATTACATTTGCCATGTAACCATCTTCCTCCATGTGTTGTGTGCTATGCACGTTGTGTCCAGGTGGTGGCGTCTGGAGCTCAGATGCAGCTGAAAGACCTGGTGTGTAACCGGACCACGCTGGGACAGTTTCTGACAGTGGACGGAGGAGAAGACGAGATGGCTGCCCTGCAGACAGAGCTGTGTGCGATGCCCGCTGACGTCCTGCAGCATGCCGAGCGCCTTTTCCTCACGCAACTCAACTTCTCCAAGTTATTCACGGTATTGGAGTAAATCTTAGTATAGAAATGTATCCATACAAATGTGATTAAGGAGACATTGGTGAAGCGGAGGAGATGGAGAGGCTAAGGAGGCTGATAGTTTTGCTGACGTGGTGCAACATCTGTATCAGACATAGGCAAACTCTGCATGCAGCCAGATTTACATTTCCATCTGGCCCATGATCCTTCAGCTGTGTCTAAAACAGTAACTTATCACAAGTGTTACAAACTATTCAGGCCAGAACCCCCAAATTCACCCTGCAACCGACCCCGGACCTCCACTGGGACCTAATTTCACCAAAATAAACAGTTTTAAATACCACCCCCACTTTGGGAACCACTGGCCTATCACATGCAGATTGACCTTATGATTGCCAATATGAGGAGTTTCAAAACTGAAAGGACTAATTTCTTTTTTATATTGTTTTAGATCACTATTGTGTTTTATGATGAACGAAATGTAAACTAATGATCTTTATGTGTGGTAGGACATTAAATACCAGTAAAAAGCATACTATGCATACTATCAGAGTCATTTAGAATGCTGCAATGTCTTTGCGTGAGTAAGAGTGAGTATGTGTGTTTCAGAGAGAACGAGTCCTGTCTAACGCTGCAGAGCTCAGGAGGCTCAGTGGAGCTGTGGGCACAGTGTCTCAGGAGCTGGTTCTGCTCATCAATGACGTAAGCACCTCACCTGTTTGCAGAACATAGGCACTATGGATGGGACCAGATCTACTGCCATAAGATCACAAAAACATGAAATATAATATTTTTTTCAAATATGGCAAAATCTTGGTCCATGTTCTCATGTCTTGTCTTTATTATATCTATATCTATGTCTATATTCATTTGTTGATGTCATTTAGTTTGTATCATAAAGTTTGTTCCAGCCTATTAAAGAGTAGGTGTTTTGTAAATATGCAGAAGATGTTGAATAAAGACTGTATTATATGTAAGAAACTACCAAAACCAAAATCAAATGGAAAAAATACATGAAAACTGCTGTGTAATTTTATTTAGAACTTTTTACAGTTAATAATTTCACATTTGTGTGATACAGCATGATTATCGGCACATTTTAGGACAAAAATATCAAATTGTTTATTTGTGTCAACATAGCTTACCCCCACTTTGTCAGTCTCAAGTGTCTTGCTCAAGAACACAACAACAGTATCCTGGTAGGAGGCACTGAACTGCTTTATGCTTGCTTGAGTATCTGTCCTTCATATACTAATCCATTGGTTTTGTTGTATGTCAGTTCTCGTCTCTGTCCAGTTTTTCGGACATGAGCTCGGCCATGCGCCTACTGTCCCCAGAGAACCGCACAGCCCGGCCCCGGGAGAGCTTTAGAGCCTTCTCTAGGATCATGTGTGGACACCCCGAGGTGGGCGGAGAGCGCATCCCCTCACTCAACTGGTACGAAGACAACGACATCAAGTCTTTCCTGGGCAAGAACGGTACAGAGGAGAGCGACCCGGACAAGGACGGCAACATGAGTCAGTCAACCTAATGTTTCATTTGGCTTGATTTGAATTCAAAACAATAACAATAAGCCCAGTTTTATCTACATACATGCCAATACGGATAAATATTCAATATGGATTTTAACCCTTTTCTTCTTAATATTGTCTATCAGAGAAACTTGATGGGCATGTATTTTGTAAAACCAACTTCTAAGAGTTTTTAACCATGTTACAATTGTTTCCCTTCTCATTTACCCTCTTGATGTATTAGAGTGATTCATGCAGTTGTCCTATACTGTTCTGTACTTCCTTCGTTCTGTGTGTGTTTGCAGCTTCCTTCTGTAAGTCTCTGGTGCAGGGCCTAGAGTCGAACCCTCTGTCTCGCATCGTGTGGAGGGGCATCAAGCCTCTGCTCACTGGCAAACTGCTGTACACGCCCAACACCCCTGCAGTCCAGCAGGTCATCAGAGAGGTACGCTTCATGACTGTGGGCGTAATGCCCTAAACACACTATAAGGACACTTTAAAGCAGAACATCAGTTAAGTGCTCTATGCAGGAAGTCTCCAGGCTGGTTTCGCATGGCCCTAGTTCAACACATTAGATCACATACACTCTCTGTATGTGATCACTCTGGTCTCTGTGATGTAGTTCACACAGCTTTCACTTGCTCTTGCAATGTGTTTCAGGCACAAGGAGAAGTAGTATTTCAGGAGATCAATCAGTAATACTATATCTCTGTGTAGTAGGCTCAGAACAAACAAATCAATATACCATTAGTCAGAGACAGGGCCAAGGCAGGAGAGTTTCCAGTGCTGACTCTTAGTGTTTTGTTTTCTTATTATGTCCTGTGTAATCAAACACATCTCTTTTTCTATAGTGTTGTTATACAACCATCTAACCCTGTAGTTTAGACCCCTAAAAGCATGGTTAACTGTGTTAACTCACAAATCTGATCACTATACTTCACACACGCACAAATCATCATCAAAGATGTTTTTCTAAAATCTTCCAGCCATGGATTTGAGAATACTGCAGATGGGCTTAATGCAGGTACTTGCCTCTCGTGAGAACAAAACCTATGTGTTTAATGTTTTCATTCCTTAAATGTTTCCAGGTGAACAGGACCTTTGAGGAGCTGCAGATACTCCAGGAGCTGAACAAGGCCTGGCTGGAGGTGGGCCCTCAGATCAGGAACTACATGGAAACCAGTGTGGAGATCAAACTTCTGCAGGTGAGTGCTGCTTTTTATTGGCTTTAGTCCCATTTGAGGGTCTGTATTTGCTTATATTGTGTTTTGGTTGGTCCATCAGGATCTGCTCAGGCGTCCTGAGGTGGCTGTACTGGTGAACCTGCGTCTGGAGAACACCTCGTGGACAGCCTCTAGGATGGCCCGCTTCCTGTCCACTCCGCCTGCAGACAGCCCCAGGACCCCCAGAGCAGCCATCTCCTGGATGGACCTGTACACTGACCTCAACAGCACCATCAGCACTCTGGCACAGGTCACAGAGGTGGGCAGAGGCTCAGGCAGGGCTTTGCACTTACATAAAATACACTATTGATACATACAGAAACATTTGATCCAATTAAATATCAAAATCATTTAGGGGTGCCAAAAATGTATAGCCCCATTTTCTAGAGTCTAGATCATGACATGATTCAAAATTCTATCACTCTATCACTATCCATACATAGTTTTCGGTGAATATAGCATTTTCAAAACAATACAATGCAATGTGTGATCTACATATGTTATGTGTTAGCAGTTAAGACCCCATAGGAGTAAAATACCCTCTCTTTAATGTGTTCTTTTTTGCAATGTTTATCCTCTAATTGACACTTTCTTTCATTTGTGGCAGTGCTTCTCCATGAACAAGCTGGAGGGTCTGGAGAACGAGGGCCAGCTGGTGCAGCGGGCTCTGGAGCTCCTGGAGGACAGGCAGTTTTGGGCTGGGGTGGTGTTCCTCCTGCCCAACGCCTCGTCCCCTCAGCTGCCCCCGCACGTCAAGTACAAGATCCGCATGGACATTGATGACGTCACACGCACCAACAAGATCAAGGACAGGTATGACGCCAAGGGATTTTGCAAAATCCACTTTTCAGAGCTTTTAATGTTAAAGCTCTTTCCACTTCTCATTGGCCCTCTGAAGTTGTACTTGGAGTGATTTGTGCATGTTTGAGCAATCTTTAATTGCTTATTTTGAAGATGCCGTATAGCTGATCAACCCCTGTTTTCACCGCCACCGGTACACGCCCACTGTGCTCTACTTCATTCTACAATTTTATTTTTTTTATTGGTAATACATGTAGGATTCTACAGCATTGCTTAATAATTTGAGCAAAATTATTAAGAATTCTGCTCACTAGTGTGATGCGCTGTTATACATAGGAGAGGCCCACAGCATGTGGCGTTTCGTTGTCATGACGTTTACGGCCACGTCAGCTCCCGTTGGAGACCACAGTTTTCTAACGCAGAAGTCAACGCACTTGTTTCTTTTATTCTTTTAAGTCATTTGAGATCAATATTGCAATTTAAAATGTGCAGATTATAACATAATGATCCACAGGTGTAAAATGTATCTTCTTTAATGTGGTATAAAAGTCAGCACAGTAATAACCCTGATTAACAAACTAGGGCACATGACAAATGATGCTCCAGCGTGAATGAAGCGAGTCACGTATCATATGAGTGCAGAGGTCTTAAACAGTGCATTTGTGAACAGTAAAATGAAGCCTGATTTGAACACTTTACACTAAAATCAACTGTGTGTTCACAAGGCCTCTCCCACACGCATGGCACAGCATGTGCATGTGCAGCAGTGCACAAAGTATTAGTGGCTAAACACACTGGTAGCCATGCTGTTTACGAACGAAATTGTGTTTCACAGCCAACAGTAGTCTATGTCGTAAATTTAAAGGTCCTATATTACACAAAATTGACTCTTTATGTGCTTTAAGCCATGTTAGAATGTTGTTTCCTTCTCAAAAACATACCTGTGTCTTGTCTCATGCACACATGTTGAATAATCCTTTATTATTTTATATATTTATATGTCTACATCTCCAAAGCTCAAAATGCTCTGTTCCACCTTGTGATGTCATGAAGCGATAGTTTTCATGTTAACAGCTCCTTTTACCTTTAGTTCAATAAAGATAAGGTAATTCCAGAGTTGAAATCACCCAAATGATAGTGAAGGTGTATGGAGTTTAAAAACACAGTGGAGCATTTCCTGTTCATTTCCTGTGGAGCATTTCTCTCTTTGAGAGAAGAACTAAATATGTAGGGTATGTTTGTGATGAGTAAACAACATTATTTTTTAACATTTGAGTATTTCATAGAGTTGTTCTAAACAGTCTGTGTCAGTAGAGGCTGCTGCAAATGTTGGTTACGCCATCATCTTGGTTGACTCTGGTTGATTGTTTCAGTTGGTATCTTCTCTTGAGGGTCTTTAGCCACATTTGGTCCATGGATACAGGAAAAACAAACATCTAATTTCTCACAATGTAACAACCCATTACTTGTGTCCTTTGAACTGCACATGCTGCACTTCTTAGTTGGTTAAAATCTCTTGATATGATGTTAAAAGCTGAGCTCAAAAAAACAAAAAGCTTCAAAACCTCAGTGTGTGAGCCATGTAGCTACAGGAACAGCCAACCACTCTGTTGCCATGGGAGCTCTCACTAACTCACTATCAGACAGAAGTAACTAGCATCTAGTGGTGTTATGTGAGAGCACAACTTGGCGGGGTCGGCCAATCCAATTACTGATGGTAGCTTTAACTACTTTACTCAAACCAAATTCAACTAGAAAATGACACAATGAAGAAATGTTACATAAAAGCATCCCTGTTTCTTCTGTTATGTACTCTGATTCAAATGTTGTAGGTTCTATATTCTTTTATGTAGGTTCCATATTCTTTTATCTGGACTTGTTATTGGTGTTGATGTCTTGAAGCCTGTACACTCCTGTCTCTTGTAGGTTCTGGGACCCGGGGCCGGCCGCCGACCCCTTCAGTGACATGCGTTACATCTGGGGAGGCTTCGTGTACGTGCAGGACCTGGTGGAGAAAGCCATCACCAAAGTCCTGACTGGAGCTCCCCAGACCACAGGCATCTATGTACAACAGATGCCCTACCCCTGCTATGTGGACGATGTGTGAGTGCACACATCTGTTCCTTTCCACCATTTAAGTAAAGGAAATGTATCAGTACATCCAGCTAGGTTTGTCTTAGTGTCATCTGAATGGCCCAAACATGAGGGTCACATAGACAGATACAATAGAGACTACACATGGTTCACAGTACAAATAACATCACAGTACTGGACATGACAATCATTCATTATTTAAGACAACTAGTATTAGACTGTTGCCCCCGCGACCCGACCCCAGATAAGCGGAAGAAAATGGATGGATGGAGTATTATAACTGAATTACTTGCCGCCACATGCACAATGTTAAATCATAGTGTATTTAGTAAATCATGGTTGCACTAAAGGCATTTCCACGAAGACTAGCATCAGTCTTCCCATTATATCACATTAAATATTGAAAATATAGAAGATAAATAATAATACTGAAACAAGTATATGCTACCCTAAAGCATGATTATCCCTTAAAAACAATTCTAAATTTACAATATCATTAAAAACATATGCTGCAATAAATAAATAGCAGAATGAAACACTTAAGTAGTTAGTTTGTATATATAATGAGTCATAGAAGTTATTTATTCAAACCCTCTATAGCTCAAATCTTATCGCAGTCTAGGAAAATTGACAACATTATGCAAAGGAAATGTACACATGATAAATATTGAACCCCAAAATATATAGCTCCAGCTTTTATTTAGTGAATGATAAGTCAATATACAGTAGTGATTACGGTGAAAGGCCCGGAGAAGTGTCTTTGATCCTTTATTTTGGCTACCACTGCAGTAGGCACTGAGACACTGTTACTCCAATGATAATACCATATGGCACCATTAGAATCTTGTCAGATTGGTATCTTGTTAACCTCCCAGTCCCAGTCCTCTAAACATGTACCTGTGAACATGTCTCTGTGGCCAGGTTCCTGCGTGTGCTGAACCGCTCCCTGCCCCTTTTCATGACCCTGGCATGGATCTACTCTGTGGCCATGATCATTAAAGGGGTGGTGTATGAGAAGGAGGCGCGCCTGAAGGAGACCATGAGGATCATGGGACTGAGCTCTGGGACTCTGTGGCTCAGCTGGTTTATCTCATCCATCGTGCCTTTCCTGGTTTCTGCTGCTCTGCTCATCGCACTGCTCAAGGTACAATGGTCTGTCAGAGAGTGTTAGAAGGATGTACAATCCAAAAGGGATTAATAAAGTTCTGGATAAATGTATCCATGTGTTGTGAGATGTGTGACTAACTCCTGTGTGCATAGAGTGGTGTGTGGTGTGAGCGTGAGTGAGTGATTGCGTGTGCGTGCCTAGTGTACGCTCTTTTGAATGAGCCCACGGAGCTTACGGCTGTCTCTGTGTGTATTTGGTGAAGTGAATGAGAGTATGGCGACCGGGGCGAGTCAGGAGCAAGTGCCCTGTTATTTATGTTTATTACGGCAAATAAAGCCACAAAACTCTTGAGCAACAAACTGGAGTGGTTATTGGGGTCATGCACTCACAACGGTGAGGGTCAGAATAGGGAGTTAAACCCCGAGGGATGAGCGGCTGCTGCGACCCTCCGGCCCTAGAGAAGAAGACGGTTCTCCCCTGTGTCCTCTGACCATGGTCCGTGGACACCGAGACAGGAACAGTTTAACACATGTTTTAAGTGATGCTCAATGTTCCAGCCAGTTGGCCACAAAAGCAGCCAACCACGACCATGGCAGTGTTCACCCAGCAGCTGGAGAGGAGACAGTTTATCAGGTCTGAGGGCATAGCTAGTTGTGAGGCAGGGTAGCCTCTACTTAACAGCAGCATTTTTGATGATTGCAGCCACTCCCTGTACATCTCTAAGCTATAGTGGCAAAAGGAGAAATTTAATTTGTCAACTGGACAGAGTTTATTTGGTCGAATACGTATTCGACCAAATAAACTCTGTCCAGTTGACAAATTAAATTTCTCCTTTTGCCATGGATTCTGCCTGGACGACTGAGGGATTCTACACACATCTAAGCTATAGTGTGCTCTGTTGTCTCTCCTGTCCCTCTCATCAGTGGGGGGACATCCTGCCCTACAGCGACCCCTCCGTGGTCTTCTTCTTCCTCACGGCCTTTGCCACGGCAACCATCATGCAGTGCTTCCTCATCAGCACCTTCTTCTCCAAAGCCAACCTGTCTGCAGCCTGTGGAGGACTGATCTACTTCAGTTTGTACCTGCCCTATGTGCTGTGTGTGGCCTGGAGAGACCACCTCACCTTCACACACAGGGTCCTAGCGGTGAGTGTGTACACTAATCATGTCTATACAATAATAATAATGCATTCCATTATAAAGCCCAGAGAGGAGCCTAGTGCTGTGTGCCATTCGCCTCACAAAGCAGTCTTCCTCTTGTCATAAAGGAGTGCTCACATTATCCAAATTAAAAACTCCACTCAAATTTGTGTTTAAACGACCTATACTCCATGTAACATCAACTTTGGTCTCTGAAAGTTGTGAATAATTAGGATGCTCAAGAAGTGAGAATGCATAAGGTAAGTGAGGAATAACTTTGAACCACTGTTCAAACTAGTTCTGTTGTTCACATGCTACCAAAGACAAGATTTTGGCTTTTTTCTGAACTGCCATTACACTGTGTCGTGCTTGTGTCCTCTCAGAGCTTCCTGTCTCCGGTGGCTTTTGGCTTTGGTTGTGAGTACTTCTCCCAGTACGAGGAGCAGGGTCTGGGCATACAGTGGGTCAACCTGCGCTCCAGCCCAGTTACTGGAGACCAGTACAACTTTGCCACATCCATCTCCATGCTCTATGTTGACGCCCTCATCTACGCTGTGGCTGCCTGGTACATCGAGGCTGTGTTCCCTGGTGAGAGAGGGGGAGTATGTATGTACAATGAATGGGGTTTGTTTCATGCTCTGAGACCTCAAAATGCACACCTCCACTGTAGTAACCTTGCTGTATGGATATTTTCAACATAAAAAGCAAAACATGCAATTCACGCTTGAACCAGGTTCTGTTGTTTTGGTTCTTAGGCAAGACACATTGCCAAGTATGAAAGTGGTGTGAGGATGAGTGTTGGTGATGGTTGGAGATTGTCAGTCTGGAGTGAATGAATACTGATTAGAGGTTTGAGAGGCTTTGACTAGACTATAAAGCACATGAGTGCAAAACATTGTGTTGAAGCCAGAAAGTAAACAAAAAGGAAGCTCTTTTGGGTTTAATTATTATGTCATAACGAAACCTAAAATCTAAAAATATGTAATAATGAGAATGAGATGTCTTAAATAGAAGTGTTAGATTTTAATATTATATGAAATGTGTTTTGGTATCTCCTAGGTGAGTACGGGATCCCCAGGCCGTGGTACTTTGTGTTTCAGATGAACTTTTGGAGTGGGCTCCCTCTAGAGGTGGGCATGTCTATCCCCCCAGCACCCGAGGAGCAGGACCAAGGTACACACATAGCATACTAACATAACACACTCTACTGCTCTTGATAATGTTGTGTCTATAATGACAGTGATTACAGTTACAGATAATGAAATAAGTGAGCTCAGAAAGTAGCACTCTCATTGACTGTGTTTGGATAGTTCACCCCAGTTTCACTTCACAGTCTGAAAAAAGCTGTTCTAAAGATGTGCACACACCTGAAATGAGTGCACTGGGATATTAAAGGGTTTGAGACAGCTACTTATGAGCTGAGACAGATTTAAATACAGACTTTCAGTTCTAAAGGGTTCATGTATTTTTTTTTTTTCCACATCAAAAAGGCCACATGCACTTTGTAATCTTTTTTTTTAAACTCAACTCAACTTTATTTCTAAAGCACTTTAAAACAACACAGTTGACCAAAGTGCTGTACACAATAAATAACAAACATCGACAGGTACAGTGACAGGAACAAGAATAAAACAATACAAATGCAGGTAAAAAGTCAACTCTCAACTGTGTTAAAAGCCAAGGAAAAAAGTGCGACTTTAAAAGGGACTTAAAAACAGGTAGTGATTCAGTCAGCCTGATATGCAGAGGGAGCTGATTCCACAGCCTCGGAGCGGCCACCGCAAATGCCCGATCCCCTCTCTTTTTTCTCCTGGTCTTTGGCACACAGAGGAGAGCCTGATCTGCGGACCTGAGAGCACGAGGGGGAGTGTGAGGTACAAGCAGGTCAGACAGATACTGAGGGGCCTGACCATGGAGGCATTTAAAAGCAAATAAAAGAATTTTAAAATCAATGCGAAAGTGCACAGGGAGCCAGTGAAGTGACTGAAGGACGGGGGATATGTGGTCAAATTTACGCGATCCTGTTAAAAGACGAGCGGCTGCGTTCTGCACCAGCTGTAAGCGGGAAAGGGAGGTTTTAAGACCAGTGTAGAGTGAATTACAGTAATCTAAACGACAGGTAATAAAAGCATGGATTAAAATTTCAAAATTGTGGCGAGATAAAATCGGTTTCACTTTGGCCAGTTGCCTTTTCCATCCTTTCTCCTTTGTCTTCAGACCACATTGAACCAGAGCCCACTAACCTGGTTCTGGGCGTGAGCATCAGGAACCTGGTGAAGATCTATAAGAAGGGTGGGAAAGTGGCTGTGAACCACCTCAACCTCAAGTTCTACGAGGGACAGATCACCTCTTTTCTGGGGCACAACGGAGCCGGCAAAACGACCACCATGTGAGGCCTGCTGACTACATACACAAGATTATTCATGCAAGAGTATAGACTACATAACAGGCAGGGCACAAGCAATAAACTAGTCAATTCAAAACTAGGCAATAAAGTATAAGAAAAACTCTTTAGATTCACAGTCCTTATATCAGGTTTTCATACCAAAGACTGTATAAAGAAGTGGACTAAGCGAGTGTGACTTCACCCACAGCGTTCAGCTCCACTCAAATGAAGCTCGTGATGCTCACGGTTACAGGGGCGAATTTGGAGCCAGGCTCAATATTATGAATAGGATTATTTTAACGGACCAAATAGCGAAATAAAAACACCAGAATCATGTAGAGTGGGTTAATATGAAAATTTTAAAACTAAAATGACAAGGCTCACTGCAGCAGTTACAGAGAGAGGGGCCACAATATTCCAATGTAAGTCAATGGGAGCCAGAGTCAGTAGAAGCCGGAAGAGCCGCATGAGAACTTCCTATTCACTTTCTATTTCCTATAGCGTTAGCTATGTCCATTTATATATACAGTCTATGGTTCATACAAAGGCGATGATAAATAACAGCTTTAAGGTGCACTGTGTAACACTTCTAGTCGAGGGTCCGCCAACTGCCTATCTCCATGGAGATGTTACTGCTTTGTCTCGAATATTCCACAGTATAAACTAAACCTGTCTATCACAAGGGAGACAAGCAGATTACAGCACTACGCTACATTACAATTCAGATCTATTGTTATTATTGTATTTTTGAGCAATAGAAGGAATAAATGTCAGATGGATCTGTTTAATGTCATATCATGGAATATTCCAGGCAAAGCAATAATATCTCTAGGGAGACAAGCAGGTAGTGGACCCTCCACCTGAAAAGTTGCGCAGTGTACATTTAAAAGATCTAAAAACATAAGGCCAGATATGTTTTGAATTTTTTCAATGGTGCTGTGTTGTGTTTTTCAGCTCTGTTTTGACGGGCCTGTTCCCACCTTCCTCGGGGACAGTGTACATCAGAGGGATGGACATACGTCATGACATGGACTATATCAGGAGGACACTGGGGGTTTGTCCTCAGCACAATGTCCTCTTTGATATGTAAGCACCTGTCTGTCACTCCAGGGAAAAGCAAATTCCATTATTTTTAAAAGCACAATAGTTAAGTTGGGTAGTGTAAAAGGAATTTGAGTTGCCTGGCGAGCCAGTTCATCTGACTTTGTGTTGAAGGTGTGAGAGTCTGGAACCAAATCATGAATGAATGAATGAATGAATGCCTTTATTTGTCAGTTCCTTCACATGTGCAAGTCATACAAAGCAATCGAAATTGGACCTGTCCCCCATCTGTACATTAGAACATACAAAAAAAAACAACAACAATATGACATGGGGAAGACTACATGGACCGGACCGGAAGACAGGTAGCAAGTAGGAATAAACAATGCAGCATAACATGAGGGTAGAGGGAGGAGAAAAAAAAAAGAGAACTGCCCCCAGACCATGCTCCTAACGGGGCATAGTATGGAGTGAGTGCACAAATAAAAAAACACCTCCGAGCATCAGCAACATAGTCAAAACACAGTACAAAACATTCTACAGGACTAGCAACAGGGTAGGGGAGGGGTGTGGAGGTAGCCCAACGTAGGCAAGCAGCCATCCGGATCCTGCAGCCACTGATGGCGCTGGATGCAACAGACCCACCCACCCGATCAGGGGTATGAAGCTGCGAGGGGTTGGGGAGGGGCCAGGCTCCCTCCGCTGTAATCTCAGGGTGATTTGACACCAGCCCGGCCTTGGTCGTGACCAGTGCTGGCTTGGGGAGGCCAAAAAATAAGATTGGGTTGTTTAGGTTTTGGAGCGAGCAGCCGCGTCCAATTTCTACAAACACTGTTCTGTTTTGTCCATTGGTCTCAAGGTCTTCTCATCTCTCTATGCAGAGCAGCCAAAATTCTCCTAGATGTTTTCCCTGTTGCGAATCAGAGCCAAAGTTCCATCAGTCATACGGCTCAAAGTCACAGTTTGAGTATTGGCAGCTTTGCCCATCGTTTCATTCAATCCGGGCAGCCAAGTAGGGCTTTGGACAGCTGCCCCGGTACTCAGATTTTCCTTAAAAGACAGGGCCACGCCTAATCCAATCAGCAAAAGTCCTGTAATCATGGTTCCGAATAAGTAAAATCTTCTATGTCCTCCACGGAAAGCGCTGACAGGCACACAATTCGCCACTTGTCCCAACCGTCCATCGTGTATCCGGCAGCGTAGGTTCCCGCAGGGCACGTGGGTTCGCCCGATCCTGCTTGTCTTGTTGAAAAAATAGTGTCAATTGCGTTCAGAGACCAATTTATCAAATCCATAATTAATTTGGTTTTGGAGAGCAGAGCAGAGAGAGTCACTCAAGGAAAAAAAAAGAAAGACAAGACAAAGAGACAAAGCAGCACAGGGAAAGATAAGGGCAAGAGGGAGAGGAAATACGTGCTCCCTCGCCAAGAGCCAGAGAGAGAGTGCATTAAGTAACTGCAGTTTTGGGACAGTCCAACCACCGCCACTAATTATGTGTCTCAAATGCGGAAGACATCTCCTTTAAATCGTTGGATCATTCAGAACAAAATATATATAACCTCTTTACAATTGTTTGCATTATTTATTCATCACTCCACACTGGTGGAGTTAAGCTTCAATTGTAGCCACAGCTGCCCTGGGGCAGACTGACAGAAGTGAGGTTGGCAATCTGCGGAATCAGCCCCTCCGATGACCACCAGCACTCACACACGCACCACATTCATTCTAGGCAATGTGGGTGAAGTGCCTTGCCTCAGAACACAACAGCAATTTGCACTCGAGCTACTGTGGCACCTGATTTTCCCAGTGGTCTCCCATCTAAGTACTAACCAGGCCCATCCCTGCTTCGCTTCTGAGATCTGACCAGATCAGGCTTTGATAAGAAACTTTGGCCACAACCTCAAAAATGTACAAATTTACAATACTATTAATTCATTCATTGAATTGACATATTGTATATTATGTCTACCTCTAACTCCTGTATATTTAATGTTGCTTCAGGAAGGGCCTTGACTAAAAAGGCTGCTAAATAACTGTAGGCCCCGTTTATGCTGGCCACACCCTGTCTTTCTGACCCAGTCACTTCTTATTACAATCTAGATGTACAGTATAATCGAAATGTTTGTGTGGTATCAGCCTTTGTGATGTGATTTATAATATAAAATTGGTTGTGTTTGTGCGGTGTCAGTCTGACGGTGGAGGAGCATGTGTGGTTCTATGGGCGTCTCAAAGGCCTGTGTGAGGAGGAGGTGAGACAGGAGCTGGACACTCTGCTGGAGGACGTGGGTTTGCTGCACAAGAAGCATGAGCAGGCCAAGAACCTCTCAGGTAAACATCTGTGCTTTTTTTTTAATAAACTATTTATCACATTTCTCCCAAGTTTAGCAGTTTGGGAGAAATGTTTCAATTTGGTTTTTAATTTTACTTTCTGATAGGAAATGATTAAGCTATTCCATAACTGTTACCTATGCAGTACACCTGAACAATGCCATAGTGAGTGCTTGTCTTTGCACACAGGTGGGATGCAGAGGAAGCTGTCTGTTGCCATAGCGTTCGTGGGAGGGTCTAAAGTCGTGGTGCTGGACGAGCCCACGGCCGGAGTGGACCCTTACTCCAGGAGAGGGATCTGGGACCTGCTCCTCAAGTACCGCAAAGGTCTGGAGCACCTACATGCACATAAAACTGCCTACATCACTATTGCATTTGAAATGTTCTTCACTAGCAAGTGTTTTCATATTCCACTCGCTGATGGCAGCTAGAGTCATGTGTGTCCAATACAAAAATGTGCAAACTTGACCAGAATTTGACCGATCGTTCAGTGTTGCTATGTAAATCGGTCAGAACCTCATATCCATGTCATACTTTTGCACAAAAATACATGTCAAACGCTCTGTTCCCACAGACCGCACTATAATCCTGTCCACTCACTACATGGACGAGGCGGAGCTCCTGGGGGACCGCATAGCCATCATCTCCCAGGGACGGCTGTGCTGCTGTGGGACGCCCCTGTTCCTCAAGTCCCACCTGGGCTCAGGGTACTACCTGACTGTGGTCAAATGGGATGGGAACAGTGGCACTGCCAGCCACAGCAGTATATTTACCAGCTCCAGCAGTGCTAGCAGACTGCCTCCTCTCACCAAGGTCTCACAGACTTATACTCACGTTTAATATTAAAGGCCATATAGCATGCATTATTTTGGATTTCAATCCCTTAGCGCTAGTATTCCCTGTCATATAACTTATACGAATAGTTCATGTGTATAGAAAGTACTTTCTATTTATCATAAAACACTAGGAGAGAGTACTTCTCTAGGTACATCTCTGACACAGTGAAAAAGAAAGCTGTGTCCACGGAAGCACTGATCAGCCCAGTATTACTACTGATACTGTGCTCCAGTAAGGGAAGGGTTAGCTAACCCTGTCGATGCAGAAAGAAAGCAGTTCAGTGGATAGAGACGTGCTGCTTCTATATTCTCACAAAACACACTGTAAACTGTTATCCAGTCTTTATTCTAAGTCTAGAAAAGTTTTAGACAATATGTATGAAACTAATTCACTTGCAACCCACTGTAAATGTGATGTTTTTAGACAAATATAGCAAAATATCAGTATCAACCTAAAATTATCATTGCATCTCTAGTTTGTACCACACTGAAAAAAGTAATGGCATATTAAGCGCAGATATGATCAGAACATGTTTTGATGAAGATGTGTGGTGCTACCTTATGTCCTAGAGGGACCTGTGATGGTTCTCAGAGAGAGGTCACATGTGTGTAGTCTATCCTATGTCCTATAGAAACAGTATATGTTTCTGTATTTTGTCCCTCTTTATGGGTGTGTACGCTTATGAGTCCCCTTGTCGTTTTGTTTGCCAGCGTCAGGACAGTGAATCCTCTATGAGTGAAGACACTGGCCTGGGCAGTGAGGACAATGGGTCTAGTAAGTGCCACACTAGTACAATTATGTCTGACTGTTCATAATAACTTACCTGGGTAATTAAAAAATCTAGATAAAGACACTTCCTCTTCTTGCAGACATGGGAGCGCTGCTGTCCCTAGCGCAGCAGTACATCCCGGAGGCGCGTCTGGTGGAGGAGCAGGGCAGAGAGGCCGTCCTAAACCTGCCTCAGTCTGCAGCTAAAGACACCAGTCTGGCCCTGTTTCTGACTGAACTGGACCTCAGACTGCACGAGCTGGGCCTCAGCAGCTACGGCCTCTCTGACAGCTCTCTGGAGGAGGTAAGCAGCTGAGCCTTTCTGGAGGAGGTAAGGAGCTGGGCTTAGGTGGAGGAGATGAGGAGCTGGGCCTCTCTGGAGGAGATAAGGAGCTGAGCCTCTCTGGAGGAGGTAAGGAGCTGAGCCTCTCTGGAGGAGGTGAGGAGCTGAGTGACTCTGGAGGAGGTAAGGAGCTGAGCCTCTCTGGAGGAGGTGAGGAGCTGAGTGACTCTGGAGGAGGTAAGGAGCTGAGCCTCTCTGGAGGAGGTGAGGAGCTGAGTGACTCTGGAGGAGGTAAGGAGCTGGGCCTCTCTGGAGGAGGTGAGGAGCTGAGTGACTCTGGAGGAAATAAGGAGCTGGGCCTCTGTGGAGGAGATGAGGTCTCTCACTGGGTTTCTCACAGCTCTCTGGAGAAGGTAACCTCTTCAGTGCTTCATACAGTAGGGATTTGTTAGTATTTTCTGTGTGATGATCATTGTGAGAAGACACTCATCTCAGATTTATTGATACCATGGACAAAAACATATTTGCTCTGAAGTGAAGCCTGATACATATTGCAAAATGTCAGTGGTCTTAGGACCAACAACTATTCAAATTTAATTTAACTTTTGAACCAGTTTTCAGTACCAACATATTTTTTAAATGTCCTCTAACATCACAGATATAATTTAATACCATTCACTAGGCAGCTCTATGTTAAGTTCATTGTGTGCTTTGTGTTTAGATTTTCCTGCGTGTGGCTGAGGAAACAGGAGTGGATGCAGACCCAGAGGCAGAGAGTCCTCCAGCTCAGGGCTCTGCAGCAGGACTGAGGCCCGAGGAGCCTGAGCCTGGGCCTGGTGAGTGCACGTGTTTGTCTGTCTACTCTACTGTATATGTACTGTATATGTACTGCATGTGTACAGTATGTGAGTGTCATGTCTGCCTATTTAAATGTGACTCTTTCCATTTTAACGCACCAGCTCGGAAAAGGCACCGCAAACAAGGTACCACTGCATTTATTGAGGGAAATAAATGTAATATGTCTGCATAACTATAATTACGAGAGGTTAGATTAGATCTATAGCAACTGGAGATGGAGAGAGTTTCAGATGTTCACTAAAAACTTATAGTTTGGTCTTATACTGTTTGTTTAGCAGTATTTTGTTGTGGTAATAGTTTTAGTACTTGATCAGCTATACTACCCTGACAAAGACTGGAGTGACCAGTGTGTCCCTGTGTGTCCAGAGGCTGCAGAGACAGACCCCCTGAGTGGAGGGGGACAGTGTGGGCTCCCCCTGGTGGGTTGGAGGCTGACACTGCAGCAGCTCCGAGCGCTCTTCATCAAACGCTGGCTGTACGCCCGCAGGAGCCGCAGAGGGTTCATCGCTCAGGTCAGGACTTATTGTGCTAAATCAGTTGCCTGATAGCTTTAAACCATGTTATAGTTGTTCACTTCGCATTGACCATCTGAAGTTATATTTGGAGTGATTTGTGCATGTTGGAGTAATCTTTATTCTCCTATATTCAATACGTCATATTGCGATTTAAAATGTCCAAAATATCACAATATGTCTTCTTCAGTCTTCATAGTTACTGGACCAAGAGTGTACATAGTGTGACCCCTCTGTGTCTATCCCTCAGATCGTGCTGCCTGCTGTGTTTGTGCTGGTGGCTCTGCTCTTTAGCCTCATTGTGCCTCCGTTTGGGAAGTACCCGGCCCTCCAGCTGCAGCCCTGGATGTACGGGGAGCAGTACACCTTCTTCAGGTCAGACTGACGTCTCCTACACAACAGCACAGAACAAATGTGTGAAACAAAGCATGCTGTCATAGCTCTGACACATTACATTACTAGTGTATTGTCCCTCTCTATAGTAACGATGCTCCTGGAAACCCCTCCATGGAGAACCTTCTGGAAGCTCTGCTGGACCAGCCAGGGTTTGGAACCAAGTGCATGATCACATCTGATGAGGAAGACAAAAGGTACAGTGTGTCATTTTATTAAAATGTTCGTCACAACAGGCTTCCTGCTTTGGATAAATGTGTACATTATTCTTGTAAGCATCAAGTTCAACATATTTATGAAAATATTTTTGAGAACATTTGTATTGTATTGTGTCTAAAACACAGTATTCATATTGACATTCAACATAATAATCAAGGATAGCCACAAATTCTCGCAAGACAATATTGTCACAATAAGTCCACACATGAGAAAATGATCTGTTTTTTCCCCTGTTTACTTACATCTCTTGTAGATCCAAAAAGACAATACTAGAATGGCAACAAAATATTAAATAAAATAAATAAAAATAATGTGAGGCCAAAATTGGAATTGCACAAATTAGGAATTATTTTAAAATCTTGTATTGTTCTCATGGGCATAATCTCATTTTGTTTTGTGGAAATTTTGTCAGGTCCCACCCCTAATATTAAATCTGTGTCTGTTCAGTCACTCATAAACAAAATAAACATACAGTACTTTTATAATAAGATCACACTCCAGAAAAGCTATGTCTAGTGAAAATGACTTTAGATTAGGATTTAGCCTATGGAGTATGACATGCTCAAATAAAGATCTACATTCTAAATTGGAGTCCTATGCTGTTTGTCCCTGTCCCACAGGAGCCCAGAGTGTGAGACAGCTTACGGCTCATTCATGATGCGTCCTCATGTGTCTTACTCCACGTGGCAGATGTTTAAGAAAGGGAACTGGACCAGAGAGCAGCCCTCTCCTGCATGTCAGTGCAGCTCTGAGGACGTGCAACGCATGCTCCCAGACTGTCCCGAGGGGGCGGGGGGGCTGCCTCCTCCTCAGGTAACACGTACACTCACTCTGTACCAATATCTGCTTTTTGATTCACACCACCCACTTCAGCACAAACTGGGAGTCATTCAGACATTACAACATAGAGCCCAAGTGGTTCCTACAAGCACAGAGGGAAAGGAGAAAGAAGAACAACACGTGGAGAAAGCCCTCTCCGTTTGTGGATATCCTAAATGGGCTTTCAATAAAACGAAGAGAGCAAAGAAACAGGACAACAGAGAACCAGAGCCCAGGAGAAAGGGTGTAACTATTCCTTACCTGGCTGGCATTTCCGAAAAACTACAGAGGATCTTCAGACAACATGAAATCCCAGTCTATTTCAAACCCACAAACACTTTAAGACAAAAACTGGTCCATCCTAAGGACAAAACACCGAGCCACAAACAAAGCAATGTGGTCTACTCCATTCAGTGTAGTGAAGACTGCAGGGGGCGCTACATTGGAGAAACAAAACAGCCACTTCACAAAAGGATGTATCAACACAGACGGGAAAACCAGGGTGGGCCGCAATCTGCCGTACATCTCCACCTAAAAGCCACAGGCCACTCCTTTGAGGACAGCGAGGTCCAGATCTTGGCCAGAGAAAAGAACTGGTTTGAGAGGGGAGTTAAAGAAGCTATTTTTGTCAAGAAAGAGAATCCTTCCTTGAACAGAAATGGAGGTCTCAGACATCATTTGTCTCCCATCTATAACTCTATCCTCAAACCTAAATCAAAACAAACTGGGAAAACAATGGGACTAGCCAGGTCAGGTCCAGAGGTGTGAAAACACCCATCATGGCCCTGAATGGATATGCTAACTACTCCCCCACTCCCACTCCATATTGAATAGACTCACATGACTAACAGAAACTGTAAACAACTCCATATTGAATAGACTCACCTGACTAACAGAAACTGTATTTAAATATGTGTTGTCTCAGAGTAATTTTCATTGTAATTAAGCTCCTCCCTTCAAGCAGATATAAGGCAGTGTCCGCCAGCATCTGACCAGAACTGAAGAAGCAGCTCGGATGAGCTGCGAAACGTATTCAACCAAATAAACTCTGTCCAGTTGACAAATTAAATTTCTCCTTTTGCTACACTCTGTACACTGGAAAGGTTCTGGCCTCTCATTTAGTAATAATATTAATAATTACATTTTATTTATATTGCGCTTTTATAAATATTCAAAGATGCTGTACAAAGAATACAATTAATCATTTATAAAACCTAACATCAAATTCTTGCCAAAAACACTGACTTACTCAAACTTGCTCACTTTTTGTCTCTCAATTTTGATACTAAGGAATAGTATAATAGGTAATTTATAACATTAAATGGTACTTTCTTTTCTATTTCCATGTGTCCTTATATGTGTGTAATCCCTCAGTGGTCCTGTAGGTTCCATAGTGGTCCATGGGTGTATACTAGTCTATGTGCTCTTATTCTTGTTCTGACACAGCTCAACATCATTCTAAAGACATTCAGGTTCCTTTCTGTCCTGCGAATTTTTTTAGCATCAATACTTTTTCAAATGAGTGTCTTGTTTCAATACTAGTTTTAGTATCTGATTTTCAATACTTTGGACAACGCTACTCCGAGCACAGATCTCCTACTGAACCTAATGCGCAGTGTTCAGAGATTTTGGACCGGACTGCTCATTTCTATGTCTGGCTGTGTTTTTATAAGTCTCAAAACTTAATGTGCAAAGTAACATTTTTGTATATGCACACTGTATCAATGAGACCCCAGATCTGGACAAACTATTAGAGATGAAACAGTCTGAGGTGGTCTGGATCTGTCCTTTTACAGTTTTATTACAGTGCAAATATAAAGAGACCCACATTTCTGGGACTTTACTTGGCTACATTTGTGTCATTTGTGGGTAATTAGTAAGTAGAGGTTATGGTTCAAACTGCCTTGGACTTGCTCATGTACAGTTTCATGTGTGTGAGTCCTGTTCCATGTTACAGGTGAAGAGACTGACTGGAGACTTCCTTCAGAACCTCACCACCTACAACATCTCTGACTACCTGGTGAAGACCTACTCCCAGATCCTCAAGAAAAGGTAACACTGGCAGAACAAAGTGTTGGCTAAATTAGAGTAATAGTTTTGTATTTAACTGTAGTTACATTTAAAGGACTAAACTCCTAAACTCCTACCATAACCACAATTCAGAAACAAGTGCTAACTTGAGGACTAACGGGGAGAGTGAAGGGGGAGACATATGAGTACTTGTTTGTACTTGTAAATGTAGCTGCCACTGGAGGCAGCACACATTCTGACACAAAGCTGCAAATTGACCTGGTTTATTGACTATTCCATGTTTATTCCTCATGAAAACATTCTGTTGTTCTCTGTAGAAGGTCTTAGTTTGAACAAGTTCTTCCACCTAATGGTAACAAAAAATAAGTCAACTTAAGGATGGTAGCTTTAAAGGCTAACTTTTCTGCTGAGGGTCCCCCACTTTCTTGGTGCTACAGTATATATAATACTTGTAATAGCACATATTATAAAATTCACTGTTGCCTTTCTCTCTCACCCAACAGTTTGAAAACTAAA
The DNA here is from genome assembly GCA_029959045.1 of Taenioides sp. WSHXM2023. NCBI lineage: Eukaryota > Metazoa > Chordata > Actinopteri > Gobiiformes > Gobiidae > Taenioides > Taenioides sp. WSHXM2023. Next base: position 32,051,036 of record CM057095.1, on the reverse strand, counting down.
AAGTGGGTGAATGAATTCAGGTAAGCTGCACTTATCTCTGCTAATGATTGGGTTAACAGACCAACGTTTCAAAGCGTGTCATCTCTCTTCTTGCTTTTGTTTGTTGCAGATATGGAGGCTTCTCTCTAGGGGGCAGCACAGCACAGACTTTTCAGGTCCAGGACATTCAAGACTCTGTGGCAGCCATCAGGGGGCGTTACAGAGTCACACAGGTACACAAACTGCTTGTGTTACTGGAAATGTGGATCTTCGTTTCTATCCAAGTCACTGGATCTGTCAGGAGCACAGGGTGACTGTAGCAGCAGACAAGAGACTGTACTCACGTAGGAGTACTATTAATTCAAAATAATATTACTCAAGTAGAAGTAAATATTAATGCACAAAATCTGATATTTATATCAGATATAACCTTTTATGTAAATAAGTACAAATTAAACAGTGATTTTGTGTTGAATGAGTGTTGAGATAGTGAGGCGTGTCAGGTACATTTGCTGTAAGTGTATGTGTCTGTGGTGTGATTTCAGAACAGCTCTGTGGACGAGCTGCTCAACCGTCTGCCTGAACTTCTGGGAAGACTGCACAGCCAGGACAATGTCAAGGCAAGTGCCATTCTGGTTTTGTTTAATGGGGGTTAAGTGTGAGTAAGATGGAATATTAATAATATTAATATTAAAATACATGATAGGATTTAATGAATTCCAAAACCCTACAGATAATGTATAAAGTCAGACCTAACCAAGTGCCAGTACATATCCAAATGATGGCACAGGCACTGGTTTGCAGTGGATTTATTAGTGGCCATGTATCCAAATGACATTTAGCCACAGAAATGGAAGATATAACTTGAAGGGAACGAATAATTAAAAAAAAAAAAAAAAAAAACATCTCTAAAGTATGTTCATTACATGAAATGGGGTTGATCTTTGGAACACTCTAGATGAGCAATTTAAGGGTAGCACCTCATTGATGCAAATTCACTGGAGACAGAAACAAGCAATAATAGCTCAAGTATGAGTAGAAATATGGTGTCTGAAAAATACTTTTACTATTTCTTCAAAAATGTACTGAAGTAGATGTAACTAAGTACGATCCACCTCTGATGATTAAAATGAACTTTTTTGTTACCTCTTTGCTATGCCCTATCCTTCCATGATTATTTTGGCCTGACCTGATTCCCTCTTGGTCCCTATGGTCCTCCTCAGGTGTGGTACAATAATAAAGGCTGGCACTCCATGGTGTCCTTTGTGAATGTGCTGAACAACGGTCTGCTTAGAGCCAGCCTGCCCCCGGGGCCTCAGAGGAGCACCCATGGGATCACTGCCTACAACCACCCACTCAACCTGACCAAGGAGCAGCTCACTGAGATGGCCATGTGAGCACCAGCACTACACCAGTCACATCACAGACATGACTCGTACACGAGAAGGGCTGCAACCACTACTTCACTAACTCTGACTAGCAGTTTTGTCACAACACTCAAATCTCTGTTTACTAATACTCTATTCCAAAACCTTGATGATAATAAAAACACTCTGTCTTTAGACAATAGAATGTGATTTTCAACATGAAATGGTAGTACTTTTTTAGTTTACTTTTCTATCCCATACCTCAGTGGTCCTGTAGGTTCCATAGTGGTCCGTGGGCGTATACTAGTCTATGTGCTCTTATACTTGATACAGCTCCTGATCATTCTAAAGACATTCAGGAAAGGCTAATTTCAGATTAGAGTCAGATTTTTTAGACGTTTGACAACTCTAGTGATTAGTGGACCATAAAAACATTTCTCATATTTTGATCATCGTAATCGTTATCTGGACTACAGTCCCTGACAAAAGTCTTGTCGCTTATCCATTTTGTAGAAACAAAAGCTTATAACCTGACTTTAAATTAATCGATTGGTTTTAGAAATGTCTCATATGAAAGCTAAAACCCTCCCAAATTATGCTCAATATACTAAAATAAATTTGCTTCACTGAAGAAAGATTGATCATTTAATGAACACAGAAAGGTCAGATTTTGGCAAGACTAAAGTCTTGTCGCCTACAGAAAATTGAACAAATAATTTACTTCAAATACAAAAATATGTTGCATAACGTCAGTGAATTAAGTAGTGGTGCTGTGAGATCCATATTTAATATCTTGTATGACTTCCATGAGCTTGAAGGACTGCATCTATGCGGTTCGACAATGATTCATACAATTTGTTGATGAAGTCATCAGGAATAGCAAAGAAAGCAGTCTTACATGCCTCCCAGAGTTCATCAAGATTCTTTGGTTTTGCCTTCCATGCTTGCTCTTTCATTCTACCCCAGACATGCTCAATGATGTTCATGTCTGGTGACTGGGCTGGCCAGTCCTGGAGCACCTTGATCTTCTTCGCCTTGAGGAACTTTGATGTAGAGATAGAAGTATGCGATGGAGCACCATCCTGCTGCAAAATTTGACCCCTTTTATGGTTGGGAATGTAAGAGGTAGCTAATACTTCTTGATATTTTAGGCTATTGATATTGCCTTCCACCCTGCAAATGTCTCGCACACCCCCATACTGGATGTAACCCCAGACCATGATTTTTCCGCCACCAAACTTCACTGTTTTCTGGGTGAATCTTGGATCCATGCGGGCTCCAGTAGGTCTCCTGCAATATTTGCGGCAGCTGTGATGTAATTCAACTGAGGATTCATCTGAGAAATCCACCTTCTGCCACTTTTCCAGTGTCCATCCTTTTAGCAGGCTGTGGGCCTTGGCAAATGCCACACGGTTTTTTAATTGCCTTTTGTTTAGTGCTGGTTTCTGTGCACTGATTCGACCATGGAGGCCATTTCGAGACAGAATTCTACAAACTGTTCTGGTTGACACAGGGACTTGAGGTGACCAGGCCTGGTGGAGCTCTGCTGCAGTGGAAAAGGGGCTGGCCTTGGATTTTCGAATCAACAAACGGTCCTCCCGAGCAGTTGTCTTGCGGGGTCTGCCGGACCTGGGCTTGTCAAAAACATCTCCAGTCTTTTCAGATCTTTTTCTTATTCTTTGTACTTGACGCTGAGACACATTGAAGGTGTCAGCCACCTCAGCAGTGGATCTGGTCTTCAGCCTCTTGATAATTAACGCTTTGGTCTCAGGGTGGATCTTAGGCATGTTGTCAGAGGTCAAGTTGCAGTTGATGTGAAGGTCTGGTGTGCTGGGGTTCTTTTTATACACACCCACTAATTGATTGATCAGTAACTGATCACAGGTGAGGCTGTAATCTAGGATTGGGTGCATCATATGACAAGGCGACAAGACTTTTGTCTTGCCAAAATCTGACCTTTCTGTGTTCATTAAATGATCAATCTTTCTTCAGTGAAGCAAATTTATTTTAGTATATTGAGCATAATTTGGGAGGGTTTTAGCTTTCATATGAGACATTTCTAAAACCAATCGATTAATTTAAAGTCAGGTTATAAGCTTTTGTTTCTACAAAATGGATAAGCGACAAGACTTTTGTCAGGGACTGTATACAGACTTTAAAACACTTATCAACAGGCCTTTTTTATAACAAAGTTGGGGGCATTATTTAATCAAAATGTTGTTTCAGATTTTCATCAATAATTAGTAAATATTTTGTATTTAGAAGCCTTCAGTCTTCATATTTCAACGTTTACTTGGTTAAAAATATATTGAAAAAGGCTCAACGTACAATAGAAATAATAATTTGACTTGTCAACTAATCAAAAAACTACTACAGCTACTACTAAAATAATGGTTAGCTGCAGCCCTATACAAGAGCTTCTATACAAGTGCTTTCTGCTCAAGAGTTACAAAGCAAGGCAAAATGAAAGGTGCAATATGTCACTTTTCTGGTGGAGGGTCTCCACAAAACTGTTATTGCTTTGCCTGGAATGTTCCACTCTATGCCTTTTAACTTTCCTGTCTCCACAGAGACAAGCAGGTCATACTACCAGGTCAAGTTATTGGTCAGATTTGTGGAGAGGGGATGTTTTTCAAGGCATTTTGAGCAGTCTAATTGATTAAATGCAAGATAGCCTCACCAGAAAGTTACAGAAACATCACCATTATAACTGTTTGTCAACAGTTGAGGTTTTAGTCATCGGTCCTGAGGCCCAGAGAGAGAAACTTTTACCCAAACTACAAGCACAGTCTTTGAACCCATCTCCTCAAGTGAAAAACCTGGGCGTCATTTTTGACTCTGAGCTGACTTTTATCACACACATTAAGAACATCACAAAAATAGGTTTCTATCACCTGAAAAACATAGCCAGAGTCCGCCCCATTCTCTCTCGGGCAACACGAAGACATTGATGCTTTTATCACCAGTCAAATAGACTACTGTAATGCCCTGCTCTCTGGTCTTCTCAAAAAGAGTATTTCAGGATTCAAGAAAAAAAGTATTTATGTGAAAGAGCTGGTTTACCTAGGCCTTTGATTTATCAACCTGTGTCATGGATACTTTCAGGATCATTTAGCGTGAAATAAAAAAACACACTTGAAAATAGATACTTTTTTGCCATACTGTGCAATATTATAGCCGCAATCCATGGAGGCCCTCCTCCAGGCCAAGTAAGAGTCAGTACAATAAACACCAACTTAAACCAAACTGATAAATATGATGAACTGAAGTGTTCTAAACCCTTTCCCATTGTTCCTGTTGTGTCCAGGATGACAACCTCAGTGGACGTGCTAGTGTCCATCTGTGTGATCTTCGCCATGTCCTTCGTCCCGGCCAGTTTCGTCCTCTTCCTCATCGAGGAGAGGGTCAGTAAGGCCAAGCACCTGCAGTTTGTGAGCGGAGTGCAGCCTGTGCTCTACTGGCTCTCCAACTTCACCTGGGACATGGTGAGGACAAGGACTACAGTCCCCTCCAAAAGTATTGAAACAGCAAGGCAAATTCTCTTATTTTTGTTGTTCACTGAAGACATTTGGGTTCAAGATCAAAAAATGAGTATGGGACAAGAGTTCAGAATGTCAGAATGTCCCTGGTATTTACATCTAGATGTGTTAAACAACTCAGGACATACCAACCTTTGTTTAAACCCACCCATTTTTCAAGTGAGCAAAACTATTGGAACATGTGACTGACAGGTGTTTCTCCTTGACCAGGTGTTGCCTTTAAGGTTGGTTGTTCAAGCATTAAATAGCTCTGCATGACTAGTCTACTTCTTGGTTGCAAGACTGCATTTCTTGTTAAAGAACATAAACCAAAATGAAGACCAGAGGGCTGTCTATGGGCGAAAAATGAAAATGAAGAGTGCAACAGTTTGGTGATGTCGATGGGTCGCAGGCTTGAGGCAGTTATTGCAAGAAAGGGTTTTGCCACAGAATATTAAATTTTATTTACTTTAAGATTTTTTTGCTCCTTTACTTTTGCTCACCTAAAATGCTGTGGTGTAATACAAACGGTGATATATTCTAAGTTGTTTAACACATCTAAATGTAAATACCAGGAAAAGCTGACATTCTGAACTCTTTTCTCATACTCTTCTTTTCAGAATCAGAATCAGAATCAGAAAAGCTTTTATTGCCATTGTCAGTGAACACAATTCACAGACTAGGAACTTGCTTTGGTGATGAGGTGCAACATAGAACACTGAATAGTAATAATAATAATATAAAGTAGAGATATCACTATTAAAAAACAAGATAATAATAATAATAAAGTATCACTATTTAAAAATAAAGTAAGAGCATGCAAAAAAGGATTAAGATATATAATAAAAAATAAAAATAGTCTAGTATATACAGAAGCATCAGAACAACAGTGCAAACTGACAGTGCAAAAGATCAAGTGATGTGGCATGACTTATTTAAGGTGACAGGTGTTGTAAAGTGTCCTTAGTTCAGGTATTATAAAGTGTCCATCTTAGTACAGGTGTTATAAAGTGTCCTTAGTACAGGTGTTATAAAGTGTCCTTAGTACAGGTGTTATAAAGTGTTCATAAAGTGTTCATGAGTCCAACGGCAAAGGGGAAGAAACTGTTCTTATGGCGAGAGGTTCTGGTCCGTATGGACCGTAGCCTTCTGCCAGAGGGAAGTGGCTGGAATAGTCCATGTCCAGGGTGAGAGGGGTCAGCTGCTATCCGGCCTGCTCGCCCCCGAGTCCTGGAGACGTACAGGTCCTGGAGAGATGGAAGGCTACAGCCGATCACCTTCTCAGCAGAGCGCACTATGCGCTGCAGTCTCTGTCTGTCCCTGGCAGTGGCCCCAGCGTACCACACAGTGATGGAGGAGGTGAGGATGGACTCAATGGTGGCCGTGTAAAACTGCACCATCATCTGGGCTGGCAGCTTGGCTTTCCTCAGCTGCTGCAGGAAGTACATCCTCTGCTGAGCTTTCTTGATGAGGGAGCTGATGGTCGGCTCCCACTTGAGGTCGTGGGTGATGCAGGTGCCCAGGAAGCGGAAAGAGTCCACAGTGGTGATGGAGGAGTCTGTCAGGGTGAGGAGAGGCAGGGGGGCTGTGACTTTCCTGAAGTCCACGATCATCTCCACTGTCTTCTGGGCGTTGAGCTCCAGGTTGTTGCTGCTGCACCAGGACACCAGCCGGTCCACCTCCCTCCTGTAGGTAGACTCATCGCTGTCCGAGATGAGCCCGATGAGGGTGGTGTCATCCGCAAACTTAACCAATTTCACGGAGTCGTGGCTGGAGGTGCAGCATTTGGTGTAGAGGGAGAAGAGCAGGGGAGAAAGTACACAGCCCTGTGGAGATCCTGTGCTTATAGTCCGAGTGTCCGAGACATTCTTCCCCAGCCGCACGCACTGCCTCCGGTCCGTCAGGAAGTCAGTGATCCACCTGCAGGTGGAGTCAGGCACATTGAGCTGGGCGAGCTTGTCTTGGAGCAGAGCAGGGAGGATGGTGTTAAATGCAGAGCTGAAGTCCACAAACAGGATCCTGGCGTAGGTTCCCGGGGAGTCCACATGCTGAAGGATGAAGTGGAGGGCCAGGTTGATGGCGTCGTCTACCGACCGATTTGCTCTGTAGGCGAACTGCAGAGGGTCCAGGAGGGGGGAGGTGAAGGACTTGAGGTGAGGCAGAACCAGGCGCTCAAATGACTTCATGACTGCAGACGTCAGCGTCACAGGTCTTTGATCTTCAGGCCAAATGTCTTCAGTGAACAACAAAAATAAGTGAATTTACCTTGCTGTTCCAATACTTTTGGAGGGGACTGTAATTGGCTCTTGTGGTTTCATTTACTTTAGTACAACTTCTCTCACCTACTAGATATGTCAAAATGTTGAAATCTCTTAGAATAAAATGCCTTTTATTGTCACTATACACATGTACAACACCATACACATGCACAACGAGATTAAAAGCAACTCTTGCTGCTATGTTATCATAGTACTATCCTGCTAGGAGCTATATGGTTTCTTTGAACTATCTATGCTCCTGAGCATAGATAGTGGATGATAAAGTGAATGATGTGGCTGTTTCCAGATAAACTACACGGTCCCGGCCACTATGGTGGTCTTCATCTTCCTGGCCTTCCAGCAGCAGTCCTATGTGTCAGAGACCAACCTGCCCGCCCTCATCCTGCTGCTGCTGCTCTATGGGTAACACAACACATGCCTTTATAGTATACTATAAACACTTTTATTTTATCAATAAACTTTGCCAAGTACTTAAAAAGCACTATATATCTCCTTTAAAGGATTCAGCCCTATATTCCAGTAATGAAAAGTCTAAATATGACCTGAAGTTGTTGCTGTCACAGTGCATAAAGACCTGATGATGAGAATGATCGTGTATCTCCCCATGCAGGTGGTCCATCACTCCTCTGATGTACCCCGCCTCCTTCGTCTTTAGTGTGCCCAGTACTGCCTACGTCTTCCTCACCTCCATCAACCTTTTCATCGGCATCAACGGCAGCATCGCCACCTTCGTCCTGGAGCTCTTTGTGGACCAGGTACAAAGTCATGTGTACTGTAGCTTTAGCCAAATAGACTCATTATTCTTTCCTGGGATCCAGAATACACACTTCAGTGCTTTCTGAAGATGTGAGTCTGGTCACTGGTCAATCTCCTCAAGTCAGATGGGTGTGACCATGTGTGTCCCTGATTGGATTAGCCAATCAGGGACACACATGGTCTGCCTGTATCAAAACAAATGTGGCTTCTTACGGGGGAAAAAAAATATCATAAGAGATTGAAAAACTACAGATTCTACAGAATCAATGAGTGAAACACTAAACTCTGTTAATCTGAGGTTAGAAAAAATATATTTTGTTCTAAATGAGGGATCAACAATGAGCTCCTTTGTTTCACATGCGCCACTTTAATAAACAAATCTGATTGGACCTGGCTCGAGGTGTGACAGGGTGTAGGGATCAGATTGATATAAAATACATATATGATATAAAATATCATTCTGGATTTGTCAGGAACTATCATTCAAATATACCTAAACACTGGATTTAAACAGTGTTACAATGATGCAGTTGATAGAATATTTACTCTTATTTTGCAAAGTTCATAGTTTATATATGCTGAGATACTTTTTCATAATAGAGTTTCCTCATCATTAGCTCACTCATTGTATTTCTATTGATTCATGTGTTTGAAGAAATGATCGAAAGGAGGATAAAAATGTATTCTAAAGTAAGCAAATTTTAGAACTGTAGAGGACCTCACGTACCACCAGGAGATCTCAAACCAGTTTGAGAAACACTGATCTTGTTTAGTACTTACTTACAAATATCATATAATTCTATTCTTATTGTGAAATTATGTTATCCTGAATGAGAATTAATACTACTAAGATTACTAGATAGCCCCTCTGATTGAACTTATTAAGACATGTGGTGGTAGTGCACTAAATAGTGTACTATGCTGTACACTACCAGGCTAAAGTTTGGACACACCATCTCATTCACTGATTATTACCTCCGCCAAGGAGGTTATGTTTTCGCCTGAGTTTGTCTGTTTGTTTGTTAGTTAGCAAGATAACTCAAAAAGTTATGGACGGATCTTGATGAAATTTTCAGGAAATGTTCCTAATGGTAAATCCAACAGATGATTAAATTTTGGTGATGATCCAGAAGAAATCCTGGATTCTGGATTACTTTGAAAACTGAGCTGCTTGGCGGAGGTCTGAGTGCTTTTCTATTTATTTTTTTAACCACTGTCTACATTTTGTATGCATACATGCATATATTGGAAAGGTTGGTAGTGTCTGTGTGTGTGGGTGTGTGGGTGTGTGTGTGTGTGTGTGTGTGTGTGTGTGTGTGTGTGTGTGTGTGGGTGTGTGTGCGTGGGTGTGTGTGGGTGTGTGTGTGTGTGTGAATGGGTGAGTGGTTCCTTGATGTAAAGAGCTTTGAGCCTTGAAGGTGGAAAAGTGCTGTAGAAAAATGTGACCATTTATCACACAGAAGACATCAAATATAGATGTATTTATGTAGTAAAGAAAAAAGTGTACTAACTCAACTAAATCTCTTTAACAAAGCAAAAGGTGATTTAAATATAACATATGAAAATATTAAACATTTTTTTCCTTTGCCGCATAATCCCATATTTCTTGTGTCTAAACTTTTGATTGGTGGTGTATAAATGCAATAACACAGTCCATATCCACAGCATCTGAATGAAGTGAACCGCATCCTGAAGAAGGTCTTCCTGGTGTTCCCTCACTTCTGCCTGGGCCGAGGACTCATCGACATGGCCAAGAACCAGGCCATGGCCGATGCCTTCCACAGACTGGGTATGCCTCTGCTGCTCTAAGGCAGTGTGTTCAAATCAGCTTAAACAGTACAGAACATATCGTTTCAAGAAGGGCTCAAGAGTAATTGTTTGAACATAACCAATCACAAAGGTAGCTATTTTTGGGCAATATAATGAGAATGTACCTGTGTGCATGGGGTCTTATTCTGTGTAAAAGCTGCTACTTAAGACCTCTACAAACATGTTTTGAAATGCATAGGATTCTTTGATGAGTTTAATACTTAAGATTTTTTCTCTCAATATTAATATCCCTGGACAGCATAAATCACAACCGTTATATTTGTCATGGTTAGAAATTATGTTTAGCCTTTTTTAATCAATCAGGCTGATGTGAAGTACACAAATATCCTAAGAAAGACTGAAACAGATTTGCTTGTGTGTTCCAGGAGCCGAGCCACACCTTGACCCTCTGGAGTGGGACTTTGTGGGGAAGAACCTGTTTGCCATGGCTGCTCAGGGAGTTCTCTTTTTCACCTTCACCATCCTACTGCAGTACAAGTTCTTCCTCCGCTTCAGGTCAGCTCCAGTGCACTTTAATATTCAAAAAAGGACCTGTATTACACTATTTTCTGATCTGTTATAATGTTGTTTCCTCACCAAAAACATAGTCATAGTTGTGTTTTGTTTCATTCACACATGTTTAACATGCAAATCCTGCATATTTAGGCTGTGATGTCATGTGGTAATACAGAAAGTTCTCCACTGTGTTTTAAACTCTATACACCTTCACTAGAATCATTTGGATCATTTGGATTCAGACCTGGAATCTACCATTTCTACTGAAAAAAAGGTTAGAGGTACCTGTTAACTTGAAAACTACCGCTTCATTACATCACAAGGTGGAACACAGCATTTTCAGCTTTGGAGATGTTGGAAGGATTACTAAAAACATGTGTGAATTAAACAAAACACAATTCTTTGTATGTGTTTGATGAGGTAACATTATAACATGGCTTAAAGCTCACAAGAGTCCATTTTGTCCTTTAAGTCTAATACTTAGCCTGTGATTTTCATTCTGAAGTTGAGAAGAAAAGTACATAAATACAGGAAGAGGATCTGAGTTCTAAAACAGAATTCTTCTACCAATGTCATCAACACGGAAAACTCCATCTAAAATGCAAAGACAATTCATACACAAGAGAATAGATGGTGATGGTTGTCTATTTGTATTGGACTGATTGTGCAGTTTAGACAAGTTTTAGCTCTTGTTAACATTATGGTTGCTAAGTTAAAGATATGGAATTACCTCTATGTATCTGCTGCCCATGTGCAACCAAGAAGTAAATAAATAAACTTCACAAAAATAAAAACGAGCACGTAAAGCTACTGTATGGTTGTGTTGTGCAGGCCGTGGTGGTGGTGGGCAGAGGTGGAGCTTCCTCCTCTGGGCCCTGAGGATGAGGATGTGTCCAGGGAGAGAGAGAGGGTGAAGGCTGGCAAAGCTCACAGTGACATCCTCACCATGGTGGACCTCAGTAAGGTACTCACTGCACACGCTCAGTGAGGGCCTGCTCGTCTCTTTAGTACAGCTGTTTCTCATTATTTTACCACAAGTCTTTTTAAAGGTGCTCATTGAAGGTCCATCACCTGCTTGTCTACATGGCAGGAAAGTTCCACTGTATGGCATTACACTTATCTATCTCCATGGACCTGCCAGGTTAAGTTATCAGATTTTTGGGGAAGCGAGTCTGTTGACAGTCAGAATGCATGTTTTTCAAGTAAGAGCAGTAAAATAGCTGTATACAAAGTAATAACATCTCCATGGAGACAAGCTGGTGATGCACTTTCCCCCAGACACCTAATCAAGTTAAAGAGCAAGTGCTGCAAAATTATTTTAAAATTTGTAATTCCTTTGCATGGATGTTCAGAATTATTTCAAAAGCAGTAAAAAGTGTGATATGTCTCAGTTATGGCATACTTTTTATTTCTAATTTCTTATTTAAAATTGTTCCTTTGTTTTATGTTGTATGTAAATGATTGTCTTTCATAAATGATTTGATTGATTGATTGATTGATATGCCTTTATTAGTCCCACAGTGGGGAAATTCCAGTAGAAATGAAATACAGCATCACATGAGGACAGGGGGGGGAGGAGAAAAAACAAAAGTGAATCAACCCCAGACCATGCTCCTGACAGGGGCATCATATGGAATGAGTGCACAAAATAAAAACACCTCCGAGCATCAGCAACATAGTCAAAACACAGTACAAACATTACACAGGACAAGCAACAGGGGAGGGGAGGGGAGTAAGAAAGTCCAACTCAGGCAAGACAGCATCCGGATCCTGCAGCCACTGACGGCGCCTGTTTCCTGTTATTGTCAGGTGTATAAAATAGGTAGGAAGCCTGCTGTGGACCGCCTGTGCCTGGGCATCCCTCGCGGTGAGGTAAGACTTGTGTACAGTATTTACAGTACTCCATGTGTGGTCCGTGCTGAGCCTGTACTCCTCAGTGCTTCGGTCTGCTGGGGGTCAATGGAGCGGGGAAGACCTCCACTTTCAGAATGCTGACCGGAGACACACCCATCACCTTTGGAGAGGCCTTCCTCAACCAGCACAGGTATTTAGTCTTTATTGAGCCACAGAGGAAATGACTTGGACACATTACAATATAATGACAAAGATCAAAATATAAATGGTACTACAATTCTAAATAAGGAGCACAAATGGCAAGAGACGTCTTTGGTGAAGGTTCATTCTGTCTTCAGTTTTTAAGTTTAGAATTAGCCTTTCTTTTCTTTTATCAGACAGTAGTTTACTTGCTTTACATGGCTCAGTTACTTCCTGTAGTCTTCCTCAGAAGCGTGTTGTGATGGTCTTGTAGCCTTAGTCTGTTCACCTGAGCCTCTGTGATGTGTGTCAGTGTGCAGAAGGAAATGGAGCGTGTGCACCAGCTCATGGGCTACTGTCCCCAGTTTGATGCCATCAGTGACCTGCTGACGGGCCGTGAGCACCTGAAGCTGTACGCCCGCCTCAGGGGGGTACAGGAGGAACATGTGCCCAAGGTGAGCACACACACTATGCTTCTACACAGACACACAGCAAGAACAGACGGCTCTATCACGCAGTCATGTGGGGTCATTCAGCAGTCTGACCTGTCCCTGCTCCTGTTGGTGCTCCTGTCCCTGTTCCTGCCTGTGCTCCTGTCTCTGCTACTGTCCTTGCTGCTGTTATTTCTGCCCTTTGATGCTCTTGTCTGTCCTCCTGCCCATGGTCCTGTCACTGCTCTTCTCCTTGCTCCTGTCATTGATACCTGACTATGCTCCTGTCTGTCCTTCTGTCCCTGCTCTTCTCCCTGCTGTAGTCTGTGCCCCTGTCCCTTCTCCTGTCCATGCTCCTGTCACTGCTACCTGACCATGCTCCTGTCTGTCTGTGTTCAGGTGGCAGAGTGGGGCATCAGGAAGCTGGGCCTGCTGCAGTACTCTGAGCGAGAGGCAGGGGGCTACAGCGGAGGCAACAAGAGGAAACTGTCTACAGCCATTGCCCTCATTGGCTCTCCTCCAGTCATATTTCTGGTGAGAAGACAGAGTATAAAATAGAGTATATGAGACTGTCAGCCTGAGGACAGAACATGCACTGACCTCTCAGCTCTCATTTTGAGAGCTGAGGGGGGGGGGGGGGTCTGGTCTCCACACTTAAGTGGAGACCAGACACTGGGGGAGGAGCTTAGACTCTGGGGGAGAAGCCTGGCACGTGGGAGGAGCCTAGACACTGGGAGTTGAGCCTAGATACTGGGAGTGGAGACTAGACACTCGGGTGGAGTCTAGAAACTGAGGGTGGTGAGCGATGAACCCTGAGGGGAGAGGATGCCACTGAAGAGATGTGGAGGTAGAGGGTTGTAAGAGAAGCTGAGTGGAGATGACAGAGGTGTGGTCTGATTTGACGAGGCTCAAAGCAGTCTGAACTTTCACTGTAATTACAATTTTAGTCCAAATCTGACTTCATTTCACCAGGATGAGCCCACCACAGGGATGGACCCCAAGGCCAAGAGGTTTTTGTGGAACTGCATCCTGAGTGTGACCAGAGAGGGGCGAGCTGTGGTGCTGACCTCTCACAGGTAGGGGGCACTTTTCTCTTCAGTTCCCTTATGTATACCAATACCACAGTGTTGATACATGTCCATGTGCTGTGTGTGTTCAGTATGGAGGAGTGTGAGGCGCTGTGCTCCAGGATGGCCATCATGGTCAACGGCCGCTTCCAGTGTCTGGGCTCTGTGCAGCATCTGAAGAACAGGTGAGCGCTCTGCTCTAAAAGTACTGTGCTGAAAGTACTGTGCTGAAAGTACTGCGCTGAAAGTACTGCACTGAAAGTATTGCACTGAAAGTATTGCACTGAAAGTATTGCACTGAAAGTATTGCGCTCAAAGTATTGCGCTCAAAGTACTGCGGTGAAAGTAGTCCTGAGCATGGGTGCATAGTTACTTATTACAAATACTCATATTTATGTATTTAACTAGATGTTTAATTTAGTGTCATTCTAGCATGTAATTAGCTACATTTAAAAGCATTAAAGTAAGAAATAGTCCCAATCCATGACTCACCTCTGTCTCTCTGCTTCCCTCTCTCTCTGCAAACATCGCCTACTCTAATTGGTCAGAGCTCAACAAATACTTAATTTGGCTTTAAAACATTCATTAATAATGTTTTGTATTAAAGTCTCATACTTCTTTGTATAAAATGCTCTAGAAATTACCTAAAAAGTAACTTGTACTAGCCCTTTAGTTCTCCAGACCCCGCCCCTCCTCCCCTTTAGTCCTCCAAACCCCACCCCTCCACCCTCTCCCCTCCTCCCCTTTAGTCCTCCAGACCCCACCCCTCCACCCTCTCCCCTCCTTCCCTTTAGTCCTCCAGACCCCACCCCTCCACCCTCTCCCCTCCTTCCCTTTAGTCCTCCAGACCCCACCCCTCCACCCTCTCCCCTCCTCCCCTTTAGTCCTCCAGACCCCTCCTTCCCTTTAGTCCTCAAAAACCCTCCCCTCCTTCCCTTTAGTCCTCCAGACCCCACCCCTCCACCCTCTCCCCTCACTCTCCCCTTTAGTCCTCCAGACCCCACCCCTCCACCCTCTCCCCTCACTCTCCCCTTTAGTCCTCCAAACCCCACCCCTCGTCCCCTTTAGTCCTCCAGACTCAGCTTGTGTGTTTGTTGTGTCAGGTTTGGTGATGGCTACACCATCATCCTGCGCCTGGCTGAGTGTAAGCCTGCCCAGGAGCAGTGCTCTGTAGACGGGTACATGAGGAGCCACTTCTCCCACATCCAGCTGACGGAATGCCACCAGAATGTGCTGCAGTACCAGGTGCCCTCCCACGCCTGCTGCCTGGCTCAGCTCTTCCACACACTGTCTAACAACTATGAGGAGCTGGGCATCCAAGACTTCTCTGTGTCTCAGACCACTCTGGACCAGGTGAGAAGCCCAGGCAGGACCAGTGTATGGCCAATAGAGATGGAGATATGGAGATATGAGCTTTGGCTTTATTACACAGTAAATCACTTAACTGAGGATAAAAATCGCTGTTAAAGGTCCTATATTATGCAAAACTGACTCTTGTGAGCTTTAAGGCATGTTATAATGACATCAAAAATATACCTGGAGTTGTGTTTTGTTTCATTCACACATGTTTGAGTAATCCTTTATTATTAGTCTGTCTACATCTCCAAAGCTCAAAATGCTCTGTTCCACCTTGTGATGTCATGAAGCAGTAATTTTCAAGTTCACAGCTTTTATTACCTTCAGTTCAGTAGAGACTGGCAGTTCCAGGTCTGAAATTATGCAAATGATTTTAATTAAGGTGAAGGAAGTTTAAAAACACAGTGAACCAAGTTTAAAAACACAGTGGACCATTTTCTGTGTTACCACATGACGACATCACAAGGAGTATTATCTGTCTGACAAAAGAACTTGTGTGTGAACGAAAAAAAACACAACTCCAGGTATGTTTGTGTTGAGGATATAACATTATAACATACATAAAATAACATAATATGGGCTCTTTAAAGTTACCACTTCATGACATCACAAGGTGAAATGTAGCCTTCTGATAATCTGATAATCCAGAATTAGTCAAACATGTGTGAATGAAACAAAACACAACTCCAGGTCTGTTTTTGAGAAGGAAACAACATTATATCATGGCTTAAAGCTCACAGGAGTCAAATTTTACATAATAAAGGACCTTTAATAATACATCTGAAACCAAGATGAGCACCTGTGTGTTTTTAAAGTCCATACATCATTCATGACCATGTAAATAAATGCTGTTTTCAGTCTGTGCACCTCCTGCTCCCTAACCCTGGTTTTAATTCACATTCACAGGGGATAAGGACTTCATTAGTTTACTTTCTAACATTTATAAAGTACATTTTCCAAATGAAGACATTATTTGATGATAGAAAATGTGAAATACTTATCTAAAGCTGACCAAAAGCATGTTTAAAAGGGAATTACAGACACAAGAATATGTGTTCTTTAAAACAATAAAAATAAGGTACAATGCCTATATCTTAAAACAAAACACAAATCTGATTTTTTAATCACAGGTTTTTGTCAACTTCGCCAAAGATCAGACAGATGAGGACTGTCTCACCACAGTCGTGACCAATGGGATGCCTCGTATCGCTCCTGAGGCTCCGCCCACTGTGACCTCTTCCCAGGCCCCTCCCACTCGCATGAGCCTGCCCGTTATAAACCCACAGCCCCTGGTCACTCCCCCTCCTCGCATCAAAACATCTCAGAAACCCTCCAAGTCCCCCAGGAAGGCCAAGTCCAAGAGCCCAGACAGAGAGGAGCAGAGTGGGGGGAAAGCCCTAGTCCCTCTGTCCCACCAGAAGTCCAGCAGTGAGGGGGACTCCAGTGACCAGCAGGGGGCGCAGGAAAGCACCAGTCACACCCGAAGGAAACACAGGACAAAACAGTCCCCCAAAGACCCCACTGCTCTGTTCAGTGTGAGCCCCAAATCTAAGGACACATCACTATAGACAATACAGACCAAAGGCTGTATAATACTTTTCTATCATAATCTATACAGAAGAAGTCTGTCTGGTATTGCGCTTTGGAGGTCTCATTTATTGACTATTAAAATATCAAACTTCATTTGGATACTTAGGAAAAGGCCAATGCTCATTTAAATACCACAATAATAATGTAAAGATGTTGTAATAATAATAATATGTTTAAAAAAAGACTAAAATAAAGCATGTTTTTCATTTTGAATGACAGAACATGCATACTGTGAGTGAGTTTCTCCACAAACATGACTCTTACTTGGCCTGTAGGAGGGCCTCCTCCTGCTTCTTTCCCTGGAAATGTTGTTGCTTTGGCACAACTCTAACTGTCTTATTCTCTTATCTGGAGAATGTTACATAGTGGACCTTTAAAAAGACAAAACAATGTGGTACAGTACAGTACAGTACCATACTGTGGAAGCAGCAGGACCTCCTCCAGGCCAAATAACATGAGATGTAAACCCATGAAACCAATTTTGATGTTGCTCACAAATATTCTAAAACTGTTCAGCAAAGGTCCGCTTTAGTCCTATTACATGATTATGTTCAAAGAGTTTTGTGTATCAGTTCATATCTGGTATTATGTATTTAGTACAGCAAATGGCGTATAGTATTTTTTCCTCTGTTGAATTCTTCCTGGAAGTGGTTCCATTATTCAACCCCAAAGACGAGTGTTTCAGCTGAAAGAACTTTAAGACATAAGATTAATATGAGGTTTGTGGAGCTGATCCCAGAGAAATCATGAGAAGGAGAAACATTTGTAGATCAAAAGTTTGAGATTTTTTTCAAACACTGTGAATCTCTCATAGAGTTCCATAGGTCTGGTCTCCATCTGAAACTATGACATTATGTATTTCTTGGTGGTAGTACATTAGCCCCACCTCCAATTACCACCTCCAAAAGACATTAACCCTGCAGTACCAGACTGACTTTGTGTGCAGAATACACAGGGACGTCATATTTGTGTCTATCTAAACTGGCTTGTGTGCCTTTATGGTCAAAAGTGTTGTCATGACGCTCACGTTAGCTCTGCTGTCTTCCTAAAAGATTACAATTCATTTTTCATGGTTTGTTTATTTATGTACCATTGTTTATTGTAGTTGGTGTACACTTTACATACAGGGCCCTCCATTCGTATTGGCACCCTTGACCTTTAACATCAGTGAAAAAGGTAGAATGAAAAAAAACAACTGCTGAAGAAAAGAATTTGGAATCAAATCATTAGAAAAATGCAAAACTTAAATAGCAGCATCTATTTGGATTAAAATATATATATATGTAAAAATTTCATCTGCACCCTTGGTTTAGTGCCGGTATGCACTAACCATCAATCAGCGTTGCAGAACTATGGAGAAATGTAAGTCAAGTCGCTGGTGGAGGGCTCTGTATGTAGGTCTATGGCATCTGTTGTCTTTCTTTCTCAGGAGTCTTGTCATAGGACAGGCTCAAAGAGCATCATTTTTTTATCAGATATTTATGACTTTTTCTCTGTACAAAATGATTTTCTTTTATTTATTCTTATGCTGGAACCTTAAAATTTAATTTGTCAACTGGACATAGTTTATTTGGTTGAATACGTTTCGCAGCTCATCCAAGCTGCTTCTTCAGTTCTGGTCAGATGCTGGTGGACACTGCTTTATATCTGCCTGAAGGGAGGAGCTAATTACAATGAAAATTACTCTGAGACAACACATATTTAAATACAGTTTCAATTGGTCAGGTGATTCAATATGGGAGGCCATAGATGCCTCTTTGGGAGGCATCTATGGCCTCCCAAAGATCCACAAACAAGGAGTACCACTCAGACCCATTGTATGCAGCACAGACTCCATCACGTACAATGTGGCCAAACACCTAAAAACCATCTTGGCTCCGCTGATGGGTAACACGGAGCACCACATTGAGAACACAGCTGAATTTGTGAACAAAATCAAGCATCTCCAGTTTGACCGGGATGAGACTATGGTTTCCTTTGATGTGACCTCTCTCTTCACTTGTATTCCTACATCGGTAGCGGTGGAGGCAGCAAGGAGGAGACTACTGGAGGATACCAAGCTAGAAGAGAGAACCAAACTTTCACCCGACCAAATCTGCCAACTGCTGGAAATTTGTTTAAGTACCACCTATTTCCAGTTCAGAGGAAACTTTTACAAGCAAATCCACGGCTGTGCAATGGGCTCACCGGTCTCCCCTATCATTGCAAACTTATACATGGAACAGTTTGAACAGAGTGCCCTGGCCTCATATCCAGGCACTCCACCCACACACTGGTATCGTTATGTTGATGATAATTTCTCAAAAATCAAAATTCAAGATTTGGAACCTTTTACTGCACACATCAATTCTGTAGATCCGAACATCAAATTCACACGTGAAGATGCCAAGGACAACACATTGGCCTTCTTAGATTGTGCAGTAACGATAAGAGAAGACCGGCGACTCCAGGTAGAGGTCTTCAGGAAGCCCACACACACCGACCAATATCTGCTTTTTGATTCACACCACCCACTTCAGCACAAACTGGGAGTCATTCGGACATTACAACACAGGGCCCAAGTGGTTCCTACAAGCACAGAGGGAAAGGAGAAAGAAGAACAACACGTGGAGAAAGCCCTCTCCGTTTGTGGATATCCTAAATGGGCTTTCAATAAAACGAAGAGAACAAAGAAATAGAGAACCAGAGCCCAGGAGAAGGGGTGTAACTATTCCTTACCTGGCTGGCGTTTCCGAAAAACTACAGAGGATCTTCAGACAACATGAAATCCCAGTCTATTTCAAACCCACAAACACTTTAAGACAAAAACTGGTCCATCCTAAGGACAAAACTCCGAGCCACAAACAAAGCAATGTGGTCTACTCCATTCAGTGTAGTGAAGACTGCAGTGAGCGCTACATTGGAGAAACAAAACAGCCACTTCACAAAAGGATGTATCAACACAGACGGGAAAACCAGGGTGGGCCGCAATCTGCCGTACATCTCCACCTAAAAGCCACAGGCCACTCCTTTGAGGACAGCGAGGTCCAGATCTTGGCCAGAGAAAAGAACTGGTTTGAGAGGGGAGTTAAAGAAGCTATTTTTGTCAAGAAAGAGAATCCTTCCTTGAACAGAAATGGAGGTCTCAGACATCATTTGTCTCCCATCTATAACTCTATCCTCAAACCTAAATCAAAACAAACTGGGAAAACAATGGGACTAGCCAGGTCAGGTCCAGAGGTGTGAAAACACCCATCATGGCCCTGAATGGATATGCTACCTACTCCCCCACTCCCACTCCATATTGAATAGACTCACATGACTAACAGAAACTGTAAACAACTCCATATTGAATCACCTGACCAATTGAAACTGTATTTAAATATGTGTTGTCTCAGAGCAATTTTCATTGTAATTAGCTCCTCCCTTCAGGCAGATATAAAGCAGTGTCCACCAGCATCTGACCAGAACTGAAGAAGCAGCTTGGATGAGCTGCGAAACGTATTCAACCAAATAAACTATGTCCAGTTGACAAATTAAATTTTCTCCTTTTTTTTGCCACACATTTTGTCATGTTACAGCCTCATTCCAAATTGTATTAAATTCATCTCTTCCCTCAAAATTCTACACACAATACCCCATTATGACAATGTGAAAAAAAATTTTTTTGACAGTTTTTTAATTTATTAAAAATAGAAAACTAATAAATCACATTTACATAAGTATTCACAGCCTTTGCCATGAAGCTCAAAATTGAGCTCAGGTGCATCCTTTTTCCACTGATCATCCTTGAGATGTTTCTACAGCTTCATTGGAGTCCACCTGCGGTAAATTCAGTTGATTGGACATGATTTGGAAAGGCACACACCCGTCTATATAAGGTCCCACAGTTGACCGTGCATGTCAGAGCACAAACACCAAGCATGAAGTCAAAGGAATTGTCTGTAGACCTGCGAGACAGGATTGTCTTGAGGCACAAATCTGGGGAAGGATACAGAAAAATTTCTGCTGCTTTGAAGGTCCAATGAGCACAGTGGCCTCCATTATTCGTAAATGGAAGACGTTTGGAACCACCAGGACTCTTCCTAGAGCTGGCCGGCCGTCTAAACTGAGCGATCGGAGGAGAAGGGCCTTAGCCAGGGAGGTGACCAAGAACCCGATGGTCACTCTGTCAGAGCTCCAGCGTTCCTCTGTGGAGAGAGGAGAGCCTTCCAGAAGGACAACCATCTCTGCAGCAATCCACCAATCAGGCCTGTATGGTAGAGTGGCCAGACAAAAGCCACTCCTTAGTAAAAGGAACATGGCAGCCCGTCTAGAATTTGCCAAAAGGCACCTGAATGACTCTCAGACCATGAGAAACAAAATTCTCTGGTCTGATGAGACAAAGATTGAACTCTTTGGTGTGAATGCCAGGCGTCATGTTTGGAGGAAACCAGGCACCGCTCATCGCCAGGCCAATACCATCCCTACAGTGAAGCATGGTGGTGGCAGCATCATGCTATGGGCATGTTTTTCAGCAGCAGAAACTGGCAGACTAGTCAGGATAGAAGGAAAAATGAATGCAGCAATATACAGAGATATCCTGGATGAAAACCTGCTCCAGAGCGCTGTTGACCTCAGACTGGGGCGAAGGTTCATTTTTCAGCAGGACAACGACCTGAAGCACACAGCCAAGATCTCAAAGGATTGGCTTCAGAACCACTCTGTGAATGTCCTGGAGTGGCCCAGCCAGAGTCCAGACTTGAATCCGATTGAACATCTCTGGAGAGACCTGAAAATGGCTGTGCACAGACGTCTCCCATCCAACCTGATGGAGCTTGAGAATTACTGCAAAGAAGAATGGGCAAAACTGCCTAAAGATAGGTGTGCTAAGCTTGTGGCATCATATTCAAAAAGACTTGAGGCTGTAATTGCTGCCAAAGGTGGATCAACAAAGTATTAAGCAAAGGCTGTGAATACTTATGTAAATGTGATTTATTAGTTTTCTATTTTTAATCAATTCAAAAAATGTAAAAAAAAAAAAAACTTTTTCACATTGTCATAATGGGGTATTGTGTGTAGAATTTTTAGGTAAGAGATGAATTTAATACAATTTGGAATGAGGCTGTAACATGACAAAATGTGGGAAAAAGGAAGCGCTGTGAATACTTTCCGGATGCACTGTAGATGTCATCAAAGTTTCCCTAGCAATTTAGGACAGCCATTTTAGCCTCTTTTCTTGTTTTCCTATCCATTCTATTTTCAATTCAATTTCAATTCAATTTATTTTTGTATAGCCCAAAATCACAACAAGAGTTATCTCGGCGGACTTCACAAAATTGTTGATTTAGCAGACAGACGGAGATGTCAGAGAATAAAGCAGAATAAGAAACATTCATAAATAAAAAATACAGAATGTCCAACAACAAGCAGGCAAATGGATAACTGTCCCAGCATCCCCTGTCCTTAGACCCTCCTTCTCGGCAAGGAAAAACTCCAAAAAACCCAATGGGAAAACGGAGAAACCTCGAGGAGAACCACAGTGAAGGAAAGATCCACTCCTATGGACGGACAGGCAGATGAAACTAGTAATCTAGCAGGACAAGGACAGTTAATCCAGGACAGGGAAGGAGAGGAGGGGTCCAGGTCCTCGACACTAGGGGACAGCAGCGGTCCAAACTGGAACAGCAGCATCTGAAACAGTTACACTCCCCAAAAGGGGAGTGGGACAGGGACAACATGTGAATAGCAAAGAACAGACTACGAATGAACTAGTAATTGAATATTCTTAACAGTAGGAGGAGAAAAAGTAGGAGAAACCAGAGGACAGTGCTCAAGTTGCCATACTTTCCCCAGTAATATATCTCCTAGAGCAGCTTAACTAGGCCTATGGGTTTAGTTTCTGTTCCTAACTGACCTGACCATAAGCTAATTCAAAGAGGAACGTTTTGAGCCTAATCTTAAATGTAGAGACTGTGTCAGCTTCTTTGACATGAATGAATGAAAATTTAAAATTGGTACAAGACTCAGTGCAAAATGATACGACTTATCCAAGTCACTTTCTGGCAAGCTTTGTTTGGGTGCTGGTTCTTCTAGAATGGACAGGAGATGTTCACCAATGGTGGTTGTTGACTGGGGTCTCTTGAGCCTTCTTTCCCTTCCCAGTAGATGTTGTAGAAATAGAAGATGTTGTAGGGCGTGGAGTAGGAGCTCGGATGCCGTCTGTGGATGAGGATAGTGTGGGTGTAGGTGTTTGTGATGGAGATGAAGGACGACTGCTTAATGACAGGTCTTCAGACTCCTGTTAGAGTGGGGGGCCCATCACAATTCTGCTCCTCCTCTTGGACAAGCTCGAAATTTGTGTTTGAGCTGTTAAAATATGACATTAAAAATAGTGAAGTTACATTTTAATCAAAACGGAATATTCTGAAAAAGAATATTTCTATATACCATTACACTTTGTAAACATGTAGTACTACCAGTAATTACACACACAAGTGCATATAAAATACAAAGTAGAACTACATGTAATTATATTTAATAAAAAATAATGAAATACTGGTTGTGGTGTGCAAATTACCTGCTTGGCTGTAAAAAGGGCAAGAGGAAGGCCATTATGTCAGCACACTTCCTCTCTGAGTCCCTCCTGCTGACCCATGTGAACATATTTTTTTTTGTAATTTCTTTTTTTATTTCTAACAAAGCCATTTCTCAGCACCTTCCAGTGTGATTTGCATACATCCACTGTAACAAAAAGGACAAAATATTAATTATTCTTTGTTTTCTCTATAGATATTTGGCCTCTGGAGACTCTGATAAGCCTGGCATTTGCTTATCCCCACACACAGTCTAGAACTCTGTCCACATGGTATTTGCTGCAATAGAAAACATCATGATGGAGGAGTTTCTGCCAAAGCCAACAGAGGAGACAGGATGGGAAGCACAGTACCATTCAAGCTCTACCAAAGTCTGGCAGCCAGTACTTCAGCCATAAGATCATCCATACACTGGGGCTTATGGCTGGGGCTGTGGATGCAGAGTACCATTTCCACGTCATCCAGGTGGTGGATTATGGAAGGGACAGTGATGATGGGATTTATGCTCTGATTTCTGCTCTGGGGAGAGGAATGGCACAAAAAACCTTGCAAATACCTCCAAATGGCCCATAACCAAAGCAGCTCACGTGGGTAATCTCCTTTTGTGATGGTTAGGGATGCTGCCCTCAAACCATACATGCTGAGACCCTATCCTGCACAGAACCTCACAAGACCAAAGAGGATCTTCAATTACAGACTGTTAAGAGCCAGGACAGTAGTTGAAAACACCTTTGGGATTTTGGCATCAAGATGGAGGTATAGGAAGATTAATTTCCATCCTGACAATGTGGACCATCTTGTTGTGGCAGCCCGTATTCTGCACAACTTCCTCAACAATCCCAATGAGAACCAAAGACTGCTGGATGAGATGAGCAAGTGGGGAGGAAGAGGGGCATCAGGAATATGGCTGGGAATAGGACATCCCAGGAAGTCTTTGATGTGAAGGAAATCTACTGTGGGTATTTTAACTCCCCCCAAGGCTTTGTGCCATGGCAAGATAGAATGGTCTAATGTCTTTATGCTTCAGTAATTTTATTGTAAATAAAGTTTGCTACATTTCTACTTCATCTTTGAATTTGTTGTTTATTGAGGTTTAAATCTATTAACACATACATAAAACACCTCAGTTTTTTCTTTAACAAAAGAACTGAGAACTGAAGAAGCAGCTTGGATGAGCTGCGAAACGTATTCGACCAAATAAACTTTGTCCAGATGACAAATTGAATTTCTCCTTTTGCAACAGTACTAGTTGTCGTCGACATCATAGTAGGAGTAGTAGTAGTTGTCTACATCATAGTAGTAGTCGTCATCGTAGTAGTAGTAGTAATAGTAGTCATCGTCATCATAGTAGTAGAGCAGCAGTCATCATCATAGTAGTAGTCGTCATAGTAAGAGTAATAGTAGTCGTCGTCGTCATCATATTAGTAATAGTAGTAGTAGTTGTCATCAAAGTAGTAGTAGCCGTCATCATAGTAGGAGTAGTAATAGTAGTCATCGTCATCATAATAGTAGTAGTAGTCATCATCATAGTAGTAGTTGTCATCATAGTAGGAGTAGTAGTAGTAGTCGTCGTCATCATATTAGTAGTAGTAGTAGTAGTAGTCGTCATCGTAGTAGCCGCCATCATAGAAGTAGTAGTAGTAGTAGTAGTCGTCATCATAGTAGTAGTTGTCATAATAGTAGGAGTAGTAGTAGTAGTCATCGTCATCATAGTAGTAGTAGAAGCAGTCATCATCATAGTAGTAGTAGTCATCATCATAGTAGAAGTAGTAGTAGTCGTCAACATCATAGTAGTAGTTGTCATCATAGTAGGAGTAGTGATAGTCATCGTCATCATAGTAGTAGTAGCAGTCGTCATCATAGTAGTAGTAGTAGTAGTCGTCATCATATTAGAAGTAGGAGTAGTCGTCATCATAGTAGAAGTAGTAATAGTAGTCATCGTCATCATACTAGTAGTAGAAGCAGTCATCATCATAGTAGTAGTAATAGTAATCGTCAACATCATAGTAGTAGTAGTAATAGTAGTCATCGTCATAGTAGTAGAAGCAGCAGTCATCATCATAGTAGTAGTAGTTGTCATCATAGTAGGAGTAGTAGTAGTAGTCGTCATCATACTGGTAGTAGTCATCATCATAGAAGGAGTAGTAAAATTAGTCCTTGTCAACATAGTAGGAGTAGTAGTAGTCACCGTCACAGTAGTAGTACTCGTGATCAAAGTAGGAGTAGTAGTAGTCATCATCATAATATTAGTAGTAGTAGTAATAGTAGTCGTCATCATAGTAGTAGTAGTAGTAGTAGTAATAATAGTAATCGTCATCATAGTAGGAGTAGTAGTAGTAGTCATCATCATATTAGTAGTAGTAGTAGTCGTCATCATAGTAGTAGTAGCCGTCATCATAGTAGTAGTAGTAGTAGTAGTAGTAGTAGTAGTAGTAATAGTAGTAATCGTCATCATAGTAGGAGTAGTTGTAGTTGTCGCCATCATAGTAGTAGTAGCCGTCATCATAGGAGTAGTAATAGAAGTCATCGTCATCATAATAACAATTTCAAAGATGAAATTGTACCTTATCATCCTAACCGTTCACTCCGCTCTCAAAATGCTGCACTATTGGTGGTTCCTAGAGTCGCTAAAAGTACTTTAGGAGGTAGAGCTTTTAGGTACCAAGCACCCTTGTTGTGGAATCAGCTCCCTGCTCATGTCAAAGAAGCTGACACAGTCTCTACATTTAAGATTAGGCTCAAAACGTTCCTCTTTGAATTAGCTTATGGTCAGGTCAGTTAGGAACAGAAACTAAACCCATAGGCCTAGTTAAGCTGCTCTAGGAGATATATTACTGGGGAAAGTATGGCAACTTGAGCACTGTCCTCTGGTTTCTCCTACTTTTTCTCCTCCTACTATTAAGAATATTCAAATACTAGTTCATTCGTAGTCTGTTCTTTGCTATTCACGTGTAACTGTTTCAGATGCTGCTGCCCCCTAGTGTCGAGGACCTGGACCCCTCCTCTCCTTCCCTGTCCTGGATTAACTGTCCTTGTCCTGCTAGATTAGTAGTTTCATCTGCCTGTCCGTCCATAGGAGTGGATCTCTCCTTCACTGTGGTCCTCCTCGAGGTTTCTCCGTTTTCCCATTGGGTTTTTCGGAGTTTTTCCTTGCCGAGAAGGAGGGTCTAAGGACAGGAGATGCTGGGACAATTATCCATTTGCCTGCTTGTTGTTGAACATTCTGTATTTTTGATTTATGATTGTTTCTTATTCTGCTTTATTATCAACAATTTTGTGAAGTCCGCCGAGATAACTCTTGTTGTGATTTTGGGCTATACAAAAATAAATTGAATTGAATTTAATTGAATCATAGTAGTAGTAGTCGTCATCATAGTAGGAGTATTAGGAGTAGAAGTCGTCGTCATCGCAGGAGTAGTAGTAGTAGTAGTCGTCGTCATAGTAGGAGTAGTAATACTAGTGGTCGTCATCATAGTAGTAGTAGTCGTCATCATAGTAGTAGTCGTCGCCATCATAGTAGTAGTAGTAGTAGTAGTAGTCATCATACTAGTTGTAGTCATCATAGTAGTAGGAGTACTAATAGTAGTTGTCGTCATCAAAGTAGGAGTAGTAGTAGTTATCATCATACTAGTAGTAGTCGTCATCATAGTAGAAGTAGTAATAGTAGTCATCGTCATCATAGTAGTAGTAGTAGTAATCATCAAAGTAGTAGTTGTCATCATAGTAGGAGTGGTAGTAGTAGTCATCATCATCATAGTAGTAGTAGAAGCAGTCATTATGATAGTAGAAGTAGTCGTCATCATAGTAGGAGTCATAATAGTCATCGTCATCATAGTAGTAGTCGTCATCATCATATTAGTAGCAGTAGTAGTAGTAGTAGTCGTCATCATAGTAGTAGTAGCCATCATCATAGTAGGAGTAGTAGTAGTAGTAGTAGTAGTAGTAGTCGTCATCGTAGTAGGAGTAGTAGTAGTCGTTGTCATCATAGTAGGAGGAGCAGTAGTAGTAGTAGTCATCAAAGTAAGAGTAGTAGTAGTCGTCATCATCGTAGGAGTGGTAGTAGTTGTCATCATAGTAGTAGTAGTAGTAGTAGTAGTAGTAGTAGTAGTAGTAGTAGTAGTCTTTACAGTAGTAGGAGTTTTAGTAGTTGTCAGTAGGAGTAGTAATAGTAGTCGTCGTCATCATAGTAGGAGTAGTAGTAGTCATCAAACTAGTAGTTGTCATCATCATAGTAGGAGTAGTAGTAATCATCATACTAGTAGTTGTCATCAAAGTAGGAGTAGTAATAGTAGTTATCGTCATCATAGTAGTAAAAGCAGCAGTCATCATAGTAGTAGTAGTCGTCATAGTAAGAGTAGTAGTAGTCGTTGTCATCATATTAGTAGTAGTAGTAGTCGTCATTATAGTAGTAGTAGCTGTCATCACAGTAGGAGTAGTAGTAGTAGTCGTCGTAATCGTAGTAGGAGTAGTAGTAGTCGTCATCATAGTAGGAGTAGTAGTAGTAGTAGGAGTAGTAATTGTTACAGTAGTAGGAGTAGTAGTAGTTGTCAGTAGAAATAGTAATAGTAGTCGTCGTCATCATAGTAATAGTAGTAGCAGTAGTCGTCATCATACTAGTAGTAGACGTCATCATAGTAGGAGTGGTAATAGTAGTCATTGTTGTCATAGTAGTAGTAGCAGTCGTCCTCTTCATAGTAGTAGTCATTATAGTAGTGGATATGCTAACTACTCCCCCACTCCCACTCCATATTGAATAGACACACCTAACTAACAGAAACTGTAATCACTCCATATTGAATAGACCCACCTAACTAACAGAAACTGTCAACAAATATATGTTGTCTCAATTTCTCAATTTCAATATTTATTTCATTCATTAAAACAAAACAAATCAATGCAGCATATCTGCATACAGTATTACAGAATGAAAGGGCACAGAAAGAAGCAAAAGCTTATAATATCTGCCCCTTATCAACTCTGACTCTTATTCACTTCCAGTGTGTTGCGCTGTTACATTATACAAAATCAAACATAGATGTACAGCTACTTTACAAAAAACAAAACACAAAATCATCCTGTCACATAACAGTTATATACTTTCTTAATAATAATGATTTCAAGCTTTTCTTGAACATATAAATGGACTTGGATTCTTTAATATTACTTTCAAGACTGTTCCAAAGACTGACTCCCTTGATTGAAATACATCTTTCCTTTGGTTTTGTTCTAAACTCTGGTTTAGAAAATAAATCAGTTCCTCTTAGTTGATATCTACTTTCTCTCTTTAGAAATCTATTTTGCAACTTCTCTGGCAATACTTTTTTATGAGCTTTGTACATGGTTTTGAGAATGCTATATTCCACCAATTCGTTAAATTTCAATGTTTCTAATTGAATAAAAATTGGATTTGTATGTGCTCTATAACCACTTCCATTGATAATTCTAATAGCACGCTTCTGTAAAAGAAAAACTGGTTCAATGTAGGTTTTACAAGCACTTCCCCACACTTCAATGCAATATGTCAAATATGGAACAATCAATGTAGGAGTAGTCGTAGTGGTCGTCATAGTAGGAGTAGTAGTAGTAGTTGTCATAGTAGGAGTAGTAAATAGTAGTCGTCATCATATTAGGAGTAGTAGTAGTAGTAGTCGTCATATTAGGAGTAGTAGTAGTAGTCGTCGTCATATTAGGAGTAGTAATAGTAGTCGTCGTCATAGTAGTAGTCGTCGTCATAGTAGTAGTCGTCGTCATAGTAGTAGTCGTCGTCATACTAGTAGCAGTGGTAGTCGTCATCATAGTAGTAGTAGTCGTCATCATAGTAGGAGTAGTAGTAGTAATAGTAGCAATAGTCGTCATTGTAGAAGGAGTAGTAGTAGTCGTCGTCATCATAGTAGGGGGAGTAGTAGTAGTAGTAGTCATAATCGTAGTAGTAGTCATCATAGTAGTAGTAGCAGTCATCATAGTAGTATTCATCATCAATGTAGGAGGAGTAGTAGTTGTCGTCATAGTAGGAGTAGCGGTCATCATAGTAGGAGTAGTAGTAGTAGAAATAGTAGTAATCGTCATCATAGTAGGAGTAGTTGTAGTGGTCGTCATAGTAGGAGTAGTAGTAGTAGTAGTATTCGTCATAGTAGTAGGAGTAGTTGTAGTAGTCATCGTAGTAGGAGTAGTTGTAGTAGTCATCGTAGTAGGAGTAGTTGTAGTCGTCATCATAGTAGTAGTAGTAGTAGTCGTAGTAGTAGTAGTAGTAGTAGTAGTCGTAGTAGTAGTAGTAGTTGTAGTCGTAGTAGTAGTAGTTGTAGTCGTAGTAGTAGTTGTTGTAGTCGTAATAGTTGTAGTCGTAGTAGTCGTAGTAGTAGTCGTAGTAGTAGTAGTAGTAGTAGTAGTAGTAGTAGTCGTAGTAGTAGTAGTAGTAGTAGTAGTAGGACATCATTATAGTTGGAGTAGTAATAGTCGTCGTCATCATAGTTGGAGTAGTAGTAGTCATCATATTAGTAGTAGTCATCATCATAGTAGGAGTAGTAATAGTAGTAGTCATTATAGTAGGAGTAGTAGTAGTCATCATACTAGTAGTAGTCGTCATCATAATAGTAGTAGCAGTCATCATAGTAGTAGTAGTCCTCATCATAGGAGTAGTAGTAGTCTTCGTCATAGTAGTAGTCGTCATCATCGTAGGAGTAGCAATCCCACTCAAGAGTATAATTCACAGTGGAGAGTGGACTTCTTACAGTTTGTAATAAACCTCAAAGAAGCATGATAAACAATAAAATCCCAATTTTAGCCTCAGCTTCTTCACAAGATTGATTATATGTGGCTTGAAAGTGAGTTTGTCATCAATTAAGACACCTAGATATTTGTACATATGAACCACCTCTATTTCACTACCCTCAAGAGTGGACACTGTGGGAATCATTTGAGGCAACTTTTTACAAGATTCAACAGCCTGAACAAGAGTTGCTCCACAGCAGTAAATAACTGTGTCATCAGCATAGAAATGCAATTTTGCATCCGACACATTTAAACCTAAATCATTGATATAAATGATAAATAAGAGGGGGCCCAATACAGACCCCTGTGGCACCCCCTTGTAGACAGAAAGAAACTCAGAACACAGACCATCATATTTAATACATTGAGATCTATTGCTGAGATAATTTGAAAACCAAGCTACTGTGTGCTCTGAAAAACCCGAATGAAGCACTCTAATTTTTAAAATATCATGGTTGACGGTGTCAAACGCTTTCGACAAATCAATAAAAGAGATGCACAATATTGTTTCTTGTCAAGTGCAACAGTGTAATCTTGTCAATAAATCCAAAACCTCCTCCTGTCAACTCGACCCACTCCCCACTGCCCTTGTCAAAGCCACTCTTCCTTCTCTAGCTCCTCTAATCACCAATATAATTCACGCCTCCCTCACCTCTGGTAATGTCCCCTCTCCTCTGAAAACTGCTGCTGTTACTCCCATCCTCAAAAAACCTGGCTCAGATCCCACTGACCTCAATAATTTCCGTCCCATTTCCAACCTTCCATTCATCTCAAAAATTCTTGAAAAAACAGTTTCTTCCCAACTTCACGCTCATCTGTCTTCTAATAACCTTTATGAACATTTCCAGTCTGGCTTCCGTCCCCTCCATAGCACTGAAACAGCCCTCCTCAGAATCACAAATGATCTTCTCTCTGCTGACTCTGGTTTATTATCCATTCTCCTTCTGCTTGATCTTAGTTCGGCCTTCGACACCATTTCTCATTCCATCCTCCTCAACAGACTCTCTTCTATCGGCATCTCTGGCACAGTCCTCACCTGGTTTCACTCCTATCTTTCCGACCGCACTCAGTTCATTCAACTCAAATCCTTCACTTCTCATACTGTCTCCATCTCCACAGGTGTTCCCCAGGGTTCTGTCCTTGGTCCTCTCCTTTTTATCATCTATCTTCTCCCCCTCGGCCACATTTTCCGGAAACACCACATCCACTTCCACTGCTACGCGGATGACACCCAGCTCTACCTCTCCAGTAAACCTAACTCCACACTCCCACCATCAGCCCTTGTCACCTGTATCAATGAAGTCAAATCCTGGTTCACCTCCAACTTTCTCAAACTCAATAGCAATAAAACTGAACTACTTCTTGTAGGCACCAAATCCACCCTAAGCAAGATCAATCATTTCTACTTCCACCTCCGAAACATACATTGTCTCCGGCCCTCCCTTACTCCTCAGTCCACTGCCGTACTTGTGCACAGCCTTGTCACTTCCCGCCTGGATTACTGCAACTCTCTTTTGTTTGGTCTCCCGCAAAAAACGCTCCATAAACTTCAACTGGTTCAGAATTCAGCCGCTCGCATTATCACACACATACCCTCCATCAACCACATCACACCCATCCTACAACAGCTCCACTGGCTCCCCATCACGAACCGCATTCAATACAAAATCCTGCTCCACACAGTCAAAGTCATCCACAACCTCACACCTCCATATCTCTGTGACCTCCTCCATAAGGCCACACCTGCTCGCTCCCTCCGCTCCTCCTCCTCTCTCCAGCTCTCTGTCCCCTCTGCCCGCCTTGTCACTATGGGGAGCAGGGCATTCAGCCGCTCTGCTCCCCAGCTCTGGAACGCTCTCCCTCCTGACCTCCGCAACACTGACACACTTCCACACTTCAAATCCAAACTCAAAACTCATCTGTTCAGACTGGCCTTTCAACCATAACTGCACTGTCCTTTTTAAAGTGTTTAAAAGTTTTACTGTTTAAAAGTTTTACTGTTTGTTTTTGTATGTATTTTTACTGTTGCTTTTAACTGCCTAATGTATACTGTACTTGTTGTAAGGCGACCTTGAGTGTCCAGAAAGGCGCCTAATAAATAAAATGTATTATTATTATTATTATTATTATTATTATTATTATTATTATTATTATCATCATTTACCACTTTCATTGCTGCTGTAATGGTACTATGTTTTTTTCTGAAGCTAGATTGATATGATGATAGAATGTCATTTGAGTACAAAAACTCTTTTACTATTCACTAACAAGAGCTTCAAGAAGTTTAGCCAAGATTGAGAGGTTGGATATTGGTCTATAATTTGTCAGGATTGCAGGGTCACCCCCTTTTAATAAGGGAAGGACAAAAGCCGATTTCCATGCAGAAGATATTTCATTTTTTTCCACTGTGAGGTTACAAAGGATTGCTACAAAGTCCACTGCCAATTTTAAAAAGTAAGGATCTATCAGATCGGGACCAGAAGGTTTTCTGTGATCTAAATTTTTGAGACCTTTATGAACTTCCTGCACAGAGAAAGGCACAAGATTAAAAGGAGTTCCAGTGTAAGTTTGAGTATTTGTGCAGGGTTTCCCAGGGACACTTCTAAAAGAGTCAAACAAAGAGCCAGATTCTATAAAATGCTTATTAAAACAATTTAAAATCTCAGTTTTATTATATACAGGTGTTGAGTTGTTTAAAATACAGGTAGGTGGAGCCAGAGTGCTTTTACTCACTGAAAGTGACTTGATAACTTTCCAGAATTTCGGTGGATTATTTAGATTTTCAGTTGTGATGGTCAAATAATATTCTGATTTGGCTCTTTTAATGAAGGAAGAGCATTTGTTCCTTAGCTGTCTGAAAACTGTCCAATCTGTGGGAGAGTCAGTTATTCTCGGCTTGGCCCAGGCTTGATTACGTTCATGAATAGCATCCGCCAGCATTGGGGAGAACCATGGGTTTTCTCGCCCCTGTACCCTGTGTTTCCTTAAAGGGGCATGTTTATTTAAAATTTCCATAAAAATGTCCCTAAAAAATGTCCAAGCTGTCTCTACATCTGGTATCAGCCCAATCATCTTCCAATCAACACTAGCCAAGTCATGATGATATGCTTGTTCATTAAAATGTTTAAGGTTCCTCTTATAAACTATGCGAGGTTTAGATTTGGGCACCTTGGTATTTCTAATGGCGGCAACAACACAGTGGTCACTTATGTCATTACAGAAGACACCCAGGGATGAGAATTTATGAGGAACATTTGTGATCATCAAGTCAATCAAGGTTGACTTATCAGGGCTTTTAAGGTTTGGTCGAGGTGGGTAAATTCACCAAAAATTAAAAGATTAAAAGAATCACAAAAAGATTTAAAATCATCTGAAACTGTATTAAGCCAATCCCAATTTAAATCACCAGCTAAAAGAAGTTCACTGTAACTACTATGATGACGACTACCACTAGTAGTAGTGGTAGTCGTCATCATAGTAGTTGTAGCCGTAATCATAGTAGGAGTAGTAATAGTAGTAGTAGTCGTCATCATAGTAATAGTCATCATCACAGGAGTAGTAATAGTAGTTGTCGTCATCATAGTAGTAGTAGTCGTCATCATAGTAGGAGTAGTAGTAGCAGTTGTCATCGTAGGAGTATTAGTAGTAGTAGTCGTCATAGTAGGAGTAGGAGTAGTAGTAGAAGTAGCCGTCATCATAGTAGGAGTAGTAGTAGTAGTCGTCGACATACTAGTACTAGTAATCATCACAGTAGGAGTAGTAATAGTCGTCGTCGTCATCGTAGTAGTAGGAGTAGTAGTAGTAGGAGTAGTAGTAGTAGTAGTAGTAGTCGTCATTGTAGTAGGAGTAGTAGTAGTCGTCGTCATCATAGTAGTCGTCGTCATCATAGTAGTCGTCGTCATCATAGGAGTAGTAGTAGTTGTCATAGTATTAGTCATCATACTAGGAGTAGGAGTAGTAGTAGTTGTCAGTAAGAGTAGTAATAGTAGTTGTCATCATAGTAGTAGTAGTAGTCATTATAGAATGAGTAGTGATAGTAGTCATCTTCATCATAGTAGTAGTAGTAATAGTAGTAGTCGTCATCATACTAGTAGTAGTCATCGTAGTAGGAGTAGTAATAGTAGTCGTCGTCATCATAGTAGGAGTAGTAGTAGTAGTAGTTGTCATCGTAGTAGTAGTAATTCAATTCAATTCAATTTATTTTTGTATAGCCCAAAATCACAACAACAGTTATCTCGGCGGACTTCACAAAATTGTTGATTTAGCAGACAGACAGAAATGTTAGAGAATGAAGCAGAATAAGAAACAGTCATAAATCAAAAATACAGAATGTCCAACAACAAGCAGGCAAATGGATAATTGTCCCAGCATCCCCTGTCCTTAGACCCTCCTTCTCAGCAAGGAAAAACTCAGAAAAACCCCAGTGGGGAAAAAAAACGGAGAAACCTCGAGGAGAACCACAGTGAAGGAGAGATCCACTCCTATGGACGGACAGGCAGATGAGGCCAGGACGTATCCATTGCAAGTAAAGTTGTAAGTCTGTAGGCCAAAGCTATTGGCAGAAGGAAACTACTAATCTAGCAGGACGAGGACAGTTAATCCAGGACAGGGAAGGAGAGGAGGGGTCCAGGTCCTCGACACTAGGGGCAGCAGCGGTCCAAACCAGAACAGCAGCATCTGAAACAGTTACACTTCCCAAAAGGGGAGTGGGACAAGGGACAACATGTGAATAGCAAAGAACAGACTACGAATGAACTAGTAATTGAATATTCTTAACAGTAGGAGGAGAAAAAGTAGGAGAAACCAAAGGACAGTGCTCAAGTTGCCATACTTTCCCCAGTAATATATCTCCTAGAGCAGCTTAACTAGGCCTATGGGTTTAGTTTCTGTTCCTAGCTAACCTGACCATAAGCTAATTCAAAGAGGAACGTTTTGAGCCTAATCTTAAATGTAGAGACTGTGTCAGCTTCTTTGACATGAGCAGGGAGCTGATTCCACAACAAGGGTGCTTGGTACCTAAAAGCTCTACCTCTTAAAGTACTTTTAGCGACTCTAGGAACCACCAATAGTGCAGCATTTTGAGAGCGGAGTGAACGGTTAGGATGATACGGTACAATTTCATCTTTAATGTAGGAAGGGGCCATGTCATTTACAGCTTTATAGGTTAGAAGAAGAATTTTAAATTTTACTCTAAACTCAACCGGAAACCAATGAAGATTTTTTTAGTACTGGAGTAATGTGCTCTCGTTTTTTAGTACCTGTTAGTATTCTTGCTGCTGCATTTTGAACCAATTGAAGGCTTTTTATAGAGCTTTTAGGGCAAGCTGCAAGCAGGGAGTTACAGTAGTCTAACCTCGATGTGACAAAAGCATGGACAAGTTTTTCAGCATCATTTTTTGGCAGCACATTTCTAATTTTGGCTATATTGCGTAAATGAAAATAAGCCGTTTTACAGACATGGCTTATGTGTGCTTTAAATGAGAGCTCTTAATC
Organism: Taenioides sp. WSHXM2023; assembly: GCA_029959045.1. NCBI lineage: Eukaryota > Metazoa > Chordata > Actinopteri > Gobiiformes > Gobiidae > Taenioides > Taenioides sp. WSHXM2023. The sequence goes on along the minus strand of CM057095.1, from coordinate 32,015,519 downwards.
AAATAGGACTCCAAGGTTTCTTACAGTGGAGCTGGAGGCTACACTGACATTGTCCAATGTGATTATCTGCTCAGTTAGAGAGTCAAACTTTACATCGAGCCCAGCTGCAGGCCGGGACAAAACCACAATAGAGTCTCGTAGGTGTTTAGGGCCTAATAGAATGACTTCAGTTTTTTCAGGGTTAAGAAGTAAATAGTTAAAGGTTATCCATGTTTTTATGTCCCTCACACAGGCACTAAGTCTTTCTATTTGATTAGTCTGATCGGGTTTCATTGATAGGTACAGCTGGGTGTCATCTGCATAACAGTGGAAATTGATACCATGCTTTCGGATGATATTACCTAACGGTAGCATATAAAGGGTAAACAGAATTGGACCCAGAACTGAACCCTGTGGCACACCGTAGGCTACTTTAGAACACTGTGAGGAGCGCTGGTTTACATCTACAAACTGGTACCTATCGGATAAATAGGATTTAAACCAGCTGAGGGCAGTTCCTCTGACGCCTACATCACATTCTAACCTCTGCAGTAAAATGTTGCGGTCGATTGTGTCAAAAGCTGCACTGAGGTCCAATAGAACCAGTATTGAGACCTGACCATTGTCAGCAGCTAATAACAAATCATTTGTTACTTTAACTAGGGCTGTTTCGGTGCTATGATGAGCTCTGAATCCAGATTGAAAATTTTCAAATAAATTATTCTCCTGTAGATGACGACAAAGCTGTTTAACTACAATTCTCTCCAGAATTTTAGAAATAAACGGAAGATTTGAAATAGGTCTGTAATTGGCTAACAGGTCAGGATCAAGATTAGGCTTTTTTAGCAGCAGCTTAATTACTGCATATTTAAAGGACTGAGGAACATAACCACTTTCCAGTGAAGTATTTATTATATTAAGAATAGGATCTATAATTAGAGGGAGAATTTCTTTAAAAAGTCTACTTGGGATTGGGTCTAAGATACAGGTTGAGGGTTTAGAGGACATAAAGGCTGAAGTTAATTCTGCATGATTTAGAGTAGCAAACTTCTCTAAAACTGGACAAGAGTTTAATTGAGACCCTACTCTTACAGCTTGAACTTGCTCAGAGTTAAAAGTAGGGGCAATTTCATTTTATCTCTTATAGTAATGATCTTATTATTAAATGTCAGGAAATCCTCAGAACTGAGAGTAATTGGGATTGAAGGTTCTACTGCGCTGTGGCAGTTAGTCAGCCTGGCTACATTGCTGAATAAGAACCTGACAACTTTCTGTTTTAGTGGAGCTACTGCATCAAGGGCAGTTTTCAAAGAATCCATGGTCTTATCAACAAATTGGTCACTTTTGATGGGATTTAAATTATCCTCAGTTGGGTCACATGACATATCACTAAATATTGGCCCAATTTTTTCAATGAAATTAGTAACAGCTTTATCAGATATTGTTCTTTTAGTTATTATTTTATTCTGGTGAACAGAGAAATCTTTAAGAATAAACTGAAAGGTAATTAAAAAATGATCTGATAGTATAGGATTTTGTGGGAGGACTTTTAGATCACTGATCTCTATGCCATATGTTAAAACAAGATCTAATGTGTGCTTATGACTGTGTGTGGGCTGATTTACACTCTGAGTGAAACCGATGTCATTCAAAAGAGCGCTAAAGGCTTTGTTTAGACAGTCATCTGTCAGGTCGGTTTTTATGTTAAAATCTCCAAGTATTATAATTTTGTCCCAGTCTACAACCAAGCCCGACACAAAATTCGAAAACTCTGTTAAAAACTCTGAATAAGGACCAGGAGGTCGGTAAATTATTATAAATAAAACACCTTTTTGGTTTTTCCATTTATGGCAGGTTATTGATAGACTGAGGCTCTCAAACGAGCTGAACGCTTTATTAGTTTTAGGACAAAGCAATAAACTAGAATGAGAAATGGCTGCAACACCACCACCTCGACCTGTGCTCCTGGCATTCAGAAAGTTGACATGACTTGGAGGTGTGGACTCATTTAAGCACACATAATCATCAGGTTGAAGCCAAATTTCGGTCAGAGCCAAAATATCAATGTTATGGTCCTGAATTAATTCATTGACTAAAAAGTATTTAGAAGAAATCTAGGTAAAATTTAAAATTCTTCTTCTAACCTATAAAATTTAAAATTCTTCTTCTAACCTATAAAGCTGTAAATGACATGGCCCCTTCCTACATTAAAGATGAAATTGTACCTTATCATCCTAACCGTTCACTCCGCTCTCAAAATGCTGCACTATTGGTGGTTCCTAGAGTCGCTAAAAGTACTTTAGGAGGTAGAGCTTTTAGGTACCAAGCACCCTTGTTGTGGAATCAGCTCCCTGCTCATGTCAAAGAAGCTGACACAGTCTCTACATTTAAGATTAGGCTCAAAACGTTCCTCTTTGAATTAGCTTATGGTCAGGTCAGTTAGGAACAGAAACTAAACCCATAGGCCTAGTTAAGCTGCTCTAGGAGATATATTACTGGGGAAAGTATGGCAACTTGAGCACTGTCCTCTGGTTTCTCCTACTTTTTCTCCTCCTACTGTTAAGAATATTCAATTACTAGTTCATTCGTAGTCTGTTCTTTGCTATTCACATGTTGTCCCTTGTCTCACTCCCCTTTTGGGGAGTGTAACTGTTTCAGATGCTGCTGTTCCAGTTTGGACCGCTGCTGCCCCCTAGTGTCGAGGACCTGGACCCCTCCTCTCCTTCCCTGTCCTGGATTAACTGTCCTCATCCTGCTAGATTAGTAGTTTCATCTGCCTGTCCGTCCTTAGGAGTGGATCTCTCCTTCACTGTGGTTCTCCTCGAGGTTTCTCCGTTTTCCCATTGGGTTTTTCTGAGTTTTTCCTTGCCGAGAAGGAGGGTCTAAGGACAGGAGATGCTGGGACAATCATCCATTTGCCTGCTTGTTGTTGAACATTCTGTATTTTTGTTTTATGAATGTTTCTTCTGCTTTATTAATCAACAATTTTGTGAAGTCCGCCGAGATAACTCTTGTTGTGATTTTGGGCTATACAAAAATGAATTGAATTGAATTGAATTGAAGAAATCGACCTAATGTTTAGCAGTCCACATTTTACACGCTTATTTAGAGGTTTACTAGTATCACGAATTGGTATTTGTATTAAGTTTTTTGGTCTAACGCAGTATACTTTATTGGAGATTATTCTTTTAAATGTATTTTTATTTTTATTTTTTCTAGGGACGGACACAGTCTCTATCTGGCTAGGTTCTGAATACTTGATTTTTGAATACTTGATTTTTGACAGAGCGGGCGAGAGCTTAGTGTCAGTAACAGAGGAGCAGGATTTTCCACTAACTCTCCTCTGCGCCCGGGACTCACTTTTTCCCTGTCACTTTAGGCGACTAAGACTATCGGTCAAATTTCTAATTAAAAGAGATGTGCCCGCCGAAGTCGGATGGACACCATCCCTGCGTATGAGCCCAGGCTTCCCCTCGAACGCACTCCAATTGTCGACAAAAACTACATTGTTTTGGGGGCACCAACTAGAAAGCCAGCAGTTAAATGCGGACCGTCGGCTGTACAGTTCAGCATTGACACGACAGGGTAGAGGGCCAGAAAATATTACAGTCTCCGACATCGACTTTGCCAATTCACACACAGCCTGTACCTGCAATTTGAGAACTTCTGATTGTCTCCGCCGGGCGTCATTACCGCCTGCGTGAATCACGACTCGACGGTACCTCTGCCTACTCTTTCTAAGAAGCCTAAGGTTTCCATCGATGTCACCCATTCTGGCCCCCGGATAGCACCTAACTGATGCCGCTGGCAGCTCCACGTCTCTAACTATAGAGCTTCCAATCACTAGAGTCTCACGAGTCCAAGTAGCGGGTGTGTCGCCGCTGAGAGGGGGCAAACCTATTTGTGACGGGGAGCTGCTGGTGCACTACCGGGTGGCGTGCAGCGCTATGCTTCTTCCGAACTGTCACAAATCGATCCTGGTCTTCTCCCAGCTGCGGGGAGGTCACTGGGGAGCTATGCTGGCTAACGCTAGCAGCCCTAGCTCTGACGCGGTCCGCGCTCCCTGACGCTACAATCTGACTGTAGCTGGGTCTAAAGGCCTCCAATGAGCGGATCCGCGTTTCTAACTCAGTAACCCTTGCCTCCAAAGCTACCACTACACTACACTTCATGCAACTAAGCCTATCGTCAGTGAAAGAGCAAGGGTTCTCACTCCACATATGACAGCTTGAGCAGGACAGCGCAGTAGCGGTGCTAGAAGGCCATGATGCTAACAAGCTAGACTAACAAGCTAGGCTAGCTCAGGCTGGAACGAGAGAATAGGTGCTTTGAATCCACAAACTATTGAGGCTAGATGTACTACGAATGGATTAAAGACCAATCGACTAGAGCTGGTATGGTGGAGAGCAAATTAATTTGGGATAAGTTCGTAGATTGAGACAAAAAGTAGAGAGAGTCTAACACACAGCACGTAAGCCGAAAACAACTCACCGGATGTGACGTCCACGTGACCTCACTGCATCCAAGTAGCAGTAGTAGCAGTAGTAGTCGTCATCATCATAGTCAGAGGAGTAGTAGTAGTAGTTGTCATAGTAAGAGAATTAGTAGTAGTTGTCGTCATCATATAGGAGTAGTAGTAGTAGTAGTCGTCATCATAGTAGGAGTAGTAGTAGCAGTTGTCATCGTAGGAGTATTAGTAGTAGTAGTCGTCATAGGAGTAGTAGTAGAAGTAGCCGTCATCATAGTAGGAGTAGTAGTAGTAGTCGTTGACATACTAGTAGTAGTAATCATCACAGTAGGAGTAGTAATAGTCATCGTCGTCATCATAGGAGTAGTAGTGGTCATCAACATCCTAGTAGTAGTCATCATCATAGTAATCGTAGTAGTAGTAGTAGTAGAAGTAGTAGTAGTAGAAGTAGTAGTAGTAGAAGTAGTAGTAGTAGTAGTAGAAGTAGTAGTAGTAGTAGTAGAAGTAGTAGTAGTAGTAGAAGTAGTAGTAGTAGAAGTAGTAGTAGTCGTCATCGAAGTAGTCGTCATCGAAGTAGTCGTCATCGAAGTAGTCGTCACAGTAGAAGTAGTAGTAGTCACTGTAGTAGTAGTAGTCATTGTAGTAGTAGTAGTCATTGTAGTAGTAGTAGTAGTAGTCATCGTAGTAGTAGTAGTAGTAGTAGTCATCGTAGTAGTAGTAGTAGTAGTCATCGTAGTAGTAGTAGTCATCGTAGTAGTAGTAGTAGTAGTCATCGTAGTAGTAGTAGTAGTAGTCATCGTAGTAGTAGTAGTAGTAGTCATCGTAGTAGTAGTAGTAGTAGTAGTTCTGTGAACAATAAAGAAAACCACTTTTTTGTGTTTATACAGTCAAATTGTTAAATAATTGTGTATATATTTTATCCCATATTTGCTATAATCATTTATATATTATATCCCATATTTGCTATAATCATATGTTAGATATTTGTGTGTTTTGAATAACCTCTTTGTGCTCTTTATACTATGTGCAGTACTTTTTACTTGTGGAAGCAGATGATGTGACCTTCGAAACAAGAAAGGTTCCCAGGCAGCAGAGTCCAGCTGCCAGATAACTGTATCAAACATATTTGCAAAATATATCGTGTTGACGCTTTCCCTTCCCCTTAGAAACATTGTAACTAGGGACCATCCTAAATAAAATGGGGCTTTGAGTGGTCAGAGCGGGTTGGAGATTGTAACTGACACTCTCTGTCCGTTCTCCTCGCGAGTAAAACTTAATAATCTCTTGTCTTTCTTCTTGTATATTACAATGTTTAGGTGGGTTTGAACCTGACACAAATCAATTATGCTTACCATATATGGTTTTAGACCTGTTTTATTCTTTGTAGATTTGCCATGTTTTCACAGTCCGTGTTTAGAAAAGTCAAAGATATCCTTCAAATTGCAAGGTGATCCCACTCCAGTATATGTCTGCTCACACCCCTCAGACAAAAGATGGAAGAGGCCATCCTAGACAACAACACTGCAGGGGGGACATTTCATGTAGTACCAATATCTGAAGTTATCAAATCTTAATTTGTCAATATTTTAGACTGCAACCTATTGCTGTTATGTAGAAGGCCATTACTGATCCACAATATTTAATGGAGGTGCAGGGGCAGTAATTGTTAGTGTGTTAACATTAGTGGGCATATAACAAGTCTGTACGTTATATTTTGCAAATCAGTTGTTCACCTCTCAGGGGCAGCGGACTATTATAAAGGTCTTGTTAACAGGAGAACACCATGTAAAACTTAGAGATGTTTTGTTTTTTTGCTTTATTATTAAGAGCTATTTTTGAAAAAAAAAATATCCAAAAATGCTTTTCACAGGTCATCAAAAACTGAATCCACTGATCAAACCCTGATGATCCTTCATCCAAGAGAACCCACCAGGATACCCTGATGTTATAGACACTTCTGTACACTGTGTCCTTGTGGCTTGTGGTGTCCTCTCGATATGATGACAAAGAAAGAAGTTGACAGACCTGTGCTAAATGTGAGTTTGTTGCTTTAGAAATGACATTTTTATTAATTATGTTTTGCAACAACAGAATGTATGAACTTAGTAATACTACAGTCACATTTTAAAGTAACATTTCTCACCAAAAATAAGCAGACTTCCCTATGCAATGCCAGTAATACAGTATGTTTATTCATAATCATTATCAAGTATGATGAGAGGCATTCTAGATTACTGCTTAAAAATGTGTTGTTTGAGTCTTCTCCATCTGCAAGTTAAGCCACTGTAACATCCCACAATCTGAAGTTGCCTGCTTGAGGCTGTCATTTGCTTGTGAGATACCAAGGTATATTTGTGTTTCTTGCTGTTTTATTTCATTAAACACTCATGTATCCATATTTTTAGCCTTTTCTGAACTATTGAAATGGTTGACCACTGCCAGTGACATGCTTAATACAACTTGTTTTAGCATAACTGTTTCACTGTGTTCATATGAATCCCAGAGATCACTTTAATTTCTAAATAGAGCATACAGGATGAATGGAACCCGATAACCTCAAGGGTTTAAAGCAAGAGCATAGCATCTGCTTGACGTCAGGCATACATGGGCAGCAGGTATGTTGACCTTTTTTAAAATGTATGTTTACCATCTATATTATATCTATATTTCTCCAGATGCAGTTGTCTAATTTTATTTAGTTATTTTGACATACAAAGGCTGTGCTGCAAGCAAGTTGGAAATGGGAAGCATCATGTAATCAAAATCAATATAAATGACTATTAAAATAGACAAATGTACCTCAACATTGTGCAAGTGTGCGCAGGATGGCCCATGCCACAACAGAGTGGTAGAAGGCCCTCAGGAGTGGCCCCTCAGTCTAAGCTATTGTGACTTTTTTTCCACAGCACTACAACATAGCAGAGAAAATATTTGTCATTTACAGTGTGAATATTTCTTTATAACAACCAATTTTATGTTATTTTTAGTGCCACTGCACTCGAGATGTTCCTATCCAAATGTAGCACTGAGGTGATCAGATTTCAAGAATTTGCCAACCTTGAGTTTTTTAAGAAATTCCACTGCTCAGTAGACAATGTCTCAAGTGACTGCCTTCACAAATGTTCCTCTCTATTTTTATTCATTCTATGGTGCCACCTGTCAGAAGCTATCTTGTGACAGTGGAACCATCTTCAGATTTTGAGAGGAATTTTCTAGGCAGAAACATGCAGAAGATGATGATTCAGCAAGACATCTCAATCCACACCAAAGGTAAAGAGGACGCATTGCATTATATCCATCCATCCATCCATTTTCTTACGCTTAGGGAGCGGGAGGCTGAGGAGTGATTCCCCTGTAGTTGGTGGTCCCCCTGCAGTGGTCCCCCTGCAGAGGGACCACCACCCCAGTCTGAAAGTCCGGAGGTATTGTCCCCGACCGCCATGCGATGTTGCAGAGACGTGTCAGCCAAGCCAGCCCCACAACATCCAGAGACTTAAGATACTCAGGACAGATCTCATCCACCCCCGGAGCCTTGCCACCGAAGAGCTTGCCAACCACCTCAGTGACTTCAGCCAGGGTGATGGACGAGTCCGTCCCCAGTGTCTGCTTCCTCCTCAGAAGACATGATGGCAGGATTGAGGAGATCCTCAAAGTATTCCTTCCACCGTTCGACAACATCCCCAGTCAAGGTCAACAGCTCTCCAAACAGTGTTGGTAAAGCACTGCTTCCCCCTTCTGAAGCGTCGAACAGTTTGCCAGAATTTCTTTGAGGCCATCCAATAGTCCTCCTCCATGGCCTTTCCATACTCCTCCCAACCCCGAGTTTTTGCCTCTGTGAACACCCAGGCTGCAGCATGCTTAGCCTGCCGGTACCTGTCAGCTGCCTCAGGAGGACCGATAAAGACTCCTTCAGCCTCACGGCATCCCTTACTTCCGGTGTCCACCACCGGGTTCAGGGATTGCTGCCACCACAGACCTTATGACCACAGCTACAAGTGGCTGCATCGACAGTAGAGGTAATGCTAATACAGGCGACTTAACTGGCCTTTCTGTGTTTCTCATCATGGGGGCTTCTGAACTGCTCTTAGTCTGACCCGTCTCATACAGGACCTGTTTGCCTTGGGTGACCCTACCAGGGGCATGAAGCCCCCGGCAACATAGCTCCCGGGATCCTTCAGGCCCTCAAACCCCTCCACCACGTTAAGGTGGCAGTTCAAGGAGGGGGTGTGTACCCCCAGATTTCTCAAGGAACCTAGTGGTGCTCATAGCAGATGGTGAGGCCATGTTTCACCAGGTCTGGGTGTCAGCTGAAGACAATGACTTGTTGAGGTTCCTGTGGTGGCCTGAAGGAGACTGTGGTCAGGAGCTTGTTGAGTACCGAATGGTAGCACATCTGTTCGGTGCTACGTCCTCTCCTAGCTGTGCCTCTTTTGCTCTTCGGAGGTGTGCTGAGGATACTCGTGACCATTTCAGTCCTGCGGGTGTCAATGCTCTGTTGCACCATTTTTATGTTGACGATCACTTGGTGTCTGTCGCCTCTGAAGCAGAAGCAATGTCTTTATGTCAAGAATTTAGCGCTTTGTGTGCCAAAGGTGGTTTTAAGCTTATGAAATGGATCAGTAACCGGCGCTCAGTTCTTTGTTATTCCTCTTGAGAAGAGAGCCAAAAAAATGAAAGATCTGGATGTAGACAGTGATGCCTTGCTTTTGGAGTGAGCTTTGAGCATGCAGTGGTGCATGCAGTCCGACTTATTTAAGTTCAAGATCACACTCAAAAACCGTCTGCTGACAAGAAGTCATCAGTTCAGTTTACGATCCTCTTGGTTTTTTAGCACCTGTTATTTTGTCCACTAAAATTGTCCAAGATCTTTGACACGTCTAGGGTGGGACGATCCTCTGCCTCCTTCAGTGGCTAGAGATTGGATGGCCTGGCTGGAAGATCTGCATCTCCTTGAACATTGGGAGGTCAGTACGTGCCTGAAACCTATGGACTTTGGTGATCTTCCCTCTGCACAGCTCCACCACTTTGCGGTTGCAAGTGAGGAAGGTTTTGGAACCATGATCTACCTGTTACTCCATGACATCAGTGACAGAGCTTACTGTGCGTTTGTGATGGGTAAGGTGCGTCTAGTTCCACTGAAATCTGTGGCAAGCCCAGAGGCTGTGGCAGAGGCTCTCGTTGGAGACCCGGGGGTTAAGGCCGTGTTGCGAATGCTGTGCAGGTTGAGGAAGAGAAGCCAGTAGAGAAGCTCATCTGTCACTTTTTCTCCTGGCTCAGGTTGAAGCGGGCTGTTGGTTGGCTCCTCAAGTTCAGAGACTTGCTGTTGTCCTTGGTGCAGCATAGGCAGCCATTAAGAGGGAGTCTTGTGGAGTCAGAATTGAGTCCTGAGGAGCTGGAGAAGGTCCAGATGGGAAACATCAGAAGTAAATCATCAAAGGATTTGCTCAGTGGAAGACATGGTTGCAGCTGAGAAAGCTATTGTTCACTTTTATCAGAGACAAAGATATCCTGAAGAGTTTGCTTATCTGGAGAAAGAATACGTAAAGAGGATGAGCTACCTCTACAGGCTGAACCCCATCTTGGATGATGCTTTGATGAGGGAGGCTGCTTTGCTGGTTGAGACTAAACACCCAGTTATCCTGGCTAAAGACCTTCACATCTCTGATGTTATTCTTTGTTACATCCATCAAGAAACTGGTGATAGTGGATGTAACCATATGCTTTCTCACCTGCGTCAAAGGTATTGGATTCCAGGTGCTTGTGCCACCATTAGAAAGATCCTGGCTAAGTGTATTGTCTGTCGCCGCTTGTCTGCCACACCTGGAAATAAAAAAATGGCTGACTTGCCTCTCAGTAGAACGACGAGCCTCCTTTTAGTCGTGTTGGTCTAGATTGTTTTGGGCCATTTGATGTAAAGCGTGGTCATGCTATGGTCAAGATGTATGGCCTCATTTTCACTTGCCTGGCGATACATGCTATACACCTTGAAGTTCTGTCTTCGCCAGACATACAGTAGATTCCTTCATTAATGATTTGCAAAGGTTCATTGCCAGACGTGGTCAGGTCCTAGAAATCCATTCAGACAATGGTACCAATTTTGTGGGCACTGAACGTGAATTGAGGGAGGCCCTGGAAAAGCTGAACCACACTCTTGTTAACAACAATCTACTGCAAAATGAGGTAAGGTGGGTTTTCAATACCCCTGCTGCATTGCACTGTAGAGGTGCTTGGGAGAGATTGGTTCGGTCAGTTTGTAAAGTCCTGAATTCCATTCTGAAGACTCAGACCCTGGATGAGGAAGGGTTGGTGACTGTGTTTTGTGAAGCAGAGGCAATTTTTAACAGTCATCCTATAACGAAGGCATCCACAGATCCTAAGGATTTGGAGACGTTAACCCCCAACCATCTATTGCTCCTCAAGTCACAGCCATCATTGCCACCTGGTCTGTTTGAGAAAGCTGATATATGCTCGTCGCCGTTGGAAGCAAGTGCAATATATGTTGGATCTCTTCTGGAAGCGCTGGTTGACAGAGTATCTTCCTAGTCTTCAAGAGCGCCAGAAATGGAATTGTGTTGGAAGGAACTTTATGCCTGGCGACCTTGTCATGCTCGTGGACGATATGGCACCATGCAGTTCATAGGTTACAGCAAGAGTTTTGGATGCGGTTCCAGATAAAAATGGACTCATGCGCACTGTGTGGATTAAAACTAAGTCGAGTATTCTGGACAGGCCCATCGCGATTGCCTGGAAAAATCCAGATTCATCGCTGTACCAGGGGCTGAGTCTGGTCACTGGTGGTCCAGCAAATTTTCCTGGGTGGGCAACAACGAGCAAACAGACAGCAAAGTAAACCAATCAGAGAAGAGCTAATGGGCAGTGAAGTAAATCAATCAGAGAAGGGCGGACGTGACGTTGGCAAAGTGTCAAGAAAATCTTCAGTGAGAAAGTAAATAAACAGAGTAGGGAAGAAGAAGAGCTAAATTCAACATGGCTAGCGCTACAGAGATGGTTGTAAATGACTTGTCGCTGCGGTAAAAACATGAGACGTGGTTAATTGGAAAATCTTATAAGTCACGAAGCTCACCTTTGTTGCAACGACTTGTGAACTTGGGTCTTGCATTAAGACTTGAGTTTAAAAAATCAATTAGAATGTGCAAGCCTTGTGTAACCCTTGTCGGGTGCTTGGAATGGGACCTAACCATTTTTCGCAAATGGCGACAAGACAAGGAAATTCACTACTAAAACAACAACAGAGGATTCATTTGGATCTGGTGACAAATGAGAACACTCAACTCCTTCTAAAACTCCAAGAGCACTGAAGAAGATTCGGCGTAGTCCTCCCCCCACTCAGCCCGCAACAAGGCGAAGCATCACACAGGTAAGCGTGCTATTGCTATACGCTTTACTGAGTGCTAAGTCTGTAGGCTGTATCTAAGTAAACATTAGAGACATGGAAGAACCCAATTCACTAATGTGTTACTTCTTACGGATCAAGGCATTTGTCACTCTGGCATATCAAAATAATTAACCTATAAAACTACGTTATGTTCGTTTGCTTTTTTAAATGCCCATTTGTTTACAAGTTGACACATTGCTGTTAATCAACGTGTTATAACACATTCCCGATCTATTTGCATAGTAATAAAGAGAAAATTAAGATGATATGGGTATTGATTACGTTGAAAGATGTATCTTCTCCCCCACCCGCCTTGGTGCATCAGTAGAGGCTCTTTTTAACAAATAGTTATTAATTGTCCTATATGTCCTATACATCCTATATTCTTTAACATTTATGAACATTGTGTCTTCTATTTCATAGGTCATTACTGAGTACACAAGCAAAACTGTTGTCAAGGTTTCCTCTCCGTCTGAAGCTGGGATCATTCAGAACATAACTAATAAAAAGTTGAAAACTGCAGCCAACTTGATTTCAGCTCATAAAGAACTTTAAATAAAATAAAAGATTCACCTTACCATTAGTGAAGAATGTGAGTGCCTCTCAAACCCAAACAACAAACTTATGCTGTGGAAAACCACAGGATCTCCTTGTGGACCTTGAAAACATGTCTAATTTTTTGCTGTCCATTTTCCAATCAATCAGCAGCAAAAGTCTACCAGCTACTTGCACTGCACTTTGTATAGCACTATGAGGAAGAGAGCCTCGGATGTCAGCCTTTGCTTATTATCTAAATAGTATACTGCAGCATGGAGGCACTAAAAAGGCTGCCTTTAAGAGGTTAAGCAAGATGGCCACCAAAACATCATACCAGCATGCAATCGGCAAACAAAAGGAATTAGTGGCCACATGTGGAGAGAGACTACAGGAGCTCAAAGTCTCCACTGAACTTTACCTGTCCTCTGGGGCAGGAGGGCTCTCTGAGGACATGGCAAGCATGAATGATAACATGGAGGACCTCACACTGTCAGGTGAGATACTATTTCACTAAAATATGACAAAAAAACTAAATAAACAAATACTACTTTATTGTTTGTTTGTGAATGAATTTGTAATTTGCTTCTTCGTAATTTTTTCTACAGATGAAAATCCTGAAAGCAGAGACTCCTTTATCTTCAGCCCATTTGCTGTCTCAGAAGCTGCAGATGTGAATGTTCCACAGCTACCACACAGTTTGAGGCACCATCCACATACTCCATGATATTTAATAATCTGGACTTCTTCATAAAGACACACCAGCAGTCCTCACTGATAAACAATAAATCCCTTCACTGAATTCATCATATCGCCGTAGAAGTTCATATCAAAACAAACCAACTCAGAAATAAAGACTCACTCACTGGTCCATTAACTCACATGATAAGTCTATTTTTGAAGGTGTATTTCCTGAAACTCTAAAACGTGCCATAGTTACCCCTATTTTTAAATCAGGGGACAAATAAGAAGTTGGTAATTTTCGTCCTATAAGTCTCCTCCCAATTGCGTCAAAGGTGCTTGAAAAAGTTGTGGCAGAGCAACTAACAGCACATTTTGACCAAAATTCTCTCTTACACCCAATGCAATTTGGGTTTAGACAAAAGCACTCAACAGATCTGGCCTGTTGCTATTTCTTGGAAGAAATTAGGGCACACGTAGATTGAGGAAGAGTAGTGGGGGCTGTCTTCCTTGATCTACGCAAAGCCTTTGATACAGTGAATCATGAGATACTCCTCAACAAACTCAATAATTACAATCTTTCAATACATACTCTAAATTGGTTAAGGTGTTATCTGAATGATCGGCAGCAGTGCGTGCGGATGAATAATACTTTATCCCCGTTTAAAAATATCTCTATGGGAGTGCCCCAGGGGTCCATTTTGGGACCTCTGCTTTTTAGTGTTTATATAAACGATCTTCCTACATGCACTGATATCGATATATTAATGTATGCCGATGATACAGTACTTTTCACCCATGGGAAAAACATACAGGAAGTTACAGAAAAACTAACAAGAGAAATGGAAAAAGTGTCAATCTGGCTACAAAACTCTTGTCTTACATTAAACATTGAAAAAACAGTCTCAATGCTGTTTACAAACAAGCGCAAGTCTTCCCAAACTTTTGAAATATCAGTAAATGGTCAAATTATTAAAAATGTAAATGAATTTAAATATCTAGGATTAATGATAGACTCAAATATTAGCTTTAAAAATCACATAAAACGACTTGGAAACACCCTCAAGTTCAGTTTAATAAATTTTAAACATATTAGAAATTCTTTAACAACCGAGGCCTCCTTCGCATATTTAAATGCCATGGTCGTGTCCCATCTTCGCTACTGTATTACTAGCTGGTCTCAGGCCTGTAAAACATCTCTAAAGCCAATTGAAACACTTTATAAAAGGGCACTAAAAATACATGACAAAAAATCTCGTCTGTACCATCACTGCCCAATTTTGGTGAAATACAAATTGCTCAATTTTCCAAACTTGCTTAAATTTAATCAACTTACAACTTTATTCAAAATCATTCATGACACTGCTGCTCCGCCTCTGAAAAAGTTTGTGGTGCTCACGTTAGAGAGGAGCTCCCGAGCCACACGCTCCACAGCCTGAGGACAGTGCACTGTTCCAAAGTTTAGAACATCGTTTGGTCAGTCTTCTTTTTCGTACCAAGCCATAAGCCTCTGGAACACGCTACCACCTGAAATAATCTCATGCACAAGTTATGCAATGTTTGCACGCCTGACCAAACGATGGCTTTTATCCAGTCAAACATGCACACATTAATGAACTGTGTGAATGCAGAAATATGAAATGTATATATGTATATAGTGCGTGTGGTTGTATATGTATATAGTGCGTGTGGTTGTATATGTATATAGTGCGTGTGGTTGTGATGTATGAATCTCTGTGACTTTTACCTTTTTGCAAGTTGTTTTTCATGGTATTTTATTGGCATATATGCCATTTTATATCAACCTGTCCAGGGACTGCAGGTGGAAATTAGCATATTTGCTATAACCTGGCACAAACATATTACCTCTTTAGTGTAGGTCAGTGTTTTTATGTGCATTGTCCCTGTCAAATAAACTAATAAACTAAACTAATAAACTAAACAGTAATGTAAGGCCACATGTGGACATTGGTATATATGATCTTGAGGTTTTCAAGCATCTTTCCAGGGTTGTGGTACATTACATTCCACATGAGTATTCTGAGGAAATGTTGCTACGCTCCACAGACATATGTACACATTTACCACACTGTTTTACAGCAGCAACATGTAATTCATGCATTGAATGTGTTGCAGTGACAATAATTATTTACTTTGATTACAGTACCCCCTTGGTGTGCTATTTAACAAAAATCTATACAAGGCATTTCTCAAAACAGTGTTTATTTTTAGTGTCATACAAACAAATACAATTAGTTCAAAGCCAATCCCAGTACAAGGTGTTTTGCTGGTGTACAAATGTTGTGTGTCCAAAACTAATGTGTTTTGAAAGTGCTCCAAGAGGTTCTGTAAGAGCTTCATATGTCACCTCTCTTCTGACAAGATGCGCAGAAACACCACTTTGAGGCAGTTCATACACTGGGGTGGTTTCCTGATAACCTTCTGGGTGACATTGGCATACTGTGTGACAGTAGGTGCAACACAGATGACCTGGTATAATTGCTGTGGTATACTCAAGTCAAAATGACTGTACAAAGCCTTTTTGTATTTAGCAGCTTCTTGACTACCTGATCTACCTTTGTGTGCTGTTTGATAATAAATAACTGCATGTGATTGTTTACCATCTGTGCCTGCCTTACCTATCTCCTGCACAGTGACTTCCACATCCTCTGGAACACCGTACATAACAACATGAAATATGTTTGGAAAATTTAAACCCATTCCAAGGGCAGTAATTGCAACAACAACTTTACAGTTGCCTTCTCCACTCAATGATGACAGCCCTCTGCCCTTATTTTGTGGGAGTGTTTTGCTATGAAACATACCTATAATCATGTCCTCCGCTTGGCGCATAGAGGTAACAGAAGACCCTTCCAACTTCTTTTAAAGTCCTACAGTAGATGAGAACAGATGACATACTGGTTCCTTTTTCTTTGTCTTCCTGTACTATCCAGTCCATACAGTCCAGCTGAGGTCCTGATACAGGAATCAGTCCAAGTCTGATGTTGGTCCGGTTTGGGCTTTCAGTCACAGTGACCACTTTTTCCAGATGAAGCTGCCTTATCACTCTGTCTCTTGACTGGACATGAGCAGAGGCAGTTAGGGCAATTATAGGGGTACCTGTGAGACAACACAAACAAAAACATCAAAACAAAACATAGGTTCTGAAAGAGTTTATAATTAATTGAATACCAACCTGCTTTGTCTGGAATTTGCCTACTCTCGCAAAGCTGAAGGCACTTTTTCCTTTCTCAGCCAGTCCACTGGTAGGAAAAAGTAAAAAAAAAGTAAAAAAAAAACCATGAGTACGATAGATCTGCATGCTAAATTAATTTAGCAGCAGTACACTCTGATTACATAACTCATCAACTTGTAGCTTCTGAGCTTATGTGGTCCACGGAAAATGTTTTTTCTGAGTTGACAGCAGTGAGTTTACGTCACACAGTATATGGAGAATCATTTGTTTTTTATCTTAATCACTTTGACTAAACGCCACTACATTTAGGGGTTTAATGACAGTTACCCAATGCCCATATCATAAGAGCAACAGATCTGCGCAAGACCAACACTACTGTATAAACATAATGAAGCTAATTACCGATATAGCTCTTTATGTTAAGTAGCTCATGTTAAAGTAAACAAATAACGTTTAGCTTTTGAAGAGGCTAACAACAATGCTGTATGCAGCTGTTAACGATATGTAGCTCATGTTTAAGTAAACAAATAAGGTTTAGCTTTTGAGGAGGCTAACAACAAAACATACTGCCACATCTGGGGGTTACTATTGAATGTTAATATCAACTGTGGGTGTTTTTAAATGTGCTATACAAATACATTTGACACCGGTGACATCTAAATCCCGACTTCCTGAGATAAAAGCACGCGAATGCAAACGAGCCATAAGATAACCCAAACTTCTCATCTCGAAAACGCGAGCGCCACATGAACACAGTTAGTTACGCTGTATAACAAAGTAATACCTTACCATTTGTATGTGAGATGAACCTCATCCACCACAATCCCAACAAGATCCTTGATGTTACTCAGCAAGCGCCTCCATTTGTCATTTAACAGCCCAACAGCAACTCCGCTTTTCTGCTGAAAATCTCCTCGCTGTTGATTCCAATCTGCATGGCAATAACGTCGAGCTTGGAGGCCTCTGTTACCTGCTGCTCCATGAGTACAAGCAGAGGGATGTTCCAACAAGGACATCATCTTTGCTACAAGTGGAGCCATTTGATAGATTAAGCTTTTCCCAAAGCCGGTAGGAAGCAATGTGAAAACGTCTTTTTTGAGCTGTCAGCTACTGTGGTTTTAATGACTTTATGTGTTTTTGGTCATTTAAGACCATTTAAGATTTGAAAGCTGAATGGAAGAAATTTTCAGCTCTCCAGTGCGCCATCTTGATTCAAAACTGAGGGGAACTTCCGCCGCTTAAGAGTGACGTTGCTAGCAAAGGATACATCACTTCAATGAACAAATCAGATTGCACGACCATGTTTAACCGGGCTTTCTGATAGGGCGGAGGACATGGGGACCAGACGGCTATGGATCTGTATAACAAATACACAGAGATATCCTTCTGGATTTCCAGGCAACAATCACGAAAGTTTGCCTTCTGCAGGAAGCAGAAGAGCAGTGAACACTATGGACTATTTCTCTAGTGGTTTAGTATAGTTTCTGTCTCCTGCAAGTAGTTGGTGGTGGGTAATTATTACCAGGCAATAATTAGGCGCCAGTATGTAGGAACCATATGTGGTTTTTCTATTGTTTCCCTTGTTTGATTGTGCATGCGCTTTAGTTCTGTGCGCTAGGTGGGTGTGGTGTTGCCTATGGCTATGGCAAGTCAAACTGTTCACATTACGCCTATTTTTAACACATTAACACTTTATTTGATGCGTATTATAAGCTTATTTGATGCGGTAAATTCTTATTTGATGCGTTAAATTCTTATTTGACGCGTTAAATTACTGGCATTAAAAGCGCCGTTGTCCATATGATAACAATCTCCTCCCACTGGTTTTCCCAGTCAAAACAAACAGACCAGAACAGTCCAACACAGACCTCCCTGTGCACTGATCTTCCCTGATGCAATCTTAGTTTTCTCAACCTCACCGTAGGCCTATAGCCTACATGCTCATCATAGCTATCTGTCAACTTAACCAAGAATAAAGCCTTGTTCAGTCCAGATGCTGGCTTTGTTGTTATTTTAAAATAAAACGAAACCGAATGAAACATTTGCCATGTTCATACTTTCTGCATGACAAGCTTTGATTTGGACTAGACTATGTTTGTGTTTCGTCTGTAAATAGGTAGTGGTGCGGTAGTGAAGCCATCTGCCTGGTATGGCAATGGTCTTCTTCGTTGAGAGTTCGAGCCCTGTGCGATTGTATTTCACACAGACTTTTCTTCTGCAATTCTTTGTCTTTATGTTAATGTTGTGCTCTTGTAATTTGAGCAATATGTGTTAAATATCTTTTTTATGTGTTCATCACTCGAGATTGCACATTGTGTCACATTTCACATTCTTTACTCTTACAAAATAAGCCTTACACTGTGTAAACTGTCATCTATCAAATTGAAAACAATTGTCATCCACCTCAACATATTTATTTTTTCAGTATGTCGGTCATTAAACAACTGATTATTTAACTGTCCGTATACAATTGTGAAATGAGAACATGAAACAATATTAACTCAGACTGCAGCTGCCTAATTTTTTGCTACTGCATTTTTTGCCCACTAGATGGCACAATAAGACGAGGAATGGATGGTGATTCTTTTACATGTTTGTTGAGAAACAAGGGTTTCAAATGGTTCTATTGTGAAGTTGGTCTGTCCACGCTAGGGAAGTATTTGTATTTGTATCAAAAAGTGTAAATGTACAATACTATTTTTGTCATAATGCTGAAAAGTATATATATATTTTATATACATAAGATAATGTAAGATTATATACTTTCATGGTTTTGGAAAACTGAAACGAAGTTATGATGAACTAGTGAAATAATTGGGATCCAGTCATATGAGAAATTGATAATAATTTTATGATGCTGGAAATAAGATAAGGGAAACAGATAAAAGACAAAAAATGTTACCATCTAATATTCCACTCTGATCAATGTCTGCTGCGTACATGTTAAAGTAGTTTCTCAACCACTAGAGGGAGAGGGAGAGACAGACTGTCACCAGGTATTGAGGTAAACAACAGCAGATTCTTTGATGGGTCACGGCTTATAAAGGGTGTCAATAGAACTTTACTTAAGGGTTGCAATTGTCAAAGAACTATTGATTTCTTTATGCGCTACAGAAATATGAAGTTTAGGAGATGCTGAACTATTTAGATAAATAAATATAGAGATTTTGTAGAAATTTTGTACAACTGCCTTTAATGTTGGAATGGGCTTTGAGGTTCACATGTTAAGCTCAGCATTCAAAATCATCTTCATACAACATAAAGAATTTCTAATTTTAACAAAATGTTTAGAAGCTAATATAGTAAACATAGTTGAAGCATTCAGATTAGCTTTAAATACAACAAAAGCAAGGAGCTCTTAAGCAGTTAAAGTATGGATAAAAGTGCATATTTAATAGACTAAATAGCAAACAAAATTGCAGATCAACACATGAAAATCAAACATTCTAGCATTTAGCAAAGAGAATTTAGCAAACAAAAAGGCAAAAATATGAGTTCTGCTTGATTAGAAGTCTTTTATTGAAAGTGAAAGAAATAGAAGCGTAGCAAGAATAATCACTATGAATAGATATGAGAAATGAATCATTTGTTTTATTATACACATGAGATCAACGTGAAAGTGAAAAGATATACTATTAGAGCTGAGGAATGAATAAATCCATAGGAGGAAGTTAAATACATTACTTCAGTGAGCAAAACATCTGCAACAAATGATTAAGTATTAGAAAAGCTGCTTTATATAATAGGAAGGAACTTGAGTGTTGTGTTACAACAATAGTTCTTGTAAATATCAAATAATTATGAGAACTAATATGAGAATCAATAGAATGTAGTGTAAATCAATTTGGTATACATACAAGTAAAGCCTAACTTAAGGTAGTGTTTGTGGGAAAACAAAACATCAAACGGAACGAAATGATAACAAAAAGTAAATAAAATAAAATAACAGGATTACAAAATAACATGAAATAACATAAAATAGAGATTTTATTATTTATAGAAATGAAGGTATGAATAACATCAATATGTGTAAATTGTAGGACAAAATAACCATACATAAAAGCATTGTGAAGTTGCATATAAAAAAAAACTGCATAAAACAAACTGACTTTTGTTTAAATCTGAATTAAGGTGTGCAACAGTTTGCAACTGTGGTTGTGTTTAGAGTTGAACCGGATTGGGCGAGAATTGTTTCTCCTACTTGTATTAGTGTTTTAGTGTTTTTGTTGAGTGTGCTGAAAGTGTCATTTTAACCACAAAGAAACATGAAGTGAAGTAGAAGCATACAGAGGGGTATGTCTTATCAAACCAAAAGCCAAATAAAGAGACATATTATTATGTGTAAAGTTTTTATTTGTTGTTATTTTTATCTAATGGGTAGAAACTTAGAGAAATGTCCATGTAGTGTCTTCTGATATTATCTGTGGTATTTCCAAATAGGTTGTGAGAGGAGAAATGGGTTACTGAGTAACTATAAGTAGTTGGAGGATTCAGAGGTGTCTTGTCTCACTCTGTATCCTGTTGCCATTAAGGCTAGAGTGTGATCACGGGCTACACTAGCTGACTGAATCCCTACCTTGGTTGGGTTTTGGTGATGTGCAGAGACTAATACTTGACATAAGCTTCCACTCACCTCGCATATACATCAGATATTCTAACAGAAGTATTGGCCGTCCTTCGGGACCTTTGGCACGCTGATAACACTTTGGCCAACTTGCTCAATTGGAGGTTTACCTCTGACCTTGGAGTTACGGATTGGGGCAACCCAATTGTCAGTGAACTGCCGTAGCTTATACTTTTGAAATATACAGTGATATGCGAAACGGCACATGGGTTTAATATCCAGAAGCTTGATAGTAGAAGTCTTGTAGTCCATAAAGTTGTAACCTAAATCCTGTACAAATAAACATTTCAACCTTCAAACCATATTTCATCTCTCTGAACATCTTTAACTCTTCAATTGGTGAGTAACATTTTCTTCTTATGATGATAAAGGGATGAAAATAGGGGATATATGGTTAAACTAGACAAAGGTCAGAGGTTATATATATTCACACACAGTCCTTCAATGAGCATATATTGGTAAGTGGTTGGTAAATATAGAGTTATATATAGAGTTATTCATATAAAGTCTGAAAGGTTGCTCAATGTTGATCTATTAGATCTCTCTTAGATTAGAACACTGCTTGTGTTTAAATCGCTAAATGGCCAAGGACCTTTATATCTTGCAGGCACGTTTACAAAATACTGTTCCACCAGATCACCAAGCAAAGAGAGGCAGTTTTTACCTGCTATGTGGTCCGCCTATGGACCCTCCCCTGTCTCGATATCAAAAATGGACCAATCATCTCCATTTTTAAATTAAAAACTAAGCTATTTGTGGATGCCTTTCACCAGCTCACACTCCCGTGTCTCACTTAGGTTTTATGCATTGCATTTGTGCTTTTTAATATGTGCATTTGTTTTAATTGTTTCTATGATATTATGGCGCTCATATTCTTTATCTTCAAGACTTCAAGGCTTTTAGGGAGGTCTGTGTTGGACTGTTCTGGTCTGTTTGTTTTGACGTGGAAAACCAGTGGGAGGCGATTTTAATGCCAGTAATTTAACGTGTCAAATAAGAATTTAACGCGTCAAATAAGCTTATAATACTTGTCAAATAAGGTGTTAACATGTTAAAAATAGGCGCAAATGTGAAGAGTTTGGCTTGCCATACATTTGTTCTGAGTTACACGTCCACAGTGTTTTACCCCATGTCTTAGCCTGCTGTGGTGTGGGTTAAGCTTTGGGTTACATACTCCGCAATAGGAGAGATCCCAAAAATTCTCATTCATGATAAAAATATTATTATCATGAAATATTGTGAAATTTGGAACAATGACTCTTCATGTCATCCTGATCAAAAAAGCCAATGACAGCCATATGGTATATTTCACTGGGTTGCCATGGTGATGCGTGAAAGTGCCCGAGTTCTCCTAATGGCAAAATTTCAAAATTTTCTTACATTTCAAAGTGATAAAACAACTTCTTAGTTTCATTGAAGAACGTGACATTTGGCACAGGGATTCTTCAGGTCACCCTGATCAAAAAAGTCCGAGGGGCCAAAGTTGAATTTTGCACGATGTTGCCATGGCGAAGTCCCGAAGTGCTCATGTTTATCTGTTAGCACATCAGCACCTCCTATGTGTATTGAGTTTGTGTGTTTAGTGACAAGTACAGCCTAAATACAACATAAATAAATATGTAACACAGACACAAGTGGCACGTCAGCGCCACCCTGAGGGAGTGGTGTGTCGGCCGTGTGCGAAGGGCTGCCTGTGAGGGCTCTCACTCTGCTCATGTGCTGATTCTTGTGTTTGTTCAGGGTTAATCAGTGTAAAAATGAATACAAATTTGACAGAAAAAGATTCGGTTCTTTTTAAAATTGAGAATCGGTTCCAACCTTTTACATTAAAGGTCCTAAATTAAGAAAATTGGCTCTTGTGAGCTTTAAAACATATGTTAAAATGTTGTTACCTCTTCACAAACACACCTGGAGTTATGTTTTGTTACATTCACACGTTTGAGTAATCCTGCTCTGTTCCACCTTGTGATGTCATGAAGTGGTAGTTTTCAAGTTAAGTTACCTTTTAACTTTTGTTCAGTATAGTTCCAGGGCAGAAACGATCCACATGATTCTAGTGAAGGTGTGAGGAGTTTAAAAACACAGTGGAGCACTTCCTGTATTACCACATGACATCACAAGGTGGAACAGAGTGTTTTCTGTTTGAGAGATGAACACCACCTAAATATGCAGGGTTTGTGTGTTTTAACGTGTGTGAATGAAAAAAAACATAACTCCAGGTCTGTTTGTGAGGAGGAAATAACATTGTAACATAGATCAGAAAATAGCATAATATGGGCTCTTTAAGAAACTGTTCACTAAGTAGTTTCTTGGTTATAGAGGCTGTAGCAATGATGTATTACCATTTCAATTTTATACATAAATTTAGCACGGATTTAGACCTGGAATAGTTCTGTTTTAGACCATGTTTCTGGTATGGTGTTCATTTTAGGACATCCTCAGATCTCAGACTCAGGTGTCAGACTCAAACGAAAAGGCATCAGGTCCCAGCTGAAAAGGCATCAGGCCACGGGCGAAACGGTATCAGACTCGCCTAAAAGTCATTTAGTCTCAGAAAAACCTTTGTCATCTTCAGACAAAACTGCATCAGGTCTCGGAAAAAACGACCTCGGGCCAAAAGTCATCAGTCTCCTGCGAAACAGCATTGGAGTCGCCTAAAAGTCTCTCAGTCTCAGAAAAAACTTTATCATCTTCAGACAAAACTACATCAGTCTTCAGAGGAAAGGGGCTCGATCTAAAAGTTCTCAGTCTCAGAAAAATCCGCGAACGATACTCGGATGTGTCCTTCGTTCGATCTCCATGGAAATGAGGCCGGTTTTCAGGCTGCAGACGGTCATGTTGATCAGAGACGGTTGATTAACTGGTTCTAAAAGTTTTCACGAGTGAAAAGCTTGCAGAAAATAACGATTTTTGTTTGTTTGTTTTGTATGTGTATATATATATATATATATATATATATATATATATATATATATATATACAGTGCCTTGAAAAAGTATCCAACCCCCTTGAACTTTTCCACAATTTCTCACATTATGACCACAAACATAAATATATTTCATTGAGCTTTAATGTGAAAAACCAACACAAAGTTGCACACAATTGTGAAGCAGAAGGGCAGTCATACATGAGTAAATTTTTTTTTTTTACAAATAAAAAACTGAAAAATATGGCGTGCAATATTATCCAACCCCTCTGAGTCAATATTTTGTGGAACCGCCTTTTGCTGCAATTACAGCTGCAAGTCTCTTTGGGTATGTCTCTACCAGCTTTGCACATCTTGAGACTGAAATTTTGAAAAATAATTTTGCAAAATAATTTTGCAAAATAGCTCCAGCTCAGTCAGATTAAATGGAGAGCGTTTGTGAACAGCAGTTTTCAGATCTTGCCACAGATTCTCGATTGGATTTAGGTCTGGGCTTTGACTGGGCCATTCTAAGACATGAATATGTTTTGTTTTAAACCATTCCATTGTAGCCTTGGCTTTATGTTTGGGGTCGTTGTCCTGCTGAAAGATGAACCTCCGCCCCAGTCTCAAGTGTTTTGCAGACTCCAATAGGTTTTCTTCCAATATTGCCCTGTATTTGGCTCATCCATCTTCCCATCAACTCTGACCATATTCCCTGTCCCTGCTGAAGAAAAGCACCCCCAGAGCATGATGCTGCCACCTCCATATTTGACAGTGGGGATGGTGTGTTTAGAGTCATGAGCAGTGTTAGGTTTCTGCCACACATAGCGTTTTGCATTTTGGCCAAAAGTTCAATTTTGGTCTCATCTGACCAGAGCACCTTCTTCCACATGGTTGCTGTGTCCCCCACATGGCTTTTGGCAAACTGCAAACGGGATTTCTTATGGCTTTCTTTCAGCAATGGCTTTCTTCTTGCCACTCTTCCATAAAGGCCAGATTTGTGTAGTGCACGACTAATAGTTGTCCTGTTGACAGATTCCCCAACCTGAGTTGTGGATCTTTGCAGTTCCTCCAGAGTCACCATGGGCCTCTTGGCTGCATCTCTGACCAGTGCTCTCCTTGTTCGGACTGTAAGTTTAAGTGGACGCCCTGGTCTTGGTAGGTTTGCAGTTGTGCCATACTCCTTCCATTTTTGGATGATGGTGTAAACAGTGCTCCGTGAGATGTTTAGAGCCTTGGAAATCTGCTTTATACTTCTCCACAACTTTATCCCTGACCTGTATGGTGTGTTCTTTGGACTTCATGGTGCTGACTGCTCCCCAATACTCTCAAACAAACCTCTGAGGTTTTTATAGAACAGCTGCATTTATACTGACAGTAGATTACACACAGGTGGACTCTATTTAATCGTCACGTCAACACTGGATCCTTCTAAAGCCTCTAAAAGCAATGTGTTGCACTCAGAAAAAAAGGGGGTTGGATCATTTTGCACGCCCACTTTTCAGCTTTTTATTTCTAAAAAAAATTAGATCATGTATGACTGTCCTTCTGCTTTTTGTGTGCAACTTTGTGTTGGTCTTTCACACAAAGGTTCAATGAAATATATATATATATATATATATATATATACAAAAAAAAAATGTGTTCCTCACCTTCCACGGTGGTTGGTCTCTCTCACCCTCATCCAGCTCGGGCCCTCTACCAGAGGCCTGGGAGCTTGAGTGTTCTGCGCAGTATCTTTGCTGTTCCTAGTACTGCACTTTTCTGGACTGAGATGTCTGATGTTTTTCCTGGTATCTGCTGTAGCCACTCCTCCAGTTTGGGGGTTACAGCCCCGAGTACTCCGATCACCACGGGCACCACTGATGCCTTCACCTTCCAGGCCTTCTCCAGCTCTTCCTTGAGCCCCTGGTATTTCTCTAGTTTCTCGTGTTCCTTTTTCCTGATATTACCATCGCTTGGTATTGCAATGTCCACCACCACGGCTTTGTTCTGTTGTTTATCCACCACCACTATGTCTGGTTGGTTTGCCATCACCATTCTGTCAGTCTGTATCTGGAAGTCCCACAGGACCTTGGCACGCTCATTCTCCACAACCTTTGGGGGAGTTCCCCACCTTGACCTTGGGGTCTCCAGCCCGTACTCTGCACAGATGTTTTTGTACACTATGCCCACCACTTGGTTATGTCACTCCATGTATGCTTTCCCTGCCAGCATCTTACACCCTGCAGTTATGTACTGGACTGTCTCAGGAGCCTCTTTGCACAGCCTACACCTTGGGTCTTGTCTGTTGTGGTAGATCTGGGTCTCTATTGCTCGGGTGCTCAAGGCCTGCTCCTGTGCAGCCAGGATGAGGGCCTCTGTGCTGTCCTTCAGACCAGCCCTCTCCAGCCATTGGTAGGATTTCTTGATATCAGCCACTTCAGTTATGTTTCGGTGGTATGCCCCATGTAGGGGCTTGTCCTGCCATGATAGTCCCTCCAGCACCTCTTCCTCTGAGCTCCACTGTCTGAGGCATTCCCTGAGCACATCATCTGTCGGGGCCTTGTCCTTGATGTACTTATGGATTTTGGATGTTTCATCCTGGACAGTGGTTCCCACACTCACTAGTCCTCGGCCTCCTTCCTTCCGGCTCGCATACAGTCTCAGGGTGCTGGATTTGGGATGGAACCCTCCATGCATGGTCAGGAGCTTTCGTGTCTTAACATCTGTGGTCTGTATCTCCTCCTTTGGCCAGCTTATGATTCCTGCTGGGTATCTGATCACTGGCAGGGCATAGCTGTTTATTGCCTGTGCCTTATTCTTGCCATTGAGCTGGCTTCTTAGGACTTGCCTTACTCGTTGCAGGTATTTGGCCGTAGCCGCTTTCCTTGTTGCCTCTTCAAGGTTGCCATTTGCTTGTGGGATACCAAGGTACTTATAACTGTCCTCAATGTCTGCTATTGTTCCCTCTGGGAGTAAGACCCCCTCTGTGTGGACTACCTTCCCTCTCTTTGTCACCATCTAGTACATTTCTCAAGCCCGAATGACATTCCAATGTCTGTGCTGTAGATCCTGGTGGTGTGGATCAGTGAGTCGATGCCTCGCTCACTCTTAGCGTACAGCTTGATGTCATCCATGTAGAGGAGGTGGCTGATGGTGGCCCCATTTCTGAGTCGGTATCCATAGCCAGTGCGGTCAATGATTTGGCTGAGGGGGTTCAGACCCTTGCAAAACAGCAGTGGGGACAGTGCATCTCCTTGGTATATGCCACATTTGATGGAGACTTGTGCAAGTGGCTTGCCATTGGTTTCAAGGGTGGTTTTCCACAACCGCATTGAGTTTGCAATGAACGCCCTTAGAGTCCGATTGATATTGTACAACTCCAAGCACTCAGTGATCCATGTGTGTGGCATTGAGTCATAGGCTTTCTTGTAATCAATCCAGGCAGTGCACAGGTTGGTCTGACGGGTTCTGCAGTCACGGGCGACTGTTCGGTCAACCAGGAGTTGGTGTTTGGCTCCTCTGGTGTTTTTGCCGATGCCCTTCTGTGCTGTGCTCATGTATTGATCCATGTGCCCGCTTATCTTAGCCGCAATGATGCCTGACATGAACTTCCATGTTGTGGAGAGACAGGTTACTGGCCGATAGTTGGATGGGACTGTACCCTTTGAGGGATCCTTCAGGATCAGGATCATATGCCCTTGTGTTAGCCATTCAGGGTGAGTCCCATCCCTTAGCAGCTGGTTCATTTGTGCTGCCAGGCGATCGTGGAGAGCAGTGAGCTTCTTTAGCCAGTATGCGTAGATCATGTCAGGGCCTGGTGCTGTCCAGTTTTTCATGCCTGAGACTCTTTCCTGAATGTCTGCCACTGTGATGGTGACTGGATCTTGTTCAGGGAGGTTGCTGTGGTCTTCCCTCAGAGCCACCAGCCACTGTGCATGGGTGTTATGTGATGCCTCCCTCTCCCATATGCCCTTCCAGTACCTTTCAGTCTCCAGCCTTGGGGGGTCTGCTCTGGTGTTATTCCCCTGCCATTGAGCGTACACTTTCACAAGTTGTGTTGCAAAATACGCGGTGTGTGTGTGTGTGTGTGTGTGTGTGTGTGTATGTGTATGTGTGTGTGTGTGTGTGTGTGTGTGTGTATATGTATATATATACATACACACACATGTATAATTGCAGTAAAATGTGGGACTGGTAAACTAATATGAAACAAAAACACATGAAATAAAACATTAAATGAAATATATCTGTAGTATGTGTTTTAGAATGACTATCTTTTTGTTTACAAAAGTAAGCTTTGCAAAACAAGCATGGCATGGTTACAGCTGAGTCATTACATGGAAGGGGTGCATCGCAGTTCTTATCAATGTCATCAATAATCACAGCAGACTGTAGAACGTGTGTAAAAGTCATTACGTAGAAGGGGTGCACCGAGGCTGACCGCACTGGGTGCACTTTGGTGCATCCCTGGTAAGGTGTTGCGGGCTGTGCAGCAGTGGGCGGACTGTGTGCGGGCGAAGCTGACAGAAGAGGCTGATGCATGACTGGCAATGTCCGAGAGAGAGCAGTGGTGGGTACGGCAGCTGCTGGTGATGCAGCCAGGAAAACATACAGTGGTGCTGGTGCTACCGCTAATGGAGGTGGTGGTGCCACTCTGTGCTGGTCCTTGGTGTCCACCTGCTGCAGCTCCTGGTCCCGGTGCCAACAGAAGCCTCTCCTTCTCCCGCTGGGTTGCTGTGTACCTAAAAAACACAAAACATAATTCAAGGACAGACTTTAGTTATGTATCCGACTGTGGCAATGTAGTTGAAACTGACTGTAGAGCCGTGTCTACCAACATCAAACCTACCACTGCGAGAGCGTCCCTCTGGTTTATCTCAGCCAGCTGGATTGGCGCCCGAGCCATCAGCCTCTGGCTGTCCAGCACAAGGTTGTGGATATGGTGGTAGTACTTCAGAATGTAATCCCACCTACCCCTCCTTAACCCTGATGACTGTAAGCGGGGGCGGAGTAGGTGAGACACAGTTCTGTGCACACCGCTTCCATAATCCAGCTTGCATTGGGCCAGGTGGCAGGTCCTGAACTTTCCCCAGTCAGGCGCCTATAAAGACGGATCTGGTCATCTTGGTCCTCTATATTCCTGCACACATACACACAAGCAACAGAGGAATACAGCTTAATTAGTACCTGAAAATGCCAGGCATTGGCACTGTCTCCTGAGATAAAGATGAGATTAAGAGTTACATCAGTCACACACGTATAAACACACGTTGCTGAATGTGTAAGGACGCAGTGAGAATTTACCTGGAATCAAGAGGTTTAGATGCAGGTGGAATGATTTGAGGGGTGTGGAGCCTCGCGTGCATCTGTATAAGAAGTATAAGTACCAGTAAAATCCTAATGCTGCACTAAACCAGAACTACATCAGGACTAACACAGGAGTAAATGGGGTTGTACCTGGACTCTAAGGTTGTACTAGTTGTAGCAGTTGTATTAGTTGTAGTTGTAGTAGTAGTACTAGTTGTTGTTGTAGTAGTACTAGTTGTTGTTGTTGTAGTAGTAGTAGTAGTTATAGTAGTTGTAGTACTGGAGCACTCTGCAGTTTGAACAGTGAGGCTCATTAGAAACATTTCTGGTCGATGAGCTGGGTGGTCCTGGTATCTGCAGCGTCAGCTCCCCACACACTCTTCCTTTCTCTTGTATTTCACCAACAGCCCTGTCTCCTCCTCTTTTTTCTTTTGGCCTGCAATCTGGGCCTTTAATCATGTTTTCACCATTTTTTTCACTTTCTCCCCACTTTACATTTTTCTTTCTCTCACTTTCCTCTTCTCCTTCATCTGTATCTATATTTTCTACTTACTAAAGCCTTCTTTTAATCTCATCATGGTACCCACTGGTGACTAACCCATTTTGTCCCTCCCATGGCGTTAACGCACTTTTTCTCGCCTGTTCTACTGCCTCGTCTAGGTCACTTAACGGATAACATGTTCCTTTTTCTGATTCCATTACATAATCCCCCACTACTCTGAGTGACCTTACGGGCATCTGTGGCATGTATGAAGGTGGTTTTTTGGGGTGATTTCCCTCTGAGTCCCCTCCTTTCAAGCTCCACTCTAACATGTTCCTTTGTAGCATCTTTTAACTTTTTACCTTGTTCTTGGAAAAGTTGTAGTATAGCCAATTCACGATCTCGTTTTTTCTGTCGTTTTTCTGATTTCTCTTTAGATTTGTGGTTTCTGATTAACACCTCCATCTCCACGCATTTATCCAAATCAAATGTACCCTCTAAGGGCCAAGGAGATTGATTATTTTTTGTACGCTTACTCCACTTTTCTGAACACTTGCTAATTTCTTTTGAAAACAATGGATGAATTTTGTCCAGCATTTGTACAGCACTTAACCCTCTTGACTCCATAACTACTTTAGTGTCAAACAGCACTTTGCTACAATATTTTAAATATTTTCTTAATACTATTAATGTAATCAAAATCTTAACTGCCCAA
The DNA here is from genome assembly GCA_029959045.1 of Taenioides sp. WSHXM2023. Taxonomy (NCBI): domain Eukaryota; kingdom Metazoa; phylum Chordata; class Actinopteri; order Gobiiformes; family Gobiidae; genus Taenioides; species Taenioides sp. WSHXM2023. The sequence goes on along the minus strand of CM057095.1, from coordinate 31,985,245 downwards.
ATTAATTGTGTTGTTAGTTTTATCTACCAAAAGTTCCTATTTTATAATATCTTGTAATTGGCACAAGTCCTCACAACACTCTAACCCTTTTTTTACTTCTAAAATATCCCATACAGTTATCACCATTCAGCACAAATCACAGCTGTTGTACTTTCTTAATGCACATAAAAACCCCAACATTGCAGACATGCTTACAAAAAACGCATTTATTTTTACAATTTTTCACACCTTAGACCTTCAGCAGAGCCACTGAATCACTCCAGCTCACACACCGTTCTAAAACTAGACTCTTCCAAAAGAGCAAAGGTGGGGGTTGCTCTATTCGCAGCACGGAAGTGAGAGAGTCCAAAAAGCAATAACAATGCACACAATTAATTTTCATACAACTGCTCCACACAATAAAGCTATATGATGTTTAGTTATTTGCTCACAAACCTATATTATAATATATGTTATTATGTCCGGACTTTAAAATATATTTACATATTTTACAAACAGCGCTGACGCAGGATTTTTGGCCACTCAGCTTTCTTCTCTGAAAGCTATTTCTCACTTATCCCTCAACTAAGCTTGTTTCACACAGAAGCGGCGAGACAGGTCGACCGCACCCTGCCCGGCCTTGGCCAGTTGGTGAACCTTATTCTCTTTTATACTCTGCAGCGACAACATGCACAATTTGACTCAGCCAAACATTTTTCTCACTTTGGGGCCAGAACCGCAGTACAGAGTCGCGCTCTCCCGTTCCTGTCCCTGCGACATTTGTGTGACATCTTCTGGCTACACTCTCTTGGGGCCCCAATACTCGCAGCCTGCACGGACAGAAAGAGGCGCTCCTCGCAGTCTTTAATTAAAAATTATGGCCAGAACAGCGACTCGCGTGACCTACACTAAAGCCCTCTAATTCTGCTCTGTTGGCCAAACCCTCAGTCACGGGGCTACATAAACAAATTTAAGTGGTCAATAGACTGCTCCCTAACCTTTCCTTTTTATTTATTTTTTGTTTTTACCATAGCACACTATAAGCAATTTTACATACAGCTTTTACTTGTCGCCCTCTCTCCTGCGTCTATCCCCGCACAACCTTCTTTTGGGAAAGCCAGACTGTGAACCGGTGTGAACCCCCCAACAGATTTTGGCTTACCTTGTCTGTCGTGAAGTGACGACCAGCTCAGCTTCCTGGCTCTTCTTCCTCCTGATTTTCGTGACGCCAAAATTTTGTGTGGTTGTTTTCAGAGAAACCACCGGAGCCGAGAAAGAGTTTAGGTGATATTTATTTCAAATAATATGGTTACAATTACCATTACAATGACAGGTATTATAAGTACTGTATACTGTGCTCTAGTCAAACTATAGAGAACTTTATAGAGAGTGAGAAATGCACTTTGGTAAGGACAGACGCATCTAGAGAGAGCCGCACGGAGATAGGGAGACAAGGGCCACCAGCTACCAAACAACCGATTGACCACGAAGAACTTCCTCTCTGGAATTATATCCCCATATCAAGACAATCCCCTAGTCACGTAGTCACATTCCCCATTGTAGGTCACTCTGACATTTTGGCAACTAGAGATGTTTTGGCAACCCGAAGTGTTGCTGCTCCCCTGGATTCCCAGAACCAACCATACTTGGTTACGGCCCCCGCATCCCTTGTCCTGTCTCTCTCTTAAAGGAAACATCTGTGCTCTAATGTTACATAAGACATTTGGTTCACAATTAATCATAACAAAACATATTTTCCACCACACCGAGATTCCCGATACAAGACAGGACAGCGGCTTGTTCTGCAGGAGACATGCGCAGTAGAGTGCGAGTTACGACGTCATCGACAAATTCGCTCATCTCATTGGTCTTCTTCTTCTTCTACTTCTACTTCTACTTTTACTACTACTACTACTTCTACTACTTCTACTTCTACTTCTTCTGATTTCCGGCAGGCTACACGCTACAGTGCGCAATGCTGCCCTCCACCGTCGTTAAAAAACATTAAATTCTCAGATAGAGGCCGGAGCGGTGGAGAAAGTTTACCAAAGCTAAATCCACTTGACTACTATCAGACTTAACAATAGATTTAAGCGAGAAGGTTTGAATTCCTAGATCAGCTAGCTCCTTGTAGAGCTGCCTCCTCTCTCTGCTGTAAATGCTGCATGACATCAGTGTGTGGCTAATAGTTTCTGGGCTGTCACAGTTGCAGAGGCCACTAGGGTGCTTCCCAATTTTAAATAAACAAGCAGCCAAGCCACAGTGCCCAAGTCTCAAAACCACTTCATCTCTTCCGCAGTTGGACCCACAATTCCTACTGATTTGGACTGACGGCTGACAGGAAAAACAGTGCTTGCCCCAACATTCCCCCTCCCATTCTTTTTGCCATTATTAATCAGATGTTGCTTACAGACACTGTGGCATTCCTGCTTTGCCAGTGATACAACCAGATCTATACTTTCTTTCTGAAGTGCCTTTTTAGCCAGGACATCATCTTCCTCATTGCCCAAAATACCAGCATGTCCCGGGATCCAGACAAACATAGAACTTGATCCCAAATTATCAATTCGATTTATGCAGCAAAGAATCTCAAAGATTAAATCAGGGCGAGTCTCAGATGACCTGTGACTAAGGGTAGACAATGCAGCAGCAGAATCAGAACACACTATATAATTTGCAGGGGGTTGTTCTCGAATCCACCGAATCCACTGTAACGCCCACAAAATAGCAAGAAGCTCAGCTGAGAACACAGCAAGATCATCTGACACACGCACACTTTGCTTAACCAGTGGCTCAGAGACATACATTCCAAAGCCCACCTTATGCTCCTTCTTAGATGTTATAGAATTGTAAATATATGTTATCAAAGTGTGCTGTGCTGTATTCACTTATGTGTGTAAAAGAGTGAGGAGTCACTAAGTGGAAAAGTACTGTGTCTGATAAATCATAGCTGTAACTGTGTCTACTCAAACCACAGCTGTAAGGCCACAGCTGCAAGGCCGAGGTACGGCCTGGTGCATGAAAACAAGATAAGGGAACTAAGACAAGGTGGGCGGGAGGAACTGAAATACCAAGGTTTGATGATCATGTGTTACAATATTCTGAACTGCAAATAAAAGCTGAAGCAAGCGGAGGTTCGGAGAGAGTCTCTGGTGAACACAGCTCAGCGGTGCAGCTTGTCTCAGAGTCCTCCCTTGCAGCAAGTAAAATAACTCACATGTCTGATCTGTGTTGTCTTTTAATCACTGTAAATCTGTGGCAGTAGGTGATTTGGGTTTCTCCGGAGCGCGGCGCTCCGCCTTGACATTAGACCCGTCAGTAAAAATATGAACAGCTTCCCTCTGATTGCTCAAAATTTCCTGAAAGCGGACACAAGTTGTTCTTTTGTCAAGACCATGTAACTCAGTGCTGACCTCCGGCTCAGAGAGGTTCCACAAAGGCAGAGGAGGCCACACCAGACCCACTACCTCAGTTTTCCGCAACCCCATAGCTTCCGCCACATTCGCATAGTGGGCACAAAAACAGGCTTTCTTTGGCCTCTTTTTAAACTCCCAACAATGATCGAAAAGGCACTTGGACGCTAAACTGATGTGTGATCCTGCTACCCTAGCCCAATAATGCACCCCTAACTTGTCCCATCTAAGCCTCAGAGGACATTTGCCCATTTCAACAAGTAAAGCTTTGGATGGAGGTTGACCTGAAGGCACCACAGCAGACCCGAAGAGCTTTTGACTGTACCCCATCCAGTCTTTTTAACACAGATTGAGAAGCAGCCCCAAATACTACACACCCGTAGAAGAACAGGTCTGACCATGGCTCTGTAGATCATTTGGAGAGTGAACCTCTCCGCACCTCAGTCACTCCCTGACAGGCTCCTCATAATGTTTATCACCTTCTCACTTTTGCTAACAATTTTATCTACGTGGGTTCACCAGGTCAACCTCTCATCAAACCATAATCCTAAAAATGTAAACACTTTAACTCTCTCAATAGGTCAATTACACATGCTGAGACTGTCAGAAGGAATTTTCCTTTTCAAACCAAATACCATAAACTTACTTTTCTCAACTGACAACTTAAATCCCCATTTATTTCCCCACTGAAAAACTCTGTTAAGAGCCTTCTGAGTTTCTGTAAAAACATAGTTGACATTCCTCCCACTTCTCCACATGGCGCCATCATCAGCAAACAATGACTTACCAAATTTATTATCAACACAGTGACATATATCATTAACCATTATGTTAAATAAAATGGGGCTAATAACTGCACCTTGGGGAGTACCATTTTCTATCACCTCTATTTCTGATAGAGTGTTACCTACCCTTACCTGGATTGTTCTACCACACAAAAAACTTTTTATCCAACTGAACATCCTACTATTAACACCCGCATCATAAAGCTTAAGAAGTAGCCCCTCCCTCCACAAACTGTCATAAGCCCTTTTAATATCTAAAAAGACTGCTAAAACTATTTCCTTATTAATTATTGCTTTTCTCACACCTCTGTCTAATACTGCTGCTGAATCCATAGTGCTTCTTCCTTTTCCAAAGCCGTTTTGATAATTCACAAAAAAACAAAAAACAAAAAAACACTGGATTCAAGAAAAAACTCCAACCTGTTTGCAACCATCCTCTCCTTTACCTTACAGAGCACAGATGTTAAGGCTACCAGACTCCCACACATAATTAAACAAAGCCAAAATTTCATATAAAACATCCTCACCCAGGTGCTGCAACAGCTTGTAACTTATTCCATCTTGCCCTGGAGTCATGTTCGCTCCAGCCTGTATTGCCTCTTCCAACTCTTTTAAAGAAAAGAACAAGTCATATGAACAATTAGTAGCCACCCCTCCATCCAGCTTTGTGCTATTCTTACTTAGGGTATCATGTCTTAACCTTAAAATTTCCTCAGGTGCTTTGAGTTATGGACATCCTTAAAAACATTTACACACATGTCAGCTTTGCCTTTACTATCAACAGCCTCCTTTTGACCATCGGACAACATAGGAATTGTAGAACTGACCCTTTTTCCAGCCATTCAGTGTATCCTTCTCCAGAGCTGAACTGACGGAGTATCTGGTCCTAAGGTGCCACAAAAGTTTCTCCAACTTTTTTTCCTTTCAGCGTTAATAATTTTCCTTGCTGCTGCTCTGCATTTCTTATACTCAATTACATTATCCAGAGTAGGAAACCTGCGTGCATATCTGTAAGCAGAGCTTCTTTTCTTTGCAGCACTCCTTATTCCACCAGGGGACAATACAACATTCCCCAGGAGTTTTCCGAAGAGGGATGGAGTCAGAAGCAGCCCTCATAATCAGTGTCGTTAGAGACTCACAATACTCATCTATTGAACCATTACTATTACTATTACCTTCTAACCTTACAGACATACTCTCACTGAACTTACCCCAGTCAACTAAGGAAAAGTTAATGGAAACAAGTCGCAGATTTGGCTTCTTAGTTTTTGCTGGTGACGCCTTTGTCATAAGAAGTACAAATGCCACAATTTTGGATGTCATTTGGTGCAACGTTCAAAATGTGTTTAACTGTAATAATTTTTAAAATACTACATTTGAAATCAATGATGGGTGTGAGCAGTCAATACTGATGCTTTTATTTCTCTTTGATGGATAAAGCATGAACCAGTTTAGAATGAAAATGTCTGAAAAATGTAATTCGGTGAAATGGAATTTGTCATTTGGTGAAACAGACCTGAGCCTGTTGATGGTAACATTAAGCATAACTCAAAAATATTTCCATTTCTTTTACAGTTTTATTTTTATCATTTAACTAAATATATTTGCTTCTATATTAAAGTAATAATTTTAATGTAAAATAATCATATAAATAAAGGAAATTAAGTTTGGTAGACAAATTAGTAATAATTCAAAATGCAATTGGACAATAAATATATTAAAAGGTAGTTAGATACATGTTAGTGTGATTTGGGTGAGTTTTTACAAGTCACTTTCAAAAGACAGGCCATTTTTTTTGTATTTCGGTTGAACCGTCATTCGGTAAAATGGCAGATGTCATGAGGTAAGAACACAGATATTATGTATTATAATGTATCAGAAAAAGTTTGTTTTGACATTGTATATATATATATATATATATATATATATATATATATATATATATATATATATATATATATATATATATGTATATATATATATATATATATATACATATATACATATATATATATATATATATATATATATATATATATATATATATATATATATAAAACACCAGAGGAGCCAAACACCAACTCCTGGTTGACCGAACAGTCGCCCATGACTGCAGAACCCGTCAGACCAACCTGTGCACTGCCTGGATTGATTACAAGAAAGCCTGTGACTCAATGCCACACACATGGATCACTGAGTGCTTGGAGTTGTACAATATCAATCGGACTCTAAGGGCGTTCATTGCAAACTCAATCCGGTTGTGGAAAACCACCCTTGAAACCAATGGCAAGCCACTTGCACCATCAAATGTGGCATATACCAAGGAGATGCACTGTCCCCACTGCTGTTCTGCATAGGTCTGAACCCCCTCAGCCAAATCATTGACCGCACTGGCTATGGATACCGACTCAGAAATGGGGCCACCATCAGCCACCTCCTCTACATGGATGACATCAAGCTGTACGCTAAGAGTGAGCGGGACATCGACTCACTGATCCACACCACCAGGATCTACAGCACAGACATTGGAATGTCATTCGGGTTCGAGAAATGTAGTAGGATGGTGACAAAGAGAGGGAAGGTAGTCCACACAGAGGGGGTCTTACTCCCAGAGGGAACAATAGCAGACATTGAGGACAGTTACAAGTACCTTGGTATCCCACAAGCAAATGGCAACCTTGAAGACGTAACAAGGAAAGCGGCTACGGCCAAATACCTGCAACGAGTAAGGCAAGTCCTAAGAAGCCAGCTCAATGGCAAGAATAAGGCGCAGGCAATAAACAGCTACGCCCTACCAGTGATCAGATACCCAGCAGGAATCATAAGCTGGCCAAAGGAGGAGATACAGACCACAGACGTTAAGACACGAAAGCTCCTGACCATGCATCCCAAATCCAGCACCCTGAGACTGTACGCGAGCCGGAAGGAAGGAGGCCGAAGACTAGTGAGTGTGGGAACCACTGTCCAGGATGAAACATCCAAAATCCATAAGTACATCAAGGACAAGGCCCCGACAGATGATGTTCTCAGGGAATGCCTCAGACAGTGGAGCTCAGAGGAAGAGGTGCTGGAGGGACCATCATGGCAGGACAAGCCCCTACATGGGGCATACCACCGAAACATAACTGAAGTGGCTGATATCAAGAAATCCTACCAATGGCTGGAGAGGGCTGGTCTGAAGGACAGCACAGAGGCCCTCATCCTGGCTGCACAGGAGCAGGCCTTGAGCACCCGAGCAATAGAGGCCCAGATCTACCACACCAGACAAGACCCAAGGTGTAAGTTGTGCAGAGAGGCTCCTGAGACAGTCCAGCACATAACTGCAGGGTGTAAGATGCTGGCAGGGAAAGCATACATGGAGCGACACAACCAAGTGGCGGGCATAGTGTACAGAAACATCTGTGCAGAGTACGGGCTGGAGACCCCAAGGTCAAGGTGGGGAACTCCCCCAAAGGTTGTGGAGAATGAGCGTGCCAAGGTCCTGTGGGACTTCCAGATACAGACTGACAGAATGGTGATGGCAAACCAACCAGACATAGTGGTTGGTGGATAAACAACAGAACAAAGCCATGGTGGTGGACATTGCAATACCAAGCGATGGTAATATCAGGAAAAAGGAACATGAGAAACTAGAGAAATACCAGGGGCTCAAGGAAGAGCTGGAGAAGGCCTGGAAGGTGAAGGCATCAGTGGTCCCCGTGGTAATCGGAGCACTCGGGGCTGTAACCCCCAAACTGGAAGAGTGGCTAAAGCAGATACCAGGAAAAACATCAGACATCTCAGTCCAGAAAAGCGCAGTACTAGGAACAGCAAAAATACTGCGCAGAACTCTCAAGCTCCCAGGACTCTGGTAGAGGGCCCGAGCTGGATGAGGGTGAGAGAGACCAATCACCGTGGAAGGTGAGGAACACATTTTTATATATATATATATTACATAAGAACTTAAATTTAAAAGAGGGAAAGTGCTGACATGCTTAAGTTTTATCCAGTTTTGAAGAGTTCGGTACTTCGGAATTCGGTACCAGAGTTGAGAGTTAATGCCATATTAGGGCAAATTGTGAAAGAAAAAAAAATTTAATGGTCTTCTGTGTATTTGTAGATCTAAGTTTGTGTTTTTCATCATTTCCCATAAGTTATTTTAAATTCAATTAAATTTTAACAATATGTCCCTTCACAGAATGACACTTTTAAAGACGTCTCTAGCTTTAAAATGCAGAAAAATGTTTATCAATTTTTCCAAGGGGCATTCACGAAATGATAAAATATACACTTTAATATACCAGAAAATATACACATTTTGCATGCCTTTATATTTTCATTTTTTGAGCATTTTAAAACTGCAAAATGTCACTGACCCAATACCAATCAACAGGAACTTTTCAGAGTGATAGGCCCATTTGAAGCCAGCCACTGTCAAAGGTCATCAAGTCTAAAAAATAAAGGCTGTTTTAAAGGTCTTTCACTACAGCTCATATAGTGGAGTTTGTTATGGACTGTCCCCAAAAAACAACTGCTGACACCTTAGTGTTGCAAAACCACATAAACTATATTGCCAAAAGTATTGGCTCACCCGACTTGACTCACATATGAACTTAAGTGACATCCCATTCTTAATCCATAGGGTTTAATATGATGTCGGTCCTTTGCAGCTATAACAGCTTCAGCTCTTCTGGGAAGGTCCACAAGGTTTAGGAATGTGTTTATGGGAATTTTTGACCACTCTTCCAGAAGTGCATTTGTGAGGTCACACACTGATGTTGGACGAGAAGGTCTGGCTCTCAGTCTCTGCTCTAATTCATACTAAAACTGTTCTATCGGGTTGAGGTCAGGACTCTGTGCAGGCCAGTCAAGTTCATCCACACCAAACTCTCTCATCCATGTCTTTATGGACTTGCTTTGTGCACTGGTGCACTGTCATGTTGGAAGAGGAAGGGGCCATCTCCAAACTGTTCCCACAAAGTTAGGAGCCTGGAATTGTCCAAAATCTCTTGGTATGCTGAAGCATTCAGAGTTCCTTTCACTGGAACTAAGGGGGCAAGCCCAGCTCCTGAAAAACAACCCCACACCATAATCCCCCCTCCACCAGACTTTACACTTGGCACAATACAGTCAGAGAAGTACCATTCTCCTGGCAACTGCCAATCCCAAACTCGTCCGTCAGATTGCCAGATGGAGAAGCATGATTCGTCACTCCAGAGAACACATCTCCACTGCTCTAGAGTCCAGTGGTAGCGTGCTTTACACCACTGCATCCGACACTTTGCATTGTACTTGGTGATGTATGGCTTGGATGCAGCTGCTCGGGCCATGGAAACCCATTCCATGAAGCTCTCTACGCACTGTTCTTGAGCTAATTTGAAGGCCACATGAAGTATGGACATCTCTAGCTATTGATTCTGCAGAAAGCTGGCGACCTCTGCGCACTATGCGCCTCAGCATCTGCTGACTCAGCCCCATCAGTTTATATGGCGTACCACTTGCTGTCGTTCCTAATCGCTTCCACATTGTTATAATGCCATTGACAGTTGCCTGTGGAATATTTAGGAGTAACTGGACTTGTTGCACAGGTTCATCCTATCACAGTACCACGCTGGAATTCACTGAGCTCCTGAGAGCCACCCATTCTTTCACAAATGTTTGTAGAAACAGTCTGCAGGCCCAGGTGCTTGATTTTACACACCTGTGGCCATGAAAGTGATTTGAACACCGGATTTCCATTATTTACATGGGTGAGTGAATACTTTTGGCAATATAGTGTATGTTGAACCCATTACACCACTACAGTAGTGTAGCCTAACCTGTTGGTATGAATCCGTTATAGTGAAATATTGTGGTACAACAAACAAAATGCAAAAAACTCTAACTGTCTGTTACAGTGGTAGATAAAAAACCTTTAACATTGTCTTCTAAAGCTGCAAATGTCTGTTTTTGTCCTTTTTATTGCCATTTTATTGCCATTTTGACTTTGGCTAATTCTGGCTGTTTTACTCATGTTTTATTCATGTGTTTTATGAAATTGCACTGTCCCCCTTGAAATAAACTAATCTAATCTAATTTACACCAATTATGGAATGCATATTTCGGAGAGGAGTGTCCAACGTTAACTACGGCAAAATGAGAAATTACATTTGTCAACTGGACAAAGTTTATTTGGTCGTATACGTTCCGCAGCTCATCCAAGCTGCGAAACGTATTCAACCAAATAAAATTAACTAACTGAATTTTTCCTAGAGCCATTAATTCTACGTGGTCAATTAAGAGAGTCTACACAAACCATATATAAGGATTCGTTTAAGTATTATATTTCAACCAATTATTAGGGGAAAGCGCGCACGCAGTCCCCCACTTGCAGAAATTATGCAGTCGAGATTCCCACATTTGGAGAATTCGCAGGATTCAGCACAACCGGAGTGCAATGGTTGAGCCTCGCCCTGGAAGAACCATCTTCATGATCATAATATCTCCCCTGCCAGGTAAGTATGAAATGTACAGAGACAGACACACAGCGTCCTGCAGAGACATACTGTCCTCAGTCAGAATGTAGGACATGTCCGACACTCTGTCCTACACTATACACACACACACACACACACACACACACACACACACACACACACACACACACACACACACACACACACACATTACAGGACAATACAGTCTTTGTGCAGCTGTACAACACAAGTACTCTCAGTGTGGACATTATTTAAAAATGATTTAGAAATGTTAGCAGTTACAGCATTACCCATGATGCTTTGCTAGCCCGTGTGCTCTTGCAAAGGCTACTTCCTGTTGGGGATATCCATGTGTTAAAAGTGTTTAAAAGTCACAGTTGCTTTTGGTTCTACATCAGAACAGACAATCCAAGTGTTCACAGTGAAGAGAGTGGAGAGAGCAGCTTCAGAAACAGTCTGAGGACCACAAACTTGACTTTATTCATCCTGTAAGAACAAACAAACACAGGAAGTCCCTCCCCCAACTGTGTCCCACTAGGAACACACACAGAAAGAGGACACATCCCAATGCTTAACTATTAAAAGAAGAGTGTATAAAAGCACTGCATGGTTTAAATTGTTTAAATACTAAGAGAAAATGCATGTTCATAAATACGTTAAAATAAACCCCAGTGTCTTTGATTATTGACTCCTTTTACTCTGGCGCCCTCTGGTGGGTGAACAAATACACTGACGCACTATGCACTATGCAACCTTTCAGGAGTTCACCTTTTTGCCTACATGAAGAGATCAGGCATTAAGCTTACATATTCAATTATGTGGGTTTTTATTGCTCAAAAATTATTTGAAAACATGCACTCATTTCTTACAGTGAGTAGGAGAACATTCCAGGCAAAACAACATCTTTCTTTAGACAACCAGAACAAGCAGGTGGCAGACCTTCCACCAGAAAAATGCACCTTCAGTATTAAATAATTCCATAAAAAATGTTACATGATACATTTAAACAAGGCTGTTTTGAGTGCAAAAAAAACAGAAAAGTGATTATTTAATAATGCCCTGCAATATTTCCCAGGACTCAAAAATTCTGTGATCTTGTCTACAAATAAGCAGAGGTACTACAGGTACATTTACTTTCAAAGAAATTGTACTTTCCACAGTACTTTTCTAGCTGCATACTTTTACTCCTACTTGAGTAATATTTTTATTGAAGTAACAGTACTCTTACTTGAGTAAATGTTTGGGTTGAGAAAATATACAAGTGAGAAAAGCTTTATGTTGACAAAATGAAATTTGAAAATGTGTGTTTTGCACAGCTCCTTCAGTGATCCAGTTTTTTGGTGTCTGTCCTTTGAAAATACCAGATTTTGAGCATTATTTACTGTTTTGTCCTTTAAACAACTATAAATCAGATGCTACACTCTGACAGCAAGGATACTCTATAGAGTGTATGCAGTTGACGTCACAGGTTTCCCCTGATCCACTTCCGGCGGTCCAGATCTCCGTAGGCCGCCATAGTAAACACACTGTTCAATTCTAAATTACGCGTCATAAAGTCACAAAATGCCCGAGAAATGTTGTGCCTATCAGTGTTCTCAGACAAGGGACAAAGATAAAAACATTCAGCTGTACAGGATTCCTGCTGAGTCTGATCCTGACCGCAGAAGTAGGTGGATTGCTGCGATTAGACGAGCCCATCATAAAACTGCTGACAAGCCCTGGGAACCAACCAAACACTCCAGGCTTTGTAGCAGACACTTCATATCAGGTGTGGTTTGATTTTATCTTTACAATTTTACTAGTAGGTCAATCACATTGAGTGGTTTCACATTTGTAAGCAAGAAGACTTAATTACTATTAATACAGTGTAACTATCAGATGTTGCAGTGTTTTTGTATGTTTTTGCACATAGCTATCACTTTATTGGTCTTTATTCACAAAGTTTTAACATATCATTACCTCCGCCAAGGAGATTATGTTTTCGCCTGCGTCTGTCTGTTTGTTTGTTAGTTAGCTTGTTTGTTTGTTAGTTAGCAAGATAACACAAAAAGTTATGGACGGATCTTGATGAAATTTTCAGGAAATGTTCCTAATGGTAAATCCAACAGATGATTAAATTTTGGTGATGATCCAGAAGAAATCCTGGATTCTGGATGACTTTGAATTTCGTTAGCATTGCGTTAAATGGGTCTTGGCGGAGGTCTGCGCTCTCTGAGTGCTTTTCTAGTGTATGTTTGTATTATTATATATTTATTTATTATTCATTTAATGGTTAATAATTAGCCATATGAAAACTATAAATTTATACTCCCCGGTGAAGTGTGATGGGAAATTTATAGTTGTAAATATCTGGCCACTGAAGGTCTGGGACAGAATCTACCGCTGTTAGGGCTGTAAAAACAGACAGCAGAGAGCGAGGAGGCTCTGAGGGACTGCTTTAGCACCACTGTGTGGACAGAGCTCTGCCAGCCTCATGGGGAGAACATCAGTGCTATCACGGACTGTATTACGGACTATATTAACTTCTGTTTTGAAAACACTGTACCCTCTCGGACGGTGCGGTGTTTTCCAAACAACAAGCCGTGGATTAACTCGGACATCAAAGCTCTGCTGAAGGAGAAGAAGAGAGCTTTCAGGTCTGGGAACAAAGAGGAGCTGAGGACTGTACAGAGGAAGCTGAGGAAGAATCTATCTTTTCTTCTGATTACTATCTAGGTGATTAGTGAAGTCAGTATGAGTAAAAGACGGCTTTTTGTTGTCACTAGAGCACTGGCGGTCAGTCATGATTAGACCGTCAATATGGCGGATTGACAACTTCCTGTCACGTGACTGCATACACTCTATAAGTTACTCTTACTTGAGCAGTTTTGTAAAATATTTTTATACTTCAGTAATTACTTGGACCACTACGTACACTTTTATTTGAGTAATATTATTCTGTAACATTACTCTTACTTGAGTTCTAACAACCACTGCTATAACACGAAATAAATAAGGGGTAATGAAAAATGAGGGAACATTATATTATAAAATAACAACAATAAAATAACATAAAAAGTGCTTTTGCATAGTTTAAAGAAATAAAAAAATTAAAAATAAAAAAGAAGATAGCAAGGGGAGTATAGTTCATTCAGCCATTCAGTCCAAGGGAATTTCACACATGTAGGAAAACACTTTTCATATATTCATATATTCAGAGATTTAATGTATAAATTAAGTTAATCTTTAAAACAAGTAAAGTTAGGTGGACACTTCTGAATTTTACATTTGTGGATTCTGAATTTTACATTTGTGGATATAAAATTTTGGCAAGACATATCATTAAATTTACACAGAGTTCTTATTTTTTTTATTTTGAATTAGTACACCAAAAATGATAACATCTCTATTTAACAAGACTGGTAAGGAAGGAAATATGGAATGTATCCAGTGTTGCATTTCAGACCAAAAGGGTTGGATTGTAGTACAAAAGAAAAAAAGATGATCGGTACTTTCAATCTCCTTTTCACAAAAAGTGCAAATGTTTTCTTGAATTTCAAAGCACAATTGAAGTCATTCTTTGGATGGATATATGTTATTCATAATTTTGTAATGTGTTTCCTTTACTTTAGGAGCGACAGGAAAGGCCAGGTACATTGTTCTTAGTTTGGTTATTGCTTCTTTATCAAATTTATTATATATATCATTTTTATTTTGTAAACCAGGGAATATTTTTTTCTGTTAGACATTTTCTAATGAAATAATTATTACATTTTCTGTCTGTTATTGACACTCCTTGTACTGATGAGGTAGGTATGACTCTGTGGTGGCATCAGCCATCCTGTACGGTGTGGTCTGCTGGAGCAGCAGCGTCACAGAGAGGGAGAAGAAGAAACTGGACAAGATCATCAAGAAGTCCAGCTCAGTCCTGGGCTGTCCTCTGGACTCGGTGCAGCAGGTGGGGGACAAGAGGGTCCTGGCTAAACTCATGTCTATGCTGGACCATGAGGGTCACCCCCTGCAGGACGCCCTGTCTGCTCTGGAGAGCAGCATCAGTGACAGACTGATTCACCCTCGCTGTGTAAAGGAGAGATTTCGCAGGTCTTTCCTTCCTGCTGCTGTCAGACTGTATAATGAACAATGCTAGTCATGTGTCATCCCCATAGCAACCATGTGTCATCTCCATAGTAATAATAACAATGTGCAATATTATTTAAAGTCACTTTACCTGCTATTATTTATTTACCCACCACTGTCCATCACTGCACTGTCCACAATCATCTCAGAATCAAAACACTTATTGTGCAACGTTCCTGTGCCTTTTAGCTTTACAGTGTTGTGTTTTTTAGTTGATTGTAAATACTTATTATTATTTATCTTGATTTGATGCATGCTCTTATTTTCCTACTGTTTCTGAAACTTGCATTGTGACACTGCAATTTCCCCATTGTGGGACAAATAAAGGATTATCTTATCTTATCTTATCTTATCTTATCTTATCTTATCTTATCTTATCTTATCTTATATGTGGGTGTATAGTTTGGTTTGCCAAAATGTTCCTTGAAAGGAAATCAAACTCTTTAGGGAGAGCATTGTGTAAATGTAAAGTCCAAATATGAAGGATTAAAATTATATTTTGCACAGAGTTGATTGTAATTTAGTAAATTTCCAGCATCATCCATTAAGTGTGCTATAGACCAAATATTTATTTCGAACCAGTCTTTGTAAAACAGTGATTTGTTACAGTGTAGGATATATCTGTTATTCCATATTATTGTGGCGTGTGGGGAGAATAGTTATGAACATGTAACATTTTCCAGTACAGTAAAATTTGCTTATGGAACTCTGATAGAGACACAGGAAGCTTATTAATATCAAAGTCACAAACAAGTAGAAGGTTTAGTCCGACCAATTTGTTAAAAATAAAGTTAGGGATACAGTACCATAGGGAGTTATGGTGTTTAATCCAGTTGATTTTCAGGGCTGCATTGAGGCTTTCTAAATCAATTACATTTAGGCCACCTTCTCTTGTTTCTTTCACCAAATGACTTTTCTTCATATAATGGGGTCTATTTCTCCATATGAAATTTAGATTAATCGGATTTATGGATTTGATTAAATTGTTTGAAATGGCATTTGAATAGAGTGGGTAAATACATCTTGATAGACTTTCCATTTTGGTTAAATAAATACGGCCTAATATTAATAGATCTCTTTGAAGCCAAATATTCAGTTTTGATTTACATTCGTTAAACTTGCTTTCTATATTGACCGATTGGCTTACTTTTTGATTTTTACAGAGCTGAATACTTAAATATTTCATTTCAGTTTTGATAGGAATGTGGCAATTTTCTTTTAGCTGAGTGTCATGGAGAGACAAAAGTTCACATTTTTTTAAATTTAAAAACAATCCTGAGGCCTTGGAGAATTTAGCAATTTTGTCAACGCTATTTTGAATTTGATATTCATTTTTTAAAAATAAAGTTGTATCATCTGCTAACTGGCTGATGATAATTTCATTCCCCAGGACAGTTAATTTTTGAATATCATTACAGTTTTTAATATAAATGGCAAATAATTCTGTGACCAAGATGAAGAGATAGGGTGAAATTGGGCAGCCCTGAGGAATGCCAACCTCTACGTTGAAGCTCTGAGTAGGGCCCTTTGAAAGAAGAACATAGCTGTTTATGTTTTTATATAATCCACCAATTCAATTTCTAAATTTGATACCAAACCCAAAATGCTCAAGTCAAAGGCTCTGTAAAAGTCCAAAAAGAAAATAAACCCGTGGTCTTCAATTAAATGGATGTATTCGATTAGATCCATAACCTGTCTTATATTATTATGGATAGATCTGCCCTTTAAAAAACCAGACTGAGTCTCCGCAACAATATTTGAAAGCCCCAACTGAAGACGAGAGGCAAAAATGTATGCTAGGAGCTTGTAGTCAGAATTCCTGAGTGTGATAGGTCTTCTATTTTCTATGATTCTAGAATCTTTATTAGGTTTTGGAATAGAGATTATAACTTCATGCCTCATAGTAATTGGAAGTGAACAGGTCTCAAAAATTCCTAAGAATACATGATAAAGTCATGTCTTCCTTGAACTTTGCATTGCAACCCTGGAATTTCCCCACTGTGGGACTAATAAAGGCATATCTTATCTTATCTTATCTTATCTTATCTTATCTTATCTTATCTAAAAAAAATCTATAGAAGTTTCCAGTGAGACCGTCTGACCCTAGAGCTTTGTTGGGAGATAGTTTGCCAATTATGGCGTCAAGTTCAGCAGTAGAGAGAGGAACTCTCTCACCAACTCACCGAAAGTGAAGCATTGTAAGCCCAAAACAGTGTGAGCAAAAAAGCTTTCCACAAGAAATTGAATGTTGAATGTTATAGGCCCAAGTCAAACACATTATTTATCATAGCCATACAGTCTTTGATTATCTTTTCTTATTTAAGGCAATGAACATTTGTTTCATGTTGTACAAATATATTGTAAAAGCAGCTCTATACAAAGCTTTATATTGTCCTATAAACAGAAAGTGCATGTTAGCATGCTAGTTCATGCTAGCTTTACGTTACAACAAAGGCAAAACTCCGTTCTGGTCACTGAAAGTTGTGAAAAACTCATAACATTAATTTTTATCAAAGAAAAGATGATCATACTGGATTGGCTTGTAGCCTCTTTATGGTCCCAGATTTTTTATTGCCATGGAGTTTCTTTTGTTACGTCTGTGGTCCACACGCTCGGCTCCTCTAGGAGCCTCCCAGACATCCCCAGGCCAGAGTGACCTCTTGAAGTCAGCTACATCCGGTATCGGTATAGAACAGAGTGGCAATGGAGTTAAGAAAGTACAAATATATAAGTACAGTTTACTTTGGATACTTTTATTGTTATTTCACTACATTTGAGAGTAGGGATCTGTACTCCACTACATTTTTTACTGGACTGAAAATGCATTTTTCTTATAGAGGGACAGAGGAGATAATACTCCCTACAACTGTACAACAACTCACCCACTGCACCAGACTATAGAGGGACAGAGGAGATAATACTCCCTACAACTGTACAACAACTCACCCACTGCACCAGACTATAGAGGGACAGAGGAGATAATACTCCCTACAACTGTACAACAACTCACCCACTGCACCAGACTGTAGAGGGACAGAGGAGATAATGCTCCCTACAACTGTACAACTCATCCTTATCTAACGGATAACCTTATGTCCTGTCAATCAGCACATCATTGCTCTGCCTTTATTGTCTCCTGTATAAAGCTGTGAATTTATATTTGATTTTATGTTTATTACTTATTTTTCTATTTTATTTTGACTTGTACATAAACATTTATTTATATATGTGTAGAATCCCTGAGTCGTTCAGGTAGAATCCATGGCAAAAGGAGAAATTCAATTTGTCAACTGGACAAAAGTTTATTTGGTCGAATACGTTTCGCAGCTCATCCAAGCTGCTTCTTCAGTTCTGGTCAGATGCTGGTGGACACTGCCTTATATCTGCCTGAAGGGGGCGCTAACTACAATGAAATTACTCTGAGACTACCACACCTATTTGTTTACAGTTTCTGTTAGTTAGGTGTGTCTATTCAGTATGGAGTGGGAGTGGGGGAGTAGTTAGCATATCCATTCAGGGCCATGATGGGTGTTTTCACACCTCTGGACATGTCCTGGCTAGTCCCATTGTTTTCTCTGTTTGTTTTGATTTAGGTTTGAGGAGAGAGTTATAGATGGGAGACAAATGATGTCTGAGACCTCCATTTCTGTTCAAGAAACCAAATAAACCAAATAAACTTTGTCCAGTTGACAAATTGAATTTCTCCTTTTGCCATTTATTTTTATAATTATGTCTCATTTGACACGTGTCTCTTGCTCTTTTTGCTACACCATCTATTTTTGTTACTCTCTGTTATTATATTATATTGTGATGTGTGAGCTACTGTATCCAAATCATTTCCCTTGTGGATCAATAAAGTTTGTCTAAGTCTAAGTGTAAGTCTAAGTGTAAACTTGACTTTGTTCAAAGACAGAAAGTCCCTCCCCCAACTGTGTCCCACTAGGAACACACAGACACAAACATTTGAGACACTACAGGTTTTTTACACCATATGTGGCAGCAAATGTGGCAGAAGATCTTCCACAAGAAACGCTTTGAGTGAATGAACCATTTCATCACCAACAGAAACACCAGAGCGGCGTAAGAATGAGCCCTCTCCTGTTGTGTTCACCTGGTTCCCCCTGGACACTGCTGTGACACTGCAGGACATGGAGGAGGGACAGTTTTGGCTCTTCCACAGATCTGCTGACCCTCCCTGACCAGTCGTCCTGTTAAACTGACCTGAGACCTTTGACTGAGACACAAAGGACACTTCGACACAAAAAGTGCTGCAGCAAAACTTGAATTTCTCTTAGGATCAATTTCTCTCTCTCTCTCTCTCTCTCTCTCTCTCTCTCTCTCTCTCTCTCTCTCTCTCTCTCTCTCTCTCTCTCGTCTCTCAAAGAGGACACATCCCAATGCTTAACTGTTAAAAGAAAAAAAAGAAGAAGAGGAAGAAGAAGAAGAAGAAGAAGAAGAAGTGTATAAAAAATAAAAAACACTGCATGGTTTAAATTGTTTAAATACTAAGAGAAAATGCATGTTCATAAATACGTTAAAATAAACCCCAGTGTCTTTGATTATTGACTCGTTTTACTCTGGCGCCCTCTGGTGCCTAAGAGTAAGCGGAAAGCATAAAGCATTTAGTGTGTTGTTATAACATGTTACATTAAAATATGAACATAAATATGAACTTTAAAAGGCACATACTTTATTTTATTTTATTATTTTATTATTTTTATGTTATAATGTTGTTTCCTCATCACAAACACACCTGGAGTTGTGTTTTGTTTCATTCACACATGTTTAACACACAAACCCTGCAGATTTAGGCTGTGTTAATCTCTCAAACGGAAAATATAAGTGATCCACTGTGTTTTTAAACTCCATACATCTTCACTAGAATCACAGCATTTTGAGCTTTGGAGATGTAGACAGACTAATAATAAAGTGTTACTCAAACATGTGTGAATGAAACAAAACACAACTCCAGGTGTGTTTTTGAGGAGGAAACAGCTTTTATGTGAAAAGAACACACTCGTACTTTGAACAGAAAAGTGAAATAATTATGGCTATGTTTACAAGCAAGTAGAATTACAATGATTTAGTTTTCCAACAAAAAGTACAAAGATTTATAATAGACTTGGTCAACGCCTGTTCTGCACGAATTTGGATTTGGACCAGTGATTTGCATATGATTTGGACGTAAACTACTCCCTACTGTCAGGCCCCGCCCACTTCTCATGTTTTGGCCCCGCCCTCCTCTCCTGTCAGGAGCTAGCGGCTACAGCTAACCAAACCTGCCCCAAACCTGTTCCAAACTCACCTCCAGACGCTTTCAAACCCCCTCTCCCTGTTTTTATCCAAAGATCCAGCCCCGCGGACCAGCCCGTGTCCTCTCCCCGGAGAAGATGGTCGTTCTGACGGATAACCATGACGATCAGGACTATATGTGAGTCAACGTTACGGATCCAAAATATTAGCATTTCAGTTAGCCGCAGGGAGCTAACTCTGGTTTAAAGCGAGATTAATGTAAGAGATGAATGCTTACGATAGATACATTCATTTCAAAGTCAAGTTTAGCTGCTTCACTGTGTATTTAATGTCTTTAATAGCTGGATTTGAGAGTGTCATTTGTTAGGAGTGCATCAGCTGTAGTAGTTTACTCTGTCATTTGTCCCTCTGCAAAATCTTACTCTCTTAGACTTTATTGATCTGCAAAAAACAAGGAGCTCCTAACAGATGGCAAAACACGCATAAATCATGAATGCATTAAAAATCTAATAAAAACGGGATAATGCGATGCGTAATGATGTGAATTCTGTGAACGTTTGACATAGAGACAATGAGGTGGGCTGGTTCAGAAAGGTGGAGTTATTCTGCATGAGCCAAGTAGTCAGTGATGTTACCTAGTTTATGCTTTGGATTTTAGGATTAAGTATGTCCAAATGTCCATATGAAATTGTGAAAATAAAATCTACAGTTTCAGCTCGTTTCAGTTAACTGCTACGGCAACAATCATTAACCTTTTTTAAACAGTAAATCCTGCTATGCCACTACTTTTTAACCTGCCTTCCATGTTCAGTTATTTCTGTGGGAAGGTTATGTTACATTATAATGTGTCATCATCACAAATCATTGCATTAACGTTACAGTGTGTGTCCGATCACTGTAAATTGGAAATGTTTTGGAGAACGGGTCCCAGTAAGACATGACAGACTCATAAGGAGGAGGAGGAGGAGGACATGGGGCTGGACAATTTGGCCAAAATATCAAATTGCCCTGTTTTTTTTTTTTTTTTTTTTTTTTGTTTTTGGACAAACATTGCCATTACGATTTAATTTGTGACTTATGTTTTAGTTTTAAGTTGGAATCTGTTCAAAATGCATCCCGTGAGGAGCTTTAATATTTGATTAGCCGGAATGAACTGCTGAACTAATTCAAGAATCCCTTACAATCTAAACTGCAGTGTCAGATAATGTTATACCAAATATTTTGTTGTTTCTAAAGGACTGAAATAATGACTATCTGTGAGATAAATGTGAACATTCTCATAGTGTTTTTGGACTGCGATGTAACTTGCAGCCCTAGTAAGACAGTGCTCAGGCATGGGCTAAAAATGGCACCAGCTGACACACACACACACACACACACACACACACACACACACACACACACACACACACACACACACACACACACACACACACACACACACACACACACACAAGGGCAAAGTATCCTACTGACCTACTTTTGTATCTGCTGCTGCTGTTATGTAGCTCTGAGGCTGCAGTCACGTTTTATAGAAAATGTTAAGAAAAATGCATAAGGGACAATAAAACATGGCAGATGTGTGATCATCAGTAGAGATTGACCATTATGAGTTTTATTTTTATGACTGGTGCTGACATGTTTTAGAATACAGAGGAGCTGTTGACAAAACATCACATTTCTAACCTTGATTACTACAGAGTGCTGCACTACAATAGTAATACAATAGCAAACAAAAACCTATAGTAGTAATGTCGTACTATTGCAATGATTATCAGAGCCCTGCAGCCATATTTCGCTACAGACCTGTTCTGTGCTCTTAGTGTGTGTTCTACAGTGTAGCTGTAGGCCTGTCACACACACACTGTACACACTGTTAAGTATGATATATTGAAGATAAAAAACAATAATATTGAATGCCATTGTCCCAGACACAGAATCAGATACTAATTGATACTAAAACTGGCATCGAAACTAAATACTCATTTGAGCAGGTATCGATACTAAAAAAAGTCCCATTCATCTGGAGCTGTATCAGAACAAGTATAAGAGCACATAGACTGAGGGATTACACACATATAAGGACACATGGGAATAGAAAAGAAAGTACTACCATTTAATGTGGAAAATCACATTCTATTGTCTAAAGAAAGAGTGTTTTTTATTATCATTGTGATATCAGAATCGGGATTGAGTCAGAGTCTATTCCATATTATTGAAAAATCCAGTTTGAACACACTTGCTACGTTCACAATATTGTGTATTGTGTTGTTGCAGCCTGATGCCTGAGGAGCGTAAGTGCGTCTCCCTGCCCTGCTCTCCAGCCAAACGCGTGTCTCCCAAGAAGAAACAGTTCTACATCAGCCAAGCCACCCGCAACTCAGACCTCATCCAGCGCGCCAAGGGCAAGAAGAGCCAGCGGCGGCAGGAGAACAGTGAGCTGGGCTGGGCGGGGCTGGGTTGAGCTGGGCGGGGTCGGGCCTGGTGCAGTGGTCCCAGTTGAACCTTGTTCTTGTGGTGCTTATTTCAGCACGCTTCCTGGCTAACCTCCTGGAGAAAGAAGAGTGCTGTTTGGATGATCTGGAGCTGGGCAGTAATCCGGCCATCCCCACCATCTTCACCAAGGCCTGCATCAACGGGAACTATGTGGAGGTCAGTCAGCAGGGGGCGCACACGAGATAGCTGGGATAACTGAACCAACTGTGTGTCTGTGATTACTGTGGCTGTGACTGTGCGCAGTACTTAGGTTTTTACTTTTGGTTTTATACAGATCAATACAAAAGCTTCTATTCACTGTACAGATACTAATGTTACCACTTACTCTATTGAGACTTTGCACATGATGTCGTTAATATTCTCTGGGAATGTGATGGTAACTGTAAGCACTGCTCTGTCTGAAGCTTTGTGCCTAGACTCTAGATTTAATCTGAACTGTTTTAGATGGGACTACAACATGTGATCTGATTGAATGCTGTTAAACAAGTTCCCCTCAAATAACATTACAGTCACGGGCTAGCTAGTTTTTCAGTTAGTCACATTTTTATTGAAACTCCTAAAAATGACCATGCACGCTCGCTTTGATCATAGGCTCCTGCAAATGTGCTGTTTAAATCCATTTTGTATTTTTTCTTGATTTTCAAGACTTACTACTTATGTAATAATTTTACTACTTAAAATGAGTACATTTGTGTCATCATCATCAAATGAGTAAATTTGTGTTATCATGGTAACTTTGTGCCGTAGACATGCATGCGGTAAACCCCCAGTCTGATGTCCCAGCGACTGTCAAGTATCAGTTGCTGGGTTTCAGATGTCATCACAACATTCTATAGGCCAGTAATACTTAATACCGATGAGGGCAGCTAATGTTAAAATGCTGATTTGTGTTGTTATATATCATCACATTCTAGAGTCTGAAAGCCAGCAGCAGGTTTTAGCAGATCACTAAAGTCACTAAAGACGAGATGCACTTTAACATTACACATTAGTGCACTTTAATGCCACTTTGACACTCTGACCTAAAGTGGTGCCTCACTAGCACCACCTTCAGCTACTCTGTTCTTAGCCTAATTTAAACTGCATCACTCTTAAGTGTGCCAGCAGGTCCTTGCACCCTCAGCTTGTGTTTTTTGTTTGTACTAAACAGGACAGTGTGACCTTTATTTGTTTGAAATACAGATATTTGAATTAATCTATAGAATCTATAGAAAATTACAAATGTGTTCAGAATGAGTTTCAGTTTAAGATGATGATTTAAGATAAGATATGCCTTTATTAGTCCCACAGTGGGGAAATTCCAGGGTTGCAACGCACAGTTCAAGAACAGCAGGAAAATGGAACATGCAATAAAACAAGATAATGGCTTAAAAATAATTTAAAAATAGACTTAAAATAGACTCTAATGTAACACACTGTTCCGGTGGAGCAAAAATATAAAATACCAGAAAAACTATTATGTACAATAAAAGTAACAGTGCAGCATATGAACAGAATAAATCTCAGTAAAGTGACTTCAGTGTATTATGTTATTTACAGTAATGACTATGTTTATTTACAGACAGGATAAATATAGTAAAGTGACATGAGTGAATTGTATCAGAGGTATTGCACAGTATTGCACATAGATATAGTTGAATGACACATGTTCAGTGTTAACAGTGTTCATTGTACAGACTAACAGCAGCAGGAAGGAAAGACCTGCGAAATCTCTCCTTAACACAGCGAGGGTGAATCAGTCTGTCACTGAAGCTGCTCTCCAGAGCAGACAGGGCGTCCTGCAGGGGGTGACACTCATGGTCCAGCATAGACATGAGTTTAGCCAGGACCCTCTTGTCCCCCACCTGCTGCACCGAGTCCAGAGGACAGCCCAGGACTGAGCTGGACTTCTTGATGACCTTGTCCAGCTTCTTCTTCTCCCTCTCTGTGATGCTGCTGCTCCAGCAGACCACACCGTACAGGATGGCTGATGCCACCACAGAGTCATAGAAGGTCTTTAGGAGCGGCCCCTTCACTCCAAAAGACCTGAGTCTCCTCAGGAGATAGAGCCGACTCTGGCCCTTCCTGTACAGTGCATCTGTGTTATGAGTCCAGTCCAGTTTGTTGTTCAGATGAACACCCAGGTACTTGTATGAGTCCACTCTCTCAATGAGAGAGTGGGTCCTATATTACACAAACGGGGTTCTTGTGAGCTTTTAGCTTTGTTAGAATGTTGTTACTTCATCAAAAACGTACCTGGAGTTGTGTTTTCTTTCATTACAGATATAGAATTCTATCTATAATTACCGTAGTCATATAAGTTCATAATTCAACCCTCTACAGCTCAAGTTGTATCGTAGTACAGAAAAAGAACCAAAATTTTACCACTAGTAGAAAGAAAAAGTCCCCACCATAAATATTAGGGATGGGATGATTCACTTAAGTCATGTTTTGATTCGACTTTTGATTTTGGACTTCCAATTTTCGATTCTCTACGATTTTGGTAACTTTTTTAAATTAGCATTTTTGCTTATCTTAAAACACAAAATACACTGTTAGCATTGAATTAAAAACTAAAGTCATTGTTATTAATGCTCAGAACTTCTGTTAGCATGAACAAACATTTTGTGTTCCTACTGTAGATATCAGAAATAAATAACTTATAATAAAAACAAATAAATAACTTTCTAAATTAAAATAAAAAAATAGGTCACCAGTTCTTATAATTAAACTAAAATAGACCCATAGCAATTGACGCGAGTAGCGTGTGATTTACGAGCGCATTTGATTAGCATGCATAAAGTTTTAATTTTTTTTTTCTTTACTAAATAATTCCATCTTGCTTAATGTATTAGATGTGTTCTGTATGTCTATAGAAGGTAGAAAAAAAAACACTGAATGAGAAGTGTGTCTAAACGTTTGACTGGTAATGGATATTGTGAGGCGGTCTCCTGATGGGGTTCCTCTGTTCCTCTGGGTGCAGCGCTGGAGCGACTTCATGAAGTGTTCTGGAGAGGAGCAGGAGCAGCTGCTGGGGCTTCTGGAGCAGGAGCAGGCCCAGAGGAGAGGAGGAAGACTGCTCCGGGACCACAGGAACGGTGAGGTCTGCTGACCTCCGGGCTGTGAGTGAGGTCTGCTGTCCCCTCCCCCCTCTGTGCTGTGACTGAGGTCCGCTGTCCCCTCCCTGTGCTGTGACTGAGGTCCGCTGTCCCCTCCCCCCTCTGTGCTGTGACTGAGGTCCGCTGTCCCCTCCCCTCTCTGTGCTGTGACTGAGGTCCGCTGTCCCCTCCCCTCTCTGTGCTGTGACTGAGGTCTGCTGTCCCCTCCCTGTGCTGTGACTGAGGTCCGCTGTGACTGAGGTCCGCTGTCCCCTCTCTGTGCTGTGACTGAGGTCCGCTGTCCCCTCCCCCCTCTGTGCTGTGACTGAGGTCCGCTGTCCCCTCCCCTCTCTGTGCTGTGACTGAGGCCCGCTGTCCCCTCTTTGGTATAAGTGAGGTCTCATGATGTTTCTGACCCCACAGTGAACCCTGCCTTCAGTGCTCATGACCGCTTCCAGAGGATCGACCGCAGGCTCCGGGTCACACTCAGGAAGAAGCAGGTCCCCATTGTAAGTCCCACCTCTGTGTCCACGTCTCACCTCTGTGTCCACACACATTCATAGACACATTCTCTGTCTCTGTCCGTCTCTACAGCTCGATCAGTTGGTAGCGCTGTTTCCAGAATAACAAAATGGAACGTTCCTTCACAAACAGATGTCCTCATGTTAAATATTTGATGATATTTCAGTCGTCCTTATGTTAAATATTTCATATTTCGGTCATGTCTCCTCTCCTCACAGTCGCATGAGAAAGAGGAGGTCACTGCTTGGTCAGTAGATGTTCAGCAGAAACACAGTGTGTTAGCCGTTAGCTCAGATGCTACTTTTACACGCTAATTATGCCCTAAAACACCAAAAGGTTTACACACTCGACTATGACTTTAAATGAGGTCCTGACCTGAGTTGGTACCAGCCGAGAATCACACCATCAGTATCGGATTGGACTTTTCAAAATGGAATTGTAAAAAACCTAATTTCAAGTGGGGGGTAAGATTTTGATTTTAAATTTTACAAACTTGGCCAATCTGTGTACCCAGATACAAGGTAGACATGGTCAAATTTAACAACTGTGATACAAATGTATGGTTCATTACAAAAACACTGGGCATGCTGTTTGGGTTCTCAAGGTGATTATCCAATCAGAAAGCAGAATGCCTCTCTGATCTGAACGGTCACTCCCTAAACCCCAGCACCTGCACCAATCCTGAATCAGTGCTAGTGCAGCCTCTGCAGCTCAGGGAGGGAATTCTGGAGGTTCTGAGCTTCACATGAGGCCTGGTCTGTTCATATACCGAGAATGAGACAAGCCTGGACATGTCCTCTATCTGCAGGTGAAGGCTCTGGAGACACAGGGTCAGTTGTGATTGTAGAGGTTTTTTTAAAACTGTAAGAGCAAAAGGAGAAATTTAATTTGTCAACTGGACAGAGTTCATTTGGTCGAATACGTTTCGCAGCTCATCCGAGCTGCTTCTTCAGTTCTGGTCAGATGCTGGCGGACACTGCTTTATATCTGCTTGAAGGGAGGAGCTTAATTACAATGAAAATTACTCTGAGACAACACATATTTATTTACAGTTTCTGTTAGTCAGGTGAGTCTATTCAATATGGAGTGTTTACAGTTTCTGTTAGTCAGGTGAGTCTATTCATTATGGAGTGGGAGTGGGGGAGTAGTTAGCATATCCATTCAGGGCCATGATGGGTGTTTTCACACCTCTGGACATGTCCTGGCTAGTCCCATTGTTTTCTCTGTTTGTTTTGATTTAGGTTTGAGGATAGAGTTATAGATGGGAGACAAATGATGTCTGAGACCCCCATTTCTGTTCAAGGAAGGATTCTCTTTCTTGACAAAAATAGCCTCTTTAACTCCCCTCTCAAACCAGTTCTTTTTTCTGGCCAAGATCTGGACCTCGCTGTCCTCAAAGGAGTGGAAAAAGCCCTCTCCGTTTGTGGATATCCTAAATGGGCTTTCAATAAAACGAAGAGAGCAAAGAAACAGGACAACAGAGAACCAGAACCCAGGAGAAGGGGTGTAACTATTCCTTACCTGGCTGGCGTTTCCGAAAAACTACAGAGGATCTTCAGACAACATGAAATCCCAGTCTATTTCAAACCCACAAACACTTTAAGACAAAAACTGGTCCATCCTAAGGACAAAACACCGAGCCACAAACAAAGTAATGTGGTCTACTCCATTCAGTGTAGTGAAGACTGCAGTGAGCGCTACATTGGAGAAACAAAACAGCCACTTCACAAAAGGATGTATCAACACAGACGGGAAAACCAGGGTGGGCCGCAATCTGCCGTACATCTCCACCTAAAAGCCACAGGCCACTCCTTTGAGGACAGCGAGGTCCAGATCCTGGCCAGAGAAAAGAACTGGTTTGAGAGGGGAGTTAAAGAGGCTATTTTTGTCAAGAAAGAGAATCCTTCCTTGAACAGAAATGGGGGTCTCCGACATCATTTGTCTCCCATCTATAACTCTATCCTCAAACCTAAATCAAAACAAACAGAGAAAACAATGGGACTAGCCAGGTCAGGTCCAGAGGTGTGAAAACACCCATCATGGCCCTGAATGGATATGCTAACTACTCCCCCACTCCCACTCCATATTGAATAGACACACCTAACTAACAGAAACTGTAAACACTCCATATTGAATAGACACACCTGACTAACAGAAACTGTAAATAAATATGTGTTGTCTCAGAGTAATTTTCATTGTAATTAAGCTCCTCCCTTCAAGCAGATATAAAGCAGTGTCCACCAGCATCTGACCAGAACTGAGGAAGCAGCTTGGATGAGCTGCGAAACGTATTCAACCAAATAAACTCTGTCCAGTTGACAAATTAAATTTCTCCTTTTGCTATGGATTCTACCTGGACGACTGAGGGATTCTACACACAACTGTAAGAGATCAGGATACACACAGTTTTTGAGACCAAAGAGTGTTAAATATCATGCCATATCTTTTTACTTTCAAATAATTGTGACACGTTTGCCTTGTGTGTGTTTCAGGGGACAGTGGAGGTGCTGGAGGAGAGCCTGCTGAACTTCTTCAACGCTCAACCCACCTCAGTCTACACCACCAGCCTCTCCAGCAGGTACAGTGGAGGAAATAAGTATTTCATCTTTGCTGATTTTGTTTGCCCACTGACAAAGAAATGAACAGTCTATCATTTTAATGGTAGGTTTATTTTAACATTGAGAGATAGAATATCAAAAAGAAAATCCAGAAAATAACATTATAGAAAATATATTAATTGATTTGCATTTCATTGTGTGAAATAAGTATTTGATCCCCTACCAACCATTAAGAGTTCTGGCTCCCACAGACCAGTTAGACACTTCTAATCAACTTAAAACAAAATCAAGCTTTTTGGCATTAACTCAACTCACCGTGTTTGGAGGAAGAGAAATGCTGCCTTAGACCCCAAGAACACCATCCCCACCGTCAAGCATGGAGGTGGAAACATTAGACTTTGGGGATGTTTTTCTGCCAAGGGCACAGGACAATTTCATCACCCACGTCAACAGGAGGATGGACAGAGCCATGTACCGTTAAAATTCTGAGTGACAACCTCCTTCCCTCGTCCAGGAAACTGAAAATGGGTCATGGATGGGTCTTCTAACACGACAACGACCCAAAACATACAGCCAAGGCAACAAAGGAGTGGCTCAAGAAGAAGCACATTAAGGTCATGGAGTGGCCCAGCCAGTCTCCAGACCTTAACCCTATAGAAAACCTATGGAGGGGGCTGAAGTTCCGAGTCGCCATTCGACAGCCATGAAACCTTAATGATTTAGAGATGATCTTTAAAGAAGAGTGGACCAAAATTCCTTCTGATATGTGCACAAACCTGAACATCAACTACAAGAAACGTCTGACCTCTGTGCTGCAAATAAGGGTTTTGCCACCAAGTACCGAGTCTTTTTTGGTTAGAGGGTTCAAATACTTATTTCACTCAATGAAAGGCAAATCAGTTTATATATTTTCTTTAAAGTTATTTTCTGGATTTTCTTTTTGATATTCTGTCTCTCAATGTTAAAATAAACCTACCATTAAAATTATAGACTGTTAATTTATTTGTCCTACAAAATCAGCAAGGGATCGAGGCATATAAAACTTATTTCCTCCTCTGTAGACCCCACCCTCCATATACTGTTACACCACCAGCCTCTCCAGCAAGTAGACCTTGTAAAGTCTTGTGTTGTCGATGACATCCACTCACTGCCCACTGCTTATTTTGAAGTATTTATTAATTTTCATAATACTTGGTAAAAGTAGAGACAGTTGCTGTGGTTACATACACACTCTAAATCTCATTATCATCAGATTCCTCTGAGTTTTAAGACATGTAAACCACATTTTTTCTAATCGTGGTCCCTCTGATTCCATTGGTCTGGGATAATAATGCGACTGTGCATGTGAACATAGCCTCTGAGCTTGCTGGGTGCCGCTGTGCACAGAGCCAGGTGTAGTGATGTTCAGCTGCTGTGGGAAAGTACACAGTAATGTAGTGCAATTAACTTTATGAAGATGTTGTGGGGTGTGTGTGTGTGTGTGTGTGTGTGTGTGCGTGTGCGTGTGCGTGTGCGTCTGAATAAGACCCAGTGTTCTAGTGTGTGTATTTTATCTGTGTGTAGCTTTGAGCGTCTGCTGCTCCACGCTGTGTGCCAGTACATGGACCTGGTCTCTCTCAGTAAGTGCCTACACACACACACACACACACACACCAATGGAACACACCAGACATCCCTTCCCTTTATGCAAATGTGTTAAGTAACCGATTAAAACAACCATCTTTTCTTGTAAAAATAATATTTCAAAATATTGTCATCAAACTTAAACAAAACTTAAAGGCTCTCTGTTGTACTAAATCATTGAAAATCCTTCCACTTGTGATGTGCTATACAGGCTGTTGTACTATTGTTGTACTAAGATACTATTGTAGCCACAGTTGCCCTGGGGCAGACTGATGGAAGTGAGGCAACACTCACGCATACACCACATTCATACTAGGCAAGGAGAGTGAAATGTCTTGCCCAAGCACACAATGACAGAACTTGGTCTGAGCCACTGTCGTCCATGTATGTCCATGTCTTTATGTAGTTTTTTCAGTAACAAAAATGTTGTTGTCTTTTGTTTCATTCATAGTTCTCACATTTTAGAGTAGTCCTACATATTTACCCCATCTCCTGCTTGTGGTAGTGTGGTATTACAGCTCCTCCGTGTTTTTAAAGTCTACATGTGTTCACCAAACTCATTCCAGTCACCGTCACTATCTCAACTCTATTGGGTTAGCTTTTTCTCAGCCCACCAGCAGAGGGCATATTTACACAACCTTTGAACCTGTAGTAGAAGCTGAAGAGAGTCAAAAAGGCGGACAGTTAGATAATGTAGCACTTTTTTACAACAAACAAGTTCGTAACAGCGGAGTACACTTACACCATGTGATGTGATGTGTGTTTAACCCTTTCAGGCACAGACTGTAACGGTTCGCGCCAGACCGAAGTGGTGAACAAACAGAGCCAGTTCCTCCCCCCGTCGCTGCTGCTGTCGGCTTACCTGGAGAGGATGAGCTGAGACCAGCCCGTGACCTTGCTGTGACCCCTCCCCATGACCCCCCCCGCAGTCTGGATCCAGGGCATAGCATTACAGCACATTTTAAAAACAGGCATGTTGATGTTGATGTTGAATTCTGTCATGGGCTGTAGTTGACCATGTGGTTGACAAATAGACTTCTCCCAAAGGTTAAAGGTGCACTATGTAACTTTTCTAATGGGTGATGCTTCATAGAGATGTTATGTTATAAAGTTCCACAGTATGGCATTATCATATCTATATACAGGTGTGTGTAGAATCCCTCAGTCGTCCAGGTAGAATCCATAGCAAAAGGAGAAATTTAATTTGTCAACTGGACAGAGTTTATTTGGTTGAATACGTTTCGCAGCTCATCCAAGCTGCTTCTTCAGTTATGAACTGAAGAAGCAGCTTGGATGAGCTGCGAAACGTATTCAACCAAATAAACTCTGTCCAGTTGACAAATTAAATTTCTCCTTTTGCTATATACAGGTGTGCCAAAATGCATATTTTATCCACCCCCACCCCCCACCTGAAAGGTTACATAGTGCACCTTTAAAGCTGCTGGATCTTTTGAAAATATGCACGGTGAATTTGAATGTGAAAACATACATTTCAAGTGTAATTGCAACGCAAAACTCAAAAGACATTTGAAATCAAAATTTAAATTAAGTGAATCAACAAATCTCCTCATGTCTGAAATGCGTGAGATTCTTGTAGTAGATTCTAGTATCAGCAGCGTTACTCAGCTCTACCGTACTGCACAGGGGAGGAGTGGGGGTTAAAGCGGCAGTGTTCCGCAGTGTTGCTTTAACACACCCACAGTCTGTTTACAAGCACAGCTCACAGCCATATCATAAACAAGGTCAGATTATATAAGAAATGTCTCTGAGTCGTTTTAAAGAAAAACACATTGTGAAAAGTTCATATAACAGTGAGTGTCTGTAGAAAGAGTTAAACGTTACATTGTGTGATGTGTACAGTGAGTCAGGCGCTTCATATTCTGCCTTCAGATCTCTACAGAGGTAAATACTTTACGTTATAGTGAAAACAGTATATTTATTTAGAACAATTCTTCACATGAGCTGTCCACATGTGCTAGCCTGGTCAGTCTCACCGCTTTCTCATTGTACAAAGTCAGTCTGGGATCGCTCCATAGACAGTTAAAGTGGAACTAAACACTAGCTCCACATTGTTTGCTACTAAACTGTGTAAATGGTGTTTTAATAGTACTGTTTACTGTTCTTAGTCCTTTTTGGGGAAATTTTAGTGCAAACCAGGTACTTTGCAGCTTTTTAGTCAAAAAACATCCAAACCTGAGTGTGTGCTGCCTCCAGTGGTGACTGCAATTTCAAGTAACTGGGCTTCAGGTAGAATAATAACAGAAAAAATATCAGGGTTTCTTGAATGGAACTGACATGAAAAGCCTGAAATGAACCTTTGACTTACTTGACTTTCCTCTTGTTTTAGCCTTCCCATCTCAAGGCTTTGAAAGTTGTATTCAGTCACATAAATGGAAATGAAGCATTGTTTTGTTAAAAAA
This sequence comes from Taenioides sp. WSHXM2023, assembly GCA_029959045.1. Taxonomy (NCBI): domain Eukaryota; kingdom Metazoa; phylum Chordata; class Actinopteri; order Gobiiformes; family Gobiidae; genus Taenioides; species Taenioides sp. WSHXM2023. The sequence goes on along the minus strand of CM057095.1, from coordinate 31,952,548 downwards.
TTTGATTTTGAGAATGAATGTATCCACCATAGCACCGCCTGACACTGACACGATAATGCTGTACGAAACGGTCAGCATGGCAACCGCCCCACATTATTTTTAATACTGTATTTGCTTCATTTGATTTACCCTGTGCCTCTTAGTCCGGCCTTCAAATGGCATTCAAACCACTCAGTACCAGACTGACTGTCTCTGATAACAATGAAAAAGCAGACCAGGCTTTTTTTTAATGCATTTTAGTATTAACTTTGTATTTCCATTTGTATTTTTACTTTTCCTTCAAAGATTAGGGAGGACAAGTTTCATTTAAACTCACTTCAAAATCAGTAAAACTTAAATTTCTTCATATCATTCATTTGCAGTTGTAGAGATTATAATAGTAGTACTGCATTTTTGAAGTAGTAGTAGTGGTTGGCAAGAGTACGTCCCACATATTAGGGTTAGGGTTACTAACTAACTAACTAAACCCTACTGTAAATATGACATAACTTGAGAAAGCGTTTTATACTTTTACTGCTTTATACCAATGAAAGCACTTCAATTCTAATATTGAATGTGAACTAACACAGTTTTTACGATACGATTTTGAAGGTGCTATTGGTGACAAACTGTATCACTGCCTCGTAGGAGTCACAGGAACTACTCTGATAGGAAAAGGGATTCACGTCGAACGATATTACTCAAAGGCCTCTGGTTTAATTTCATGTACAGTCTGACATTTACTGCCAACTTTATCTGTGTACTGTGTAGTATACAAAGCCATAATCTGACAGTTGGTACTTGTGTATGAAATAGGGTGATTTTAAAGGAGCGGTGTAGACAACCACTGGGTTAAATTATATGAATTCTGAAATTAAGGAATCATATGAGGTAAACATCAAATCAAATATACTGTAGCTTTTACTGATTTATTCTTAAAGAGGGAGTTTTATGCAAAATGATGTAACCTAGGCATATTTGAGTAATTTAGCGATCTCTCCTGGGCCCTATTCAAACCCTCCTTACGGTTAGCGGTAAGATTCTGTGCAATTCTCCGCCCACATGCCTACGTCACCCACGCTCCCACACGACAATGCTCCATAAATATACAAAAACATGATACAAAACTATGCACTTTAACTTGACAAACCTGATGTGATGTGCAGTAGTTTCATTACTGAGATGCACGCTCATTGTGTTGTGATAGTGCTCTGAAGGGGGTGTGAATTAACAGAGAGAGCAAAGGGCATAGGAACTCATCAAAAACAAAAATGAAACTTTTAGCTTTTACGTTAGTACATAGTTTGGGGCAACTATAGCATTTTCAAAACAGTAAAAGGAACATGGTGATCTAAATATATGACGTGTTTGCAGTTAACCCAGAGACGTCAAATAAGAAATGTATTATGCAAACTGTTCCAAACCCCCAGAACGGTTGAATAAAGCTCCACACTGCTCCTTTAAACATCTTTATAGTAAAATGTAAATGATTTAAGCACAATCTGTCCTCACGTAGACTTTGAATAAGAGCCTCTTAAAGGGCCGCTGTACATATTTGACTGGAACAGAGCACTTGCCTTATCTGCACTCTTCTGTTTGTGTCTGTATCTGTGGACTTTTCTCCTCTTTGTGTTTGTAGATTCAAACGTGCTTTATTTGCACCAAAGGATTGTGTCATCTCTCAGGTCCACATGGTTGTATTTAGTTGAATCATCTCTGACCAGTGCCAATGTCCACTGGCCTGTGCAGTCCGAGCTTTACTCCAAACATGGATGTATCATCACAACATGTTGTGTATATAAAACTGGTGTGGGTTATTTATAATGATGGACCTCTGCAGCCATTAAAGCTTTTTAAGAGAATGTGTGTGTCTGCTGGTGTGTTTTACTGTCATTGATCTATGGTCTACTAAGCAACCTGTCCACACACAAGAAGAAAAGGAGGACAGGCGGCCATCTGACACACAGGAGGGGCATCTAACACACAAGAAGAACGGAGGATAAGAGGGCATCTGACACACAGGGATGTAGGAGGATGGTAGGACATTTGACACACTAAAGGGACATAGGAGAATGGGAGGGCATCTGACACACATGGATATAGGAGGATGGGAGGGCAGTGACATACAAGAGTATAAGAGGCGCACACATTTATACAGGAGGTTTGGCAGGCACTCCTTGGGTTCTGGACTGTATTATGTCTGTCATGGACAGTACACACAAGAGGACTAAGGGAGTGTGACGTCACCCACAGCGTTCGGCTCCAGTCAAGTGAAGCTCACGTGGCTAGCGGTTATGGGGTGAGTTCCATATTAGGAATAGCAATTGAAAAGACAAAATAGTGAAATAAAGTAGAGTGGGTTAACGTGAACATTTAAAGACCAAAATAAGGAATCTGACAGCGGCAGTTACAAAGAGAGGGGCGACGATGCATGGCCATGCTCACTAGCGGGTTAGCTATGTCCATTTATATATACAGTAGAGTCTATGGTTGGATCCTGGCAGTGGGGCAGTGAGACTTCTCTGGTACTGGACTGTATTGTGTTACTTGTGTCAGCCATGTTGGGCCCCTGGGGACAGATAGAGGGGCTCCTCTGGTAGTGGGACAGTGGGACTGACAGAGTGATCATTACTGGTGTCAGAGCATCAGCCTGATGAACCTGCTCTGTCCTGGATCAGCTTACCCAGGACAACCAGGGATCACTGTACTCCACTGGGACAGAGGGAAGAGGAGAGAGGGAGGAAGTGAGCGTGGGTGCAAATAGGAAGTGATCATGGGGGCGCTTCCGTCATTTTGGTCTTAAATGTTCGTATTAACCCGCTCTACATGATCCTGGGGTTTTACGCTATTTTGTCCATAAATAAATTCCTTCTCTCAGACTGGAGCCAAACACTGTGGGTGACATCCCATGCCCTTCGTCCACTTCTTTATACAGAAGTGGACTAAGGGACTACAGTGGTCAGCGCTGATGACCACTTAAGCAGAGAGAGTGAAAGCGAGAGAGACATAAAGAGACACATAGAGAGAGACAGACATAGATAGAGACATAGAGAGAGACATAGAGACACATAGTGAGAGAGAGAGAGAAAAAGACATAGAGGGAGACATAGAGAGACATAGACTGAGAGAGTACCACTGGAGCAGACTCTTGAAGCAGATCTGGTTACGTAACATGAAGTATGATTATGATATGTAAGTATGATATGTACGACCTAATAATAGCAAAAGGAGAAATTTAATTTGTCAACTGGACAGAGTTTATTTGGTCGAATACGTTTCGCAGCTCATCCAAGCTGCTTCCTCAGTTCTGGTCAGATGCTGGTGGACACTGCCTTATATCTGCCTGAAGGGGGCGCTAACTACAATGAAATTACTCTGAGACTACCACACCTATTTGTTTACAGTTTCTGTTAGTCATGTGAGTCTATTCAATATGGAGTGGGAGTGGGGGAGTAGTTAGCATATCCATTCAGGGCCATGATGGGTGTTTTCACACCTCTGGACATGTCCTGGCTAGTCCCATTGTTTTCCCAGTTTGTTTTGATTTAGGTTTGAGGATAGAGTTATAGATGGGAGACAAATGATGTCTGAGACCCCCATTTCTGTTCAAGGAAGGATTCTCTTTCTTGACAAAAATAGCTTCTTTAACTCCCCTCTCAAACCAGTTCTTTTCTCTGGCCAAGATCTGGACCTCGCTGTCCTCAAAGGAGTGGCCCATGGCTTTTAGGTGGAGATGTACGGCAGATTGCGGCCCACCCTGGTTTTCCCGTCTATGTTGATACATCCTCTTGTGAAGTGGCTGTTTTGTTTCTCCAATGTAGCGCTCACTGCAGTCTTCACTACACTGAATGGAGTAGACCACATTGCTTTGTTTGTGGCTCGGTGTTTTGTCCTTAGGATGGACCAGTTTTTGTCTTAAAGTGTTTGTGGGTTTGAAATAGACTGGGATGTCATGTTGTCTGAAGATCCTCTGAAGTTTTTCGGAAACGCCAGCCAGGTAAGGAATAGTTACACCCTTTCTCCTGGGCTCTGGTTCTCTGTTGTCCTGTTTCTTTGCTCTCTTCGTTTTATTGAAAGCCCATTTAGGATATCCACAAACGGAGAGGGCTTTCTCCACGTGTTGTTCTTCTTTCTCCTTTCCCTCTGCGCTTGTAGGAACCACTTGGGCCCTGTGTTGTAATGTCCGAATGACTCCCAGTTTGTGCTGAAGTGGGTGGTGTGAATCAAAAAGCAGATATTGGTCGGTGTGTGTGGGCTTCCTGAAGACTTCTACCTGGAGTCGCCGGTCTTCTCTTATCGTTACAGCACAATCTAAGAAGGCCAATGTGTTGTCCTTGGCATCTTCACGTGTGAATTTGATGTTCGGATCTACAGAATTGATATGTGCAGCAAAAGGTTCCAAATCTTGAATTTTGATTTTTGAGAAATTATCATCAACATAACGATACCAGTGTGTGGGTGGAGTGCCTGGATATGAGGCCAGGGCCCTCTGTTCAAATTGTTCCATGTATAAGTTTGCAATGATAGGGGAGACCGGTGAGCCCATTGCACAGCCGTGGATTTGTCTTTAGAAGTTTCCTCTGAACTGGAAATAGGTGGTACTTAAACAAATTTCCAGCAGTTGGCAGATTTGGTCGGGTGAAAGTTTGGTTCTCACTTCTAGCTTAGTATCCTCCAGTAGTCTCCTCCTTGCTGCCTCCACCGCTACTGATATAGGGATACAAGTGAAAAGAGAGGTCACATCAAAGGAAACCATTGTCTCATCCCGGTCAAACTGGAGATGCTTGATTTTGTTCACAAATTCGGCTGTGTTCTCAATGTGGTGCTCCGTGTTACCCACCAGTGGAGCCAAGATAGTTTTTAGGTGTTTGGCCACATTGTACGTGATGGAGTCTGTGCTGCATACAATGGGTCTGAGTGGTACTCCTTGTTTGTGGATCTTTGGGAGGCCATAGATGCCAGGGATGGCATCACCAGGGTACAGTCTGTAATATAGCTGTCGATCAATGACTTCTTCCTTCTCCAGCTTCTGCAAGCAATCAATGATCTTCTTTTTGTACACATTGGTGGGGTCCCGTTTTAGTAATTCGTAGGTTGTGGTGTCACTGAGTAGGCTGTTAACCTTAGCCTCATAATCAGCTGAGTTCAGGATCACAGTGCATCTCCCTTTGTCAGCTGGGAGGATGTTGATGCTGTGGTCCTTCTCCAGAGCAGCAATGGCCTTCCTTTCCTCCGGTGTTACATTGGAGGGTGGAGGTTTGGCATTGCTCAGTGCAGCTGTTAATTTCAGTCTAAGGTCTCCAGCTTCTGTCTCCGTGAGCTTGTTGTTCCTGATGGCGGTTTCTGCTGCTGTGATGTAATCCACCGTGGGGATGCGGTTAGGAGTCACAGAAAAATTCAGTCCTTTGGAAAGTACTTCTTTCTCTGCCTGAGTGAGTGATCAATTCTGTAGATCCGAACATCAAATTCACACGTGAAGATGCCAAGGACAACAAATTGGCCTTCTTAGATTGTGCAGTAACGATAAGAGAAGACCGGCGACTCCAGGTAGAAGTCTTCAGGAAGCCCACACACACCGACCAATATCTGCTTTTTGATTCACACCACCCACTTCAGCACAAACTTGGAGTCATTCAGACATTACAACACAGGGCCCAAGTGGTTCCTACAAGCGCAGAGGGAAAGGAGAAAGAAGAACAACATGTGCAGAAAGCCCTCTCCGTTTGTGGATATCCTAAATGGGCTTTTAATAAAACAAAGAGAGCAAAGAAACAGGACAACAGAGAACCAGAACCCAGGAGTAAGGGTGTAACTATTCCTTACCTGGCTGGTGTTTCTGAAAAACTACAGAGGATTTTCAGACAACATGAAATCCCAGTCTATTTCAAACCCACAAACACTTTAAGACAAAAACTGGTCCATCCTAAGGACAAAACACCGAGCCACAAACAAAGCAATGTGGTCTACTCCATTCAGTGTAGTGAAGACTGCAGGGGGCGCTACACTGGAGAAACAAAACTGCCACTTCACAAGAGGATGTATCAACACAGACGGGAGAGCCAGAGTGGACCTCAGTCTGCCGTACATCTCCACCTATAAGGACCTCAGTCTGCCGTACATCTCCACCTAAAAGGACCTCAGTCTGCCGTACATCTCCACCTAAAAGCCACGGGCCACTCCTTTGAGGACAGCGAGGTCCAGATCTTGGCCAGAGAAAAGAACTGGTTTGAGAGGGGAGTTAAAGAAGCTATTTTTGTCAAAAAGAGAATCCTTCCTTGAACAGAAATGGAGGTCTCAGACATCATTTGTCTCCCATCTATAACTCTATCCTCAAACCTAAATCAAAACAAACTGGGAAAACAATAGGGCAGCCAGGTCAGGCCCAGAGGTCTGAATGGTTCTGCTAACTACACCCCACTCCCACTCCATACTGAATAGACACACCTAACTAACAGAAACTGTAAACAAATAGGTGTGTTAGTCTCAGAGTAATTTCATTGTAGTTAGCGCCCCCTTCAGGCAGATATAAGGCAGTGTCCGCCAGCATCTGACCAGAACTGAAGAAGCAGCTTGGATGAGCTGTGAAACGTATTCGACCAAATAAACTCTGTCCAGTTGACAAATTTAATTTCTCCTTTTGCTATGGATTCTACCTGGACGACTGAGGGATTCTACACACATCAGTCTACATTGTTTAACCATGTGGCTAATCTGTTCAACTGTTTTTGCTTATTATTGTTAATTACTCACATAAATCTCAAATAAATCCAACACAGTACACAAACATCTACTCTGGCTTCTTGCTGAATCAGCTCAAATGACCATGATTAATGAAGTTTAAAACTCCATCATAACCTCATTAACAAACATTTTGGTGTAAAACAGACCTATTAAGTTTCCAAAGCCGAGTAAAGATGTGAAGTCTCTGTCAAATCTCTACTAAACGCACACATCAAGGATTCACTATATGAACCACCAGTCTATGCCTCACTGCTCTGTTTATTTCAATAAGCAGCTCTTCATGAAAACAGTTTGTTTAATACACTACATTACACCATATTGTATGATTCAGGGTTGCGTGAGTATAACAAGCAGAACAGAATAAAATAGTACATGTGTAACACATATTCAAGATGAGGGTGTAACTTTTTACTTTCACATAGTAAACAAAGACACAGCACAGCCATGAATACTTTTGAAGTATATAGAACTCAGTAACAGTAGTGCCGTGTGCAGACAGTTGTAACAGTAGTGCCGCGTGCAGACAGTTGTAACAGTAGTGCCGCGTGCAGACAGTTGTAACAGTAGTGCCGCGTGCAGACAGTTGTAACAGTAGTGCCGTGTACAGAGGAGAGCCTCAGCGTTTCCTGGTCTTTTTGGAGCTGGTCTGAGGTTTGGACTCAGGGACAGTTTTCTTCACAGGAGCAGCTTTAACCACAGGAGCCAGAGACGAGGAGGGCACCAGCTGTTTAGGATCTATGATAAAAAAAACAAACAAACAAAATGCTTAAAAATTCATCAATCGATTAGTTGTTTTGAACCAAAAGGCCCTGTAAAAAACACTATTGTACAATTTTGCCAATACTTCAGCCTTACCTTCAGTCTCTGGAGATTCTAAGCTGCTCCTGCCCTGCACCTGTCGCTCCAGGTCCTGGATCTTCTGCAGTGCCCTCTGCAGAGCCTCCTCAGCCTTTAGCGCCCTCTGCTGTGCGCTCTGGACCTGCTCTTCTGAAACACTGACATGAAAAAGCCACTGTTCACTCACAAATATAGGACAGCATCATATGAAGTGGTATAGAAGGTGGGTCTGGTTGATACAACAATGAACTGAATTCTTGATAGACATTGCAACATGAATAAAAAGAGTGATGTAAAAATGAGATAAACTGCATTATAATGTGTTACACGATTTAAGTGATTAAATAAAAACACTTACAGCAGTTCTCGTTTTAATAGTTCCACTGTGTTTAGATCAGTAAAAGCTTTTTGTGCTTCTTCGGTGACAGGAGCCACCACCTGCTCCTCACTCTGAACGAGAATTCAAGATTCAAATTAAGATTAATATATACTTCCCATGGTCAAAGTAAAATCATCAGCAAAACTGATCATTATAAAAGTACAAAGTCAGTTTAACCAAAGTGAGCTGAACTTTGCTCTCTCCTAGTTTGTTCTGAACGATGCTGCGGTCACTGGAGATCATCTTCACCACAGGACTGTTGTGAACGGATGGCTCCCTCTGCTGGACAATAACAGACATTGCTGTTAACTTTGCATCAAGGAACAGTTTCTGTATTATTTTGGATTGAAAAAGCTTGAGTATTTCAAAGTTTGGAGGAAGTGTTGTTTATATAACTGTGCACGGTATATGGAAAACTTACCTCAGACTGTTGTTTGGTTGTTTCTTCTTTAGCCTGAAAAAATACATATAAGCATATAAAGTATTAGTCATAGTTAAGCTTGTCATAATATACAGTTTTGAACAATATAATTATAGAAACTTTAAGACGCTGTTATAAAGGCACAATAATAAAGATAATTCACATTAACACAGGCGTCTAAAATATTTTCCTAGCAAATCAATGATGCTCTCTCAGCACTGATGATACAAAGATCTAAATGGCAGATACCAGTGTTTGACCAACCTCTGCTTGTTCCTCCAATTTTTCATATTTTTCTTGTGCTTCCTGGTTTACCTGAAAAACATGTATTAAGTTTAAACGTGCCATCTTAAAACACAATTCACAAAACTAGTTAATTTAAAACAGTTTGCAGTGGCCCAAAATTATTCCTCACTTTCTTAACACATTCTGAGCATCCTAATTATTCAGTTTCCAAGTTTCTAAGTGCTTTTCACAGCTTCCAGAGACTAGAGAGGAGTTCACTGTAATTCCAACCACAACTAGCATGCTAACAGTGCATCAGATTACTTCCTGGTTTGCAGACGATAAAAGCTCTTTATAATTAGATGCAGATAGCACACAGTGGTCTAATTTTGACCTTGGTTTTACAAGACACATTTTACTTTATTACATGAAAATCAAGTACAGTCCCTTAATAAGATGACATTACCAGTATAATAATAAACAGGTGAGAATCGGTTACCAGTGAGTCCATGTTTTCCTTCTCGGCTCCATCGCTCAAAGTTGCGGTGAGAGTCTCTAAAGGAGCCATTTTTAAACCAACCAGGAGGATTTTAGAAGTGTCCATCCAGTCTGTGCATTCATTCTATAAACAGAGCAATAAACAGAAAACAGGACATTAAATACGTACCAAATACAAGTGTCATATGTTCCTCAGGGATGTGGTAATATTGTGTTATGTTACCTCAAGTTTTCTACACTCCATCACCTCCTTCTCAGCCTCTTCTTGCTGAGCTGGGTTGCTCAGAATCTGCTCTTCGTAAATCAGCTGACAAGTTCTACCAAAGGAAAAAAGCAACATTATCAGTACACAATCGTATAAGTCTTTAACATGACTTGAATTTCAAATATATTAATGAAAATAGAAGTGATTAAATTTATGGACTGTTTAATTGGGTTTTTGGTCCAAGGTGTATTTTTTTTCAGGTGCAAATTTTTAAAGTAACTGTTGTACAAATCAATAAAGCAGCCCTATTGTTCTTTTGTCTGCTGTTATAATCTATGACACCTGTGGATCATTATGTTCTATTTTGGACTTTTTGATCTAAAACAGGAGAATTGTCGAGCCCAGTGAGGTATTAGGAGCCGATTCCCACGCCTCATGCTGTGGGCTCCTCCTATGGATAGCTACACATCACACGAGAGCAGAGCATTTCTTTTTACATTTGGACCAAAATGACTATGCGATGGTGACAAATCCTACGTGTATCACCAATTTAAAAGATTACATCGGAGAATGAAGTTAAGTACATCACATCGGTGGAGGTAAAAACAGGAGAATAAAGATTACTCAAAAATTCAAGACTCACTCTAAATTCGAGAGAGCGAATGAGAAGAGAAACAACTATGACATGGTTAAAAGTCCATTTTGCACGGTATGTCTCCTTTAAGATCATTCTGCAATAGTGAAAGTAAATGTGTAAAGTAAAGTGTACGTGTGCATTACCTGGTGAAGTATTTGCTGAGCCGCTCCACTCTCTGGGACAGTTGGGCTGCGTCCTCCTCCAGCTGTGGGACTGAGGGCTGAAGCCTGTGGGCCAACCTGTGGTCCCTGTGGGGGTCCCTGTGCTGGTTCTTCGTGTTTGGCTCCATGTCTGGGACCAGAAGGAGGAGCAGGTCCAACATCCAGCGACTCCGGCTCTCATGGACACTGGAGATCTGAGGGGGACACATACATATATAGGGTGTATTCATGTGAAGTTATAGCAGTTTGGGAACCTGATTTTCAAACTTGTTCCTGTCTATCCCAAATATCTAGTATTTACATGCAGGGGATTCGACAGGGGGGACAAAGGGTTCTGTTGTCCCAGGCCCCAAGGTCTTAGGAGCCCAGAATTGGAACTTCTGCCTATTAATTAACATTAGACAGGGGGCCCATGTGATTCTTCTTGCTCCGGTCCCCAGATTTCTGTCAACGGTTCTGTTTACATGCATGTATTTTCAGACCCGTGCACAGCTTTAGAACAGCTTTTTCAAACAGAAGTGAAGGAGAGTTGCCCACCGTCACAGCCCCCATAATGAGTGGATTGTGTTAGATTTTGCAACCTTTAAATCAGAAATAATAGTGAAATAAAAACAGTTTGATGCTCACCTCTTGGCTGACAGTTTGGCTCTCGTGGTTGATGAAGCTGCTGAGAGATTCTACAAACACTTTGACTTTGTGAGCGACCTCTTTTGTCTCTGTGCTGTACCAAGAAATAACGTTAAGCATAAATGGTAAATGGTCGCATTTTTATATAGTATAAACAATGTGCAAAAAAGAGGAAAGATTATTTCACAAGAGAAATAAAAATTCTACTGTGATGTATAAAACTGTAATAATATAATTTTATTGTGACATACAATTGACACATGTAAAAGAAGTTATAGTAAGAGTTTAAAGATGCATTGTGTAACTTTTCTAGTGGAGTGTCTGTCACCTGCCTGTTTCTACGGATATGTCATTGCTCTGCCTGGAATGTTCCACAGTGTGACATTAAACAGCTCTACTTTACATTTATTCAATTACAGATGGTTTTAGAGCTCAAAAATACCTAGAAAAACAGGCATTCTGATTATGAGTGGGGTCGCCTCTCCACAGATCTGACCTGTAACTGGGTCTGGTTTGGTCTCCATGAAGATAGAAAGGTTTAATGCCATACTGTGAAACATTCCACACAAAGCAATAACATCTCCATGGAGAAAAGCATTTGACAGACCTTCCACCAGAAAAGTTTCACAATGCACTTTAAGTCATTATTTGAAATGGAGGGCAGGGGAATATACGAGTCATGAGTGAGTCACTGATTTTCCAGGTTTTGGTTTCATGTAGCTGGACCCAGCATTTACAGAGATATTAAAAAGAAACTAGGTGAAACTATCTGTATTTTAGCTGTCTACAAAAATGAATTCAACCGTAGAATTGAATTGTAGTTGGGATGTGACGTGTTTCAGAGTGATAAATAATAGCCACTGTTGCTATAGCAATTAAAAACAAAATATCACACCTTTAAATTGTCAAAAGTACTTAAAATGGCATCTATAAATATGCAGCTGAATTAATTAAACTGTTGAACTAAAAGCATACATACTACAATGTAGGTTCGTTGGTCTGAGCCTCTGTTTTAACTCCTAAAATGAGATGTAAGATTTTGTCCACCAGACTTTTCCAAACAGAGAGTGACTTCTCCATCTTCTTCAGATCCACGATCAGAGCTTTGTGAGGCTGCTCCTTCAGCTCAGATAGTTTAATGAACCAGGGCTCAATGGAGGCACACAGAGACTGCAGCTGGCTGTGCACTCCTGGAACAAAACAATACAACTTTAATATAGTCTAGAGAATTTGAAAATTCCCATTCATTTTTCCCATAGACTTTCCTGGAACAAAAAAGTTAAGTTTGAAAGCTCATTTCTATTACATATGTAGTAACTCAACTACTGTTGATCTCCATTTGTGTAGCATGTATTCATTATTTTATACTGTGGTATAAAGGTAGCCGTTTCAAACCAATTGCTGTTGTGATTCAGTACTTCTCTGTTGGCAGCTCTCTGGATGAGTGGCAAAACATACATACTTTTAAAAACTTTTGTCCAATTGACAGGATTAAATTTGCTTTAAAAAACTAAATTAAGGTTAAAAAGTACATATTTTGTTGTTTTATGTACCATTCTCTCCGTTGATGTGGTCACTGAGTTTGGTGTTGAGTTCAGACTGGAGGCTCTGGAGCTGGCTCAGGCTGTGGTAGGGCTGAGGCTGGGCTCTGTCTGGAGCTGAGTGTCTCTGGAGCAGCTGACGAGACAAACCCAGCCACCGATCCCAAACCGTGATCAACATCTCCAGGCTCTCTCTGTGAGCAAACACCCCCTCTCCCTGGAAGACCTCAGCCTGAGAGACTAGGGCCTGTCAGGAGAGGCAGACAAATACTGTGTGAGAGAATTAAAATTGAAATTAAACACTGAACTTTCCCCACTGTGGCATAAATAAAGCTTCTCTTATCTTATTTTTCTAATTCTGAGTCTTACCTCAGACCATGTTTTAAAATCTGCATTCATTTCTTCCACTGTAGCTCTGGGACATTTCTGACCATGATTCCTACAAACAAGAAGACAAAAATAAAGTTACTTCTGAAGTTATTTAGTGAGAGTTAATCTCAAGGTAAAAAGAAAATGCACTATACAAGTTTTCTGGTGTCTCCATGGAGATAAGTTAATATTTGTCGTCATGAGACAGATGGCAGATAGCGAATGCTCCAACAGAAAAGTTACATAGTGCAATAAACAAAAGTAAAAAAAAATATTCTTTAAATCACAGTGAATACAGTGTCCATCCCTTCTTTTATCTCTTACTGTTGGTGTGTGGAGCAGAAGGAGAGCCACTTGGAGATGCCCTCCTGAACGGGACAGATGACGTCACACTGAGCCTGGTCCCTCCTCCTCATCTGAGACATGAACCTCTGCAGCTCCTCCCTCCAGAACCCAGAGATGTCCGAGAGAGACTTCAGGTCCTCCGAGTCCTAACACACACAAAGAGACTTCAGGCCCTCCCAGTCCTGACACGCACAAAGAGACTTCAGGCCCTCCGAGTCCTGACACACACAAAGAGACTTCAGGTCCTCTGAGTCCTGACACACACAAAGAGACTTCAGGTCCTCTGAGTCCTAACACACACAAAGAGACTTCAGGTCCTCCGAGTCCTAACACACACAAAGAGACTTCAGGTCCTCTGAGTCCTGACACACACAAAGAGACTTCAGGTCCTCTGAGTCCTGACACACAAGCACAGTCAAACTGATCACTGATGGGACCAAGTACTTGTCTCAAGTAAGTCTCAATTCTATGGCCTTAAGTCCCAAGTCACAAACAGGAAAGTGAAAGTCAAGTCCTGAGTCACAGGCATTCAAAGTCCAAGTCACATTCCAAATTTCAGTCCATTTTATCATCTCAAGTTATTAAAAATAATGACTCAAGTCTGACTTGAATCCAAGCCTCAACTTGCAAGTCCACATCTCATGCGTGAATCTTTGTGCATGTTTTGGGTTGATGGGGGAAACGGGAGTACCCAGAGGAAACTCACCCAGACACAGGCAGAACATGCAAACTCACACAGAAAGGCCCGGGCAACCCAGGAGTCAAACTTGGAAACTTTTTGCGTTGAAGCAATTGACCACAAACACTCTGCAAGCCTCCTTTGCCCACCGCATTCTTTACTGGCAGTAAGTGGATTTTACCTATTCAATTTAAACTCCTCAATGGGACGCCAGGTCTGATTCCACTGCAAAATAATCTCGAACCATCTTCTCCACCTCACCAGCCTTTGTGTTACCTTTGCGTTTATATAAATGCTGCAGTTCTCCGCTGTTTGGTGCCACGTCTCTTCACTGTTATGTAACTGATCGACCAACTGCAAGTCCTTTACACTCATCACCTAAAAGAGAAAATACAAGTTTAAATAAAACTGGCAATTCACAAGGGACCTGGCAGTATTATTTGGTAAACAAATACTTGTTCTCTTGGCTATAGAGTGTATGCAGTTGACGTCACAGGTTTCCCCTGATCCACTTCCGGCGGTCCAGATCTCCGTAGGCCGCCATAGTAAACACACTGTCCGATTCTAAATTACGCGTCATAAAGTCACAAAATGCCCAAGAAATGTTGTGCCTATCAGTGTTGTCAGACAAGGGACAAAGATAAAAACATTCAGCTGTACAGGATTCCTGCTGAGTCTGATCCTGACCGCAGAAGTAGGTGGATTGCTGCGATTAGACGAGCCCATCAGACGAGCCCATCATAAAACTGCTGACAAGCCCTGGGAACCAACCAAACACTCCAGGCTTTGTAGCAGACACTTCATATCAGGTGTGGTTTGATTTTAACTTTACAATTTTACTAGTAGGTCAATCACATTGAGTGGTTTCACATTTGTAAGCAAGAAGACTTAATTACTATTAATACAGTGTAACTATCAGATGTTGCAGTGTTTTTGTATGTTTTTGCACATAGCTATCACTTTATTGGTCTTTATTCACAAAGTTTTAACATATCATTACCTCCGCCAAGGAGGTTATGTTTTCGCCTGCGTCTGTCTGTTTGTTTGTTAGTTAGTTAGTTAGTTAGCTTGTTTGTTTGTTAGTTAGCAAGATAACTCAAAAAGTTATGGACGGATCTTGATGAAATTTTCAGGAAATGTTCCTAATGGTAACTCCAACAGATGATTAAATTTTGGTGATGATCCAGAAGAAATCCTGGATTCTGGATCACTTTGAAAATTTCGTTAGCATTGCGTTAAATGGGGCTTGGCGGAGGTCTGCGCTCTCTGAGTGCTTTTCTAGTGTATGTTTGTATTATTATATATTTATTTATTATTCATTTAATGGTTAATAATTAGCCATATGAAAACTATAAATTTATACTCCCCGGTGAAGTGTGATGGGAAATTTATTAGATAGTTGTCTGGGACAGAATCTACCGCTGTTAGGGCTGTAAAAAGGACCTGGGGCACACTGTAGGGGTCCGATATGTTCAGATTAGCAAGCTTGTCCTCATATCTTTTCTTCTGATTACTATCTAGGTGATTAGTGAAGTCAGTATGAGTAAAAGACGGCTTTTTGTTGTCACTAGAGCACTGGCGGTCAGTCATGATTAGACCGTCAATATGGCGGATTGACAACTTCCTGTCACGTGACTGCATACACTCTATAAACAAGAAGTGTGACTCAGACATAGTTAGCAGAGGCTGGCCCAGAACAGAGTCCATAGTTGGCTGAACCTTGAGGGCCAGGCTGTAGGTGAAGTGGCTCCACAGGTTTCTCTCCTCAGTCATCTGCAGCAGCTGAGAGCTCAGACGACTGCGCTGGAGTTCATACAGCTCATGGTAACTCTGGACCACTCTGAAACAGGAAAACATAACCAAATACAGGGTCAATAGGACTGGACCTGAAAATTCATTTAGAACTCTGTTAATCAGCAGTTGTATCACTGATGTCTGTACTTTACAAGGTCTAAGCACCAAAGTTTAACTCTCAAAATGATGAAGTCCTTGTCTAGTTCTAGTTTAGTCTTGATTAGTACTGGTCTAGTCCTGGTTTAGTGCCAGTTTAGATATGATGTGTGTAAGAGTTATTGTGACTGTAGCTGAGATTTAGTTTGGTCTAGTCCTGGTTTAGTCCTGGTCGTTTAGTTTTGATGTGTAAGGTTGGACTGTGAGGACTGACTCTGAGTTGTTGTGACTTTGGCTGAGGTTTAGTCCTGGTATAGACCTGGTTTAGTCCTGGTTTAGACCTGGTTTAGCCCTGGTTTAGTCCTGGTTTAGACCTGATCTAGTCCTGGTTTAGACCTGGTCTAGTCCTGGTTTAGTTTTGACTGTGAGGACTGACTGAGTTGTTGTGACTTTGGCTGAGGTTTAGTTTGGTTTAGTCCTGATCTAGTCCTTGTTTAGTCCCATTTAATTCCAGTTTTGATATGAAGAGTGCACTGTGTGTACTGACTCTGAGTTGTTGTGACTTTGGCTGAGTGCTTCGGACAGCTCGTGTTGGGCTCGCTCGGCCTGCTGGGAAACAAAGGCATCATGGGCCTTGATTCTGGCCAGTTCTCTGCAAAGAAATACACCAAAATTGTACTAAGAATGCAAAAAGTGACCAACTATTATGGCCAAACAGTTTTGAGCAAATATCAAATTGCATTATCTCTTACAAGCACTGTGATTTTTATTGTATTTGTGTACTGCTTTTGGGAACTGTAAGATGTAACTCACCAACCCGTAACCCGGAAAATCTTGTGGCAATTTTGTGTCATGAAATCTGATTCACGAGATCTTGTTCCATCCCTATTATAATATAAAGTTTGTCTAAGTCTAAGAACGCATCTAACTCCACAAACCTGAGCCTAACCTCCTTCCCCACCTGCTCCACAGACCTGACTCTCACCCTCCAGCCCCACCTGCTGAGCTGTTGGATGTTTGTCTTGATGCGGTGGATCTCTACAGTGAGCTGTCGGTCCAAAGCCCTCTGAGCCACAGCCTCAGTGTGAAGAGCCTTGAGGAACCGAGGGACCCGCTCCAGGAGGGACTGATACCTCTGTCTGAGAACCAAGGCAGTGTACAGTCAGACATCATGGTGAGACATTAAAACATATATGCAAAATAAGCCCTCAGAAATGGAATGGAAAATGCCATTTTATTGGTTTTATATACTGTAAAGGAGCACTATGTAAAGCAAAAGGAGAAATTTAATTTGTCAACTGGACAGAGTTTATTTGGTCGAATACATTTCGCAGCTCATCCGAGATGCTTCTTCAGTTCTGGTCAGATGCTGGTGGACACTGCTTTATATCTGCTTGAAAGGAGGAGCTTAATTACAATGAAAATTACTCTGAGACAACACATATTTATTTACAGTTTCTGTTAATCAGGTGAGTCTATTCAATATGGAGTGGGAGTGGGGGAGTAGTTAGCATATCCATTCAGGGCCATGATGGTGTTTTCACACCTCTGGACCTGACCTGGCTAGTCCCATTGTTTTCCCAGTTTGTTTTGATTTAGGTTTGAGGATAGAGTTATAGATGGGAGACAAATGATGTCTGAGACCCCCATTTCTGTTCAAGGAAGGATTCTCTTTCTTGACAAAAATAGCTTCTTTAACTCCCCTCTCAAACCAGTTCTTTTCTCTGGCCAAGATCTGGACCTCGCTGTCCTCAAAGGAGTGGCCTGTGGCTTTTAGGTGGAGATGTACGGCAGATTGCGGCCCACCCTGGTTTTCCCGTCTGTGTTGATACATCCTTTTGTGAAGTGGCTGTTTTGTTTCTCCAATGTAGCGCTCACTGCAGTCTTCACTACACTGAATGGAGTAGACCACATTGCTTTGTTTGTGGCTCGGTGTTTTGTCCTTAGGATGGACCAGTTTTTGTCTTAAAGTGTTTGTGGGTTTGAAATAGACTGGGATTTCATGTTGTCTGAAGATCCTCTGTAGTTTTTCGGAAATGCCAGCCAGGTAAGGAATAGTTACACCCCTTCTCCTGGGCTCTGGTTCTCTGTTGCCCTGTTTCTTTGCTCTCTTCGTTTTATTGAAAGCCCATTTAGGATATCCACAAACGGAGAGGGCTTTCTCCACGTGTTGTTCTTCTTTCTCCTTTCCCTCTGCGCTTGTAGGAACCACTTGGGCCCTGTGTTGTAATGTCCGAATGACTCCCAGTTTGTGCTGAAGTGGGTGGTGTGAATCAAAAAGCAGATATTGGTCGGTGTGTGTGGGCTTCCTGAAGACCTCTACCTGGAGTCGCCGGTCTTTTCTTATTGTTACTGCACAATCTAAGGAGGCCAATGTGTTGTCCTTGGCATCTTCACGTGTGAATTTGATGTTCGGATCTACAGAATTGATATGTGCAGTAAAAGGTTCCAAATCTTGAATTTTGATTTTTGAGAAATTATCATCAACAAAGCGATACCAGTGCGTGGGTGGAGTGCCTGGATATGAGGCCAGGGCACTCTGTTCAAATTGTTCCATGTATAAGTTTGCAATGATAGGGGAGACCGGTGAGCCCATTGCACAGCCGTGGATTTGTCTGTAGAAGTTTCCTCTGAACTGGAAATAGGTGGTACTTAAACAAATTTCCAGCAGTTGGCAGATTTGGTCGGGTGAAAGTTTGGTTCTCTCTTCTAGCTTGGTATCCTCCAGTAGTCTCCTCCTTGCTGCCTCCACCGCTACCGATGTAGGAATACAAGTGAAGAGAGAGGTCACATCAAAGGAAACCATAGTCTCATCCCGGTCAAACTGGAGATGCTTGATTTTGTTCACAAATTCGGCTGTGTTCTCAATGTGGTGCTCCGTGTTACCCACCAGCGGAGCCAAGATGGTTTTTAGGTGTTTGGCCACATTGTACGTGATGGAGTCTGTGCTGCATACAATGGGTCTGAGTGGTACTCCTTGTTTGTGGATTTTTTGGGAGGCCATAGATGCCAGGGATGGCATCACCAGGGTACAGTCTGTAATATAGCTGTCGATCAATGACTTCTTCCTTCTCCAGCTTCTGCAAGCAATCAATGATCTTCTTTTTGTACACATTGGTGGGGTCCCGTTTTAGTAATTCGTAGGTTGTGGTGTCACTGAGTAGGCTGTTAACCTTAGCCTCATAATCAGCTGAGTTCAGGATCACAGTGCATCTCCCTTTGTCAGCTGGGAGGATGTTGATGCTGTGGTCCTTCTCCAGAGCAGCAATGGCCTTCCTTTCCTCCGGTGTTACATTGGAGGGTGGAGGTTTGGCATTGCTCAGTGCAGCTGTTAGTTTCAGTCTAAGGTCTCCAGCTTCTGTCTCCGTGAGCTTGTTGTTCCTGATGGCGGTTTCTGCTGCTGTGATGTAATCCACCGTGGGGATGCGGTTAGGAGTCACAGAAAAATTCAGTCCTTTGGAAAGTACTTCTTTCTCTGCCTGAGTGAGCACCCGGTTGGAAAGATTTTTCACCCAGCGTTCTTTGTGCAACGCTTGGCTAGGTTTATCCTCCTTCCTTATGTTACTCAGATCCTTGGGGTTAGTTTGATGGTGATTTTGGAGTTGTGTAAACTTCCTTATGTGCCGTTCTTTGGTTTTGTTGTGTTGTCTCAACTGTCCCGTGGCTATGAAGTCGTTAATCCTTTGAAACATTTCTTCTGGGACTAGCACCATTATCCTGTTTAATAAATTGTCTATTTCAAATTTTAAGTTTTCAATGTCATAATTGAGACGGCTGATTCTAAGGCTGAGCATCCCTCTCAGGTAACGCTGGGTTAACCTGGCTGCCCTATGCCCTGGTTCCGGTGATTTCTTCTGTAAAGCCTTGGGAATAAGTTGGTTCTGTCGACATCTCAGGTTAAAGCGTAAATGATTCCTCTTCTCTGCTAACCTTTTAGTGTCCTTTTCCAGCTTTCTTACCAGTCCAACTATGGTTGGCTCGTAGTTGTTCTTGAGATGTGTGTAGAATCCCTCAGTCGTCCAGGTAGAATCCATAGCAAAAGGAGAAATTTAATTTGTCAACTGGACAGAGTTTATTTGGTCGAATACGTTTCGCAGCTCATCCGAGCTGCTTCTTCAGTTCTGGTCAGATGCTGGCGGACACTGCTTTATATCTGCTTGAAGGGAGGAGCTTAATTACAATGAAAATTACTCTGAGACAACACATATTTATTTACAGTTTCTGTTAATCAGGTGAGTCTATTCAATATGGAGTGGGAGTGGGGGAGTAGTTAGCATATCCATTCAGGGCCATGATGGGTGTTTTCACACCTCTGGACAGGTCCTGGCTAGTCCCATTGTTTTCCCAGTTTGTTTTGATTTAGGTTTGAGGATAGAGTTATAGATGGGAGACAAATGATGTCTGAGACCCCCATTTCTGTTCAAGGAAGGATTCTCTTTCTTGACAAAAATAGCTTCTTTAACTCCCCTCTCAAACCAGTTCTTTTCTCTGGCCAAGATCTGGACCTCGCTGTCCTCAAAGGAGTGGCCTGTGGCTTTTAGGTGGAGATGTACGGCAGATTGCGGCCCACCCTGGTTTTCCCGTCTGTGTTGATACATCCTTTTGTGAAGTGGCTGTTTTGTTTCTCCAATGTAGCGCTCACTGCAGTCTTCACTACACTGAATGGAGTAGACCACATTGCTTTGTTTGTGGCTCGGTGTTTTGTCCTTAGGATGGACCAGTTTTTGTCTTAAAGTGTTTGTGGGTTTGAAATAGACTGGGATTTCATGTTGTCTGAAGATCCTCTGTAGTTTTTCGGAAATGCCAGCCAGGTAAGGAATAGTTACACCCCTTCTCCTGGGCTCTGGTTCTCTGTTATCCTGTTTCTTTGCTCTCTTCGTTTTATTGAAAGCCCATTTAGGATATCCACAAACGGAGAGGGCTTTCTCCACGTGTTGTTCTTCTTTCTCCTTTCCCTCTGCGCTTGTAGGAACCACTTGGGCCCTGTGTTGTAATGTCCGAATGACTCCCAGTTTGTGCTGAAGTGGGTGGTGTGAATCAAAAAGCAGATATTGGTCGGTGTGTGTGGGCTTCCTGAAGACCTCTACCTGGAGTCGCCGGTCTTCTCTTATTGTTACTGCACAATCTAAGAAGGCCAATGTGTTGTCCTTGGCATCTTCACGTGTGAATTTGATGTTCGGATCTACAGAATTGATATGTGCAGTAAAAGGTTCCAAATCTTGAATTTTGATTTTTGAGAAATTATCATCAACAAAGCGATACCAGTGCGTGGGTGGAGTGCCTGGATATGAGGCCAGGGCACTCTGTTCAAATTGTTCCATGTATAAGTTTGCAATGATAGGGGAGACCGGTGAGCCCATTGCACAGCCGTGGATTTGTCTGTAGAAGTTTCCTCTGAACTGGAAATAGGTGGTACTTAAACAAATTTCCAGCAGTTGGCAGATTTGGTCGGGTGAAAGTTTGGTTCTCACTTCTAGCTTGGTATCCTCCAGTAGTCTCCTCCTTGCTGCCTCCACCGCTACCGATGTAGGAATACAAGTGAAAAGAGAGGTCACATCAAAGGAAACCATAGTCTCATCCCGGTCAAACTGGAGATGCTTGATTTTGTTCACAAATTCGGCTGTGTTCTCAATATGGTGCTCCATGTTACCCACCAGCGGAGCCAAGATGGTTTTTAGGTGTTTGGCCACATTGTACGTGATGGAGTCTGTGCTGCATACAATGGGTCTGAGTGGTACTCCTTGTTTGTGGATTTTTTGGGAGGCCATAGATGCCAGGGATGGCGTCACCAGGGTACAGTCTGTAATATAGCTGTCGATCAATGACTTCTTCCTTCTCCAGCTTCTGCAAACAATCAGGTGAGTCCATATTGAATAGACTCACCTGATTAACAGAAACTGTAAATAAATATGTGTTGTCTCAGAGTAATTTTCATTGTAATTAAGCTCCTCCCTTCAAGCAGATATAAAGCAGTGTCCGCCAGCATCTGACCAGAACTGAAGAAGCAGCTCGGATGAGCTGCGAAACGTATTCGACCAAATAAACTCTGTCCAGTTGACAAATTAAATTTCTCCTTTTGCTATGGATTCTACCTGGACGACTGAGGGATTCTACACACATCTCAAGAACAACTACGAGCCAACCATAGTTGGACTGGTAAGAAAGCTGGAAAAGGACACTAAAAGGTTAGCAGAGAAGAGGAATCATTTACGCTTTAACCTGAGATGTCGACAGAACCAACTTATTCCCAAGGCTTTACAGAAGAAATCACCGGAACCAGGGCATAGGGCAGCCAGGTTAACCCAGCGTTACCTGAGAGGGATGCTCAGCCTTAGAATCAGCCGTCTCAATTATGACATTGAAAACTTAAAATTTGAAATAGACAATTTATTAAACAGGATAATGGTGCTAGTCCCAGAAGAAATGTTTCAAAGGATTAACGACTTCATAGCCACGGGACAGTTGAGACAACACAACAAAACCAAAGAACGGCACATAAGGAAGTTTACACAACTCCAAAATCACCATCAAACTAACCCCAAGGATCTGAGTAACATAAGGAAGGAGGATAAACCTAGCCAAGCGTTGCACAAAGAACGCTGGGTGAAAAATCTTTCCAACCGGGTGCTCACTCAGGCAGAGAAAGAAGTACTTTCCAAAGGACTGAATTTTTCTGTGACTCCTAACCGCATCCCCACGGTGGATTACATCACAGCAGCAGAAACCGCCATCAGGAACAACAAGCTCACGGAGACAGAAGCTGGAGACCTTAGACTGAAACTAACAGCTGCACTGAGCAATGCCAAACCTCCACCCTCCAATGTAACACCGGAGGAAAGGAAGGCCATCGCTGCTCTGGAGAAGGACCACAGCATCAACATCCTCCCAGCTGACAAAGGGAGATGCACTGTGATCCTGAACTCAGCTGATTATGAGGCTAAGGTTAACAGCCTACTCAGTGACACCACAACCTACGAATTACTAAAACGGGACCCCACCAATGTGTACAAAAAGAAGATCATTGATTGCTTGCAGAAGCTGGAGAAGGAAGAAGTCATTGATCGACAGCTATATTACAGACTGTACCCTGGTGATGCCATCCCTGGCATCTATGGCCTCCCAAAAATCCACAAACAAGGAGTACCACTCAGACCCATTGTATGCAGCACAGACTCCATCACGTACAATGTGGCCAAACACCTAAAAACCATCTTGGCTCCGCTGGTGGGTAACACGGAGCACCACATTGAGAACACAGCCGAATTTGTGAACAAAATCAAGCATCTCCAGTTTGACCGGGATGAGACTATGGTTTCCTTTGATGTGACCTCTCTTTTCACTTGTATCCCTACATCGGTAGCGGTGGAGGCAGCAAGGAGGAGACTACTGGAGGATACCAAGCGAGAAGAGAGAACCAAACTTTCACCCGACCAAATCTGCCAACTGCTGGAAATTTGTTTAAGTACCACCTATTTCCAGTTCAGAGGAAACTTTTACAAGCAAATCCACGGCTGTGCAATGGGCTCACCGGTCTCCCCTATCATTGCAAACTTATACATGGAACAATTTGAACAGAGTGCCCTGGCCTCATATCCAGGCACTCCACCCACGCACTGGTATCGTTATGTTGATGATAATTTCTCAAAAATCAAAATTCAAGATTTGGAACCTTTTACTGCACATATCAATTCTGTAGATCCAAACATCAAATTCACACGTGAAGATGCCAAGGACAACACATTGGCCTTCTTAGATTGTGCAGTAACAATAAGAGAAGACCGGCGACTCCAGGTAGAAGTCTTCAGGAAGCCCACACACACCGACCAATATCTGCTTTTTGATTCACACCACCCACTTCAGCACAAACTGGGAGTCATTCGGACATTACAACACAGGGCCCAAGTGGTTCCTACAAGCGCAGAGGGAAAGGAGAAAGAAGAACAACACGTGGAGAAAGCCCTCTCCGTTTGTGGATATCCTAAATGGGCTTTCAATAAAACGAAGAGAGCAAAGAAACAGGACAACAGAGAATGAGAACCCAGGAGAAAGGGTGTAACTATTCCTTACCTGGCTGGCGTTTCCGAAAAACTACAGAGGATCTTCAGACAACATGAAATCCCAGTCTATTTCAAACCCACAAACACTTTAAGACAAAAACTGGTCCATCCTAAGGACAAAACACCAAGCCACAAACAAAGCAATGTGGTCTACTCCATTCAGTGTAGTGAAGACTGCAGTGAGCGCTACATTGGAGAAACAAAACAGCCACTTCACAAAAGGATGTATCAACACAGACGGGAAAACCAGGGTGGGCCGCAATCTGCCGTACATCTCCACCTAAAAGCCACAGGCCACTCCTGTGAGGACAGCGAGGTCCAGATCTTGGCCAGAGAAAAGAACTGGTTTGAGAGGGGAGTTAAAGAAGCTATTTTTGTCAAGAAAGAGAATCCTTCCTTGAACAGAAATGGGGGTCTCAGACATCATTTGTCTCCCATCTATAACTCTATCCTCAAACCTAAATCAAAACAAACTGGGAAAACAATGGGACTAGCCAGGTCAGGTCCAGAGGTGTGAAAACACCCATCATGGCCCTGAATGGATATGCTAACTACTCCCCCACTCCCACTCCATATTGAATAGACCCACCTGATTAACAGAAACTGTAAATAAATATGTGCTGTCTCAGAGTAATTTTCATTGTAATTAAGCTCCTCCCTTCAAGCAGATATAAAGCAGTGTCCGCCAGCATCTGACCAGAACTGAAGAAGCAGCTTGGATGAGCTGCGAAACGTATTCGACCAAATAAACTCTGTCCAGTTGACAAATTAAATTTCTCCTTTTGCTATGGATTCTACCTGGACGACTGAGGGATTCTACACACATCTCGAGCACTATGTAACTCTTTTTGGTGGATAGTGTGTCACCTGCTTTCATCAAGATGATGGTGCTTTGCCTGGAATGTTTCATAGTATATTTATCAAGTTGTTGTTTTCTTTTTGCCTTTTTTTTTTTTTTGCTATAAAAACAGAATAAATAAATATGTTTCCAACATTCCAGCAATATCAATATTCAGTTCCCATTTTTAAAGGTCCACATGTTTGGAAATAGTTGAAATATTAGGCACAAAACTAATACAAGAGTTACATTCATAGAACATGTTTGTAGAGGTCTGCTAACTACAGAATTAGAAGATTTTATACAAAGATGATTAGAAGAGGAAATGGTTTATCCTGTTCACTGCAGGGGGACATTATCAGACCTACATTTTGACTGCAACTGTCCGATTAAGGATTTCGATACTATTTCAGCTATAGTTAAGCTCTAAACAGTTCATGAGCTTGTGTGTAGTTAGCAGATAACATGTAGCGTCTCACCTGAGTTTGGCGAGGAGCTGCCCTCTCTCGGCACAGGCCACACTGACCTGTCTGATCAGCTCATGGAAAACCACATTATAGATATTCTGCTCAGTGCGCACCAAGTCCAGGAGGCCCTCTATCTGCAAGAATCCACCTTTATACATATACCTTTATAATTCGTTGACTAATATAACTGTTACAAACACTGTGTAACTCACGTCCTGCAGTAGTGCATGTACCTGGGTGAGTTCACTGAGTTCTTCACTTTGCTGCTCCACTCCTGCCTTTTCCAACATGTCGTCCATCACACGCATGAGCTGCAGTACCTCCTGTCTGCCACTAGGCTTCCTGCAGAGACACAATAAAAACAGTAAAGATCAACTTCATTTATATAGCGCCTTTCAAGACTCCCAAAGCATTTTACAGCGTATTAAACTCACACTGAAGGAAAGACTCGTAGTTTCTGCTCATCATCTTGCAGCTGCACAGTGAAGGCACTTAAAAACAAAATGTAAAAAATGTAAACAATGAAATTAAAAGTTTTAAAAGTCATAGTAAACGGTAAAACTCACTCCTCATACACCTCCAGGCTCCTCAGTCCTTTGTTTTTCACGATGTGGTACTCATCTGGGATCAGGCTTTCGGACACTGTTATGTTCTATTTAAAAGATTAGATTAATTCTTACAAATATACAGCCTTCCACTCATATTACAAACATGATAAAAATGTATTATCACAGCATGCAACTCAGTATAATATTTGTTAACTACTGATGCAACAAATATATGCATATAATAATATTGTGGTGTCCAACAACAGAAGGATATGTCTAAATGAAAAGATGTACAGGTTAATGGGGTCTTGGTGTCAGAATGTCTCCACAATTACAACCAAAAATGAACAGGAATAAAACAATAAAGTACATTTGAAACAATGCTTTTCAGTAATAACAGAGCATATTTATCTACCTGTGTGTCTCTGGCCTTTTCTGAAAGTGGAGGCAGAGTGATGTTTTTCCGCTGAGCTGCATCACACAGGAACGATATGTCTCTGCACAGATTCCAGCAGCGCATATTTACATATATATACTTTCTACTGTTATACACATATCTATAGTTCACAGCTGTGTCTCTGCCTCTTCTGACCTGCCAGCCCCACTCAGAGACGTGGGTTGCTCCAGAAAATGCTGGTATTTCTTTCGTCCGAGAGGATGATGCCAAACAGGATCTGGGCGTCGGAAAGAGCTGCCCTAAAGATAAACCAGGACAAATATTTTTTATTTTGGGTCAAGTAACCTCTATACTTACTTTCTATCGATCCATCTTTCTCATACAATAAGACTAGTCTTTTAAAGTGGGGCAGAGTAAACATCATAAGCCACTGTTCAAAACACACAACTTCAGCATGAAAAGTTATTTAATGGAATATGTAAAACATAAGACTTTAAAATTACATTTGATTATGACTAACATAAAATATTTGAGAAAATATAAGATTTCCAATGCATTTCAATATATTTTCACTCCAACATTGCATCTAAATTAATGTGAAACACCAAAATTTCAGACTGAATGAGCCTTACGGAGCTCTTTAAAATATTAGGTTGCCTCTTGGATCAGAGCTCTTTCGAAAATTTCTGAATTCTTCTCTGCATTGCATCTAAACATCTGATGATTTGACTCAATAAAAGGTTCACACTGCATTAGCTTGTATCTGCCTGCACCTCTCAGGTCCTACAGTTACCGCCTGAAAAGTGACACCTTCATTCAAACACATGAGGTGTAGAATGGCTCATAGGTTTTCCAGCGTGACCCTAGCCTCTAGTTTTTTTTTCTGTCTGGGTGGCTTGGAATAAAGTTGTGTTATACCTTGCTACCCCAATCTCAGAACATGACTTTGCAGAATGTGTGAA
Source organism: Taenioides sp. WSHXM2023 (assembly GCA_029959045.1). NCBI lineage: Eukaryota > Metazoa > Chordata > Actinopteri > Gobiiformes > Gobiidae > Taenioides > Taenioides sp. WSHXM2023. The sequence continues at coordinate 31,925,745 of CM057095.1, read as the reverse complement.
ATATGGTTTTGATATTATAAGATTAATAATAGTGCTTTCCCTGGTACCTTGCAGTGTCGCTGGTGGGCAGTGGGCATGACTCCATTGTCATTGCAGACGGTGGAGGTGAGACTGACCAGCAGCTCCTCTGGGATCGCTTCATTATGAGCAAAGTGAAGCTGCTTTGAGCTCTCCGCCAAAGCACGACACTGCACCTCTGCAACTGGAAAGGAGAAATACAATGAGCAAATCTGAAGAAAATGATGCTATTTTTAATGTTCAGGCCTGTGCAGTAATTTTGTAAGAGCTCCTAGTCTTTGCATAGTTGCTGTACAGTATGTAACTTTCTGGATGTGGCACCACGTCACCTGCATGATTCCATGGAAACACAAAGTTAAAACCATGGACATGGATACGTTTATGCCACTGTGGAAGTACCAAAGGAACAACATTTCCATAGAAACAAGCAATAAGAGGCACTCCTAAACACATGTTCAGTGCCATTAAAAGTTACAAACTCTGGCTTTAGAAAAAAAAGAAAAGAAAAAAAAAGTTAATTATCACAGCCAAATGATTTAGTTAGTTGACCCAAGTAAATGTGACATTTCAAAACGCTAACTTTGTTTTTACGCTAACTTTTAATATATAATTTACCTTTAAAATGGACTATTCCTTGTAAATATCTTTAAATATGTTATCTATTATACTGTATATTATATCTTCATCATCACTCATTCTCATCTTATTCTCGCCTACATTAGCCTCCCATTCAGTCCAGAATTTATCCTCTGCTTCTCTTAAATCTATCCTATCCATTTGTAATTATCTCCAAGTACAATGTAAGCAATTCAGAAAGTTCAGAGTTCATGTAAATCACTTGTTAGCATTAGCATTAGCACGTGTCTTGTTTCCGTCCCGACCGTCACCTGCTCCGTCCCGCGGCCGCTCTGCCCTCGCTGAACTCGGGACAGAATTTGCCCTCACGGACGCAGACATCCTGGAAGAGCAGCGGAGCCTTTTAAGACTTTTACAACGAGGTCTGGGCGAAGCGAGGCCGCGGGGAGGAAGAGCTCATATCGCCCTGAAAGTATTTAAACTGATGTAAAAAAAAAGAAAAAAGGAAAAAAAAAGAAAAATAAAATAAATATGTAAAGCGCTCTGCCGTGTCTCTTTCGCTCTCCTCTCCGCTGTGTCCGACCGGACGCGTCGCCATGGAAACGGTGTTATGGTGAGTTCAAGTGCGGGGATTCAGTGGATCCATTTCATGTTAGCAACAGTATGTAACTTTTTAACCAGAAAAAAAACAACAACATAAAAGCATGTCATTATAAATAAAATAAATTATTATTATTATTATTATTATTATTATTATTATTATTAATAATAATACTAATAATAATAATAATAATAATAATAAAAAGCCGTGTGTTTTTTAATTAATATTTTTATTTTAACTATTTTCAAAATTAGAGATAGAATGTAAATCTATTTTCAATGAAAAGCAAGGGGTACAAGAGATTACATACAACATGGCATAAAAACAGAAGGTATAAAATACGGAGATCAGATAAAATACTTTAAATACAAATACAAGAAATAATTTGTTTTGACGCAAGAAACGTGGCAATGTCTGTCCCACTGATAATTTACCAACTTGTGATACAGCAACCTGACCTCCTCCAGCAGATGGCGCCACTGCTCTGGGTGATGTGAGGTGCTAGATTTATGGGTTTTGTCTGTACAACTTTATCAATTCAAAGAAAAGAAGTACAACCTGTCAGTGAAGATATCCCAGAGACGAGACCTAGACCACTCAGATTAATCAAACTGAGCACTCAGATTTCACACATTTCATAATTTTGTCAATGAGAAATTATTATTTTTTTTTTTTTACACACGCATTACAATACACATTTAACACATTTTACTGGAATATGCCCTTTAGTGGAGTTTATAGGGGTAATTTTTATTGTAGCATTTAGGTAGGATAATGGTAATGATAAACTAAATGATCTGGGCCCATTATAGCATATGACAGGTTGGACTGCTCATTTCAGTAAAAGAGTTAACAATTATAATAAAGATTTCTACTTATTTTACTTCCTGGTTGGACACAGGCAGCGCATAGTAATTCCATGACTTTTAGAAACAAAAACAAAACAAAACAAAAAAAACTTAATTGATTCACAAGGGAAATCTGGACACAGTATCTCACACATCACATTCTCATATAATAGACAAAGAGCAAAAACATAAATGGTAAAAATAAGTAGCAAAAATAGCAAGAGACTGATGTCAAATAAAGCATAATTATACTATTATAATTATATAGGTACAAGTAAAAATATACAGAAATATATAATAAACACAAAATAGCAGCCATAATGTAAACAAGGATCAAGACTTGTGTACAGTAAAAACTATTGTGTAAGTTAGACAACAGTTACATTTGCATTTGTTGATAATTTTTTCATATTTATGACTTAGAGGCATCTTTTCAACTTTTGTCCACAAGCTGTCACTATGATAAATATTGACCACAGGTACTATCCCACCAAACCAAGTAATAATTAGAAAAACATGAACATCTGCCATACACATTTTAAAGACTGGGCTAAAAAAAAAAAGTCGGGTTTTACGCCGAAGCAACCCTCTCCATTTGTCCAGGCTGGGGACTGGCACAGAGGGCTGGATTAGATGTGTTAATAGGTGTGTGTAGAGATATACTCGCAAGAAACAGCCCGTGGGACCTGTGAAGACTAGTTTAAAGGTAAAACAGTTTAGATCTGCAAAGAGAAGACATTACAAAAGAGTTAACAATTTGACTCAAATTTGTACAACTTCACATACAATGGCAATACTGACCCACAATTTAGTATGAGATTTAACCTTGTGTCATGTTAATACAATGTTAGAAATGTCAACATATGTCAAAGGTTAAAATGAACAGGCCAGTAACCAGCGGAAACATGTGGAAGAATTGGGTTAAGAAAATTATTTCAGTTCAGTGTAAAGGTTAGGACCAGAGCCATCGCACTCTATAAACCAGTCCAAATTAGACCCATATTTAGACCAGTTCAGACCAAATACAAAACACATCACCTTCAAGACAGTAAGTTTTCATGCCTGCTTTGAACTCTAAATAAACATAAATAAAAAGCAGTTTAACCCACTGAAGTGTTATATTAAGATAACCAGTATTTCAGGACCAGAACCATCACACACTAATAAACCAGTCCAAATCAGACCCATATTTAGACCAGTTCAGACAAAACCAAATACAAAACACACTGAATAAAAACTGTTCAACCCAATAATGGAGTGGAAGCATCACACCTTTGCCAGTTTGTGCAAATCTGGCCCATTTAGACCAAACACAATACAAGGGACTCAAGTGTAACCTGTGGAAATGATGGTCTAAAAGTCAAATCTGGTTCACGTTTAGACCAGATCAGCCCCAAAGAGACCACAGTGTCTTCATAAAAGCGTGACATGTTTAGAATCAAGCCCACGTTTGGACCAATTTAGATCTAAAACTAAAGCCTTAGACCGTAACATTAGAATCCTCAGCACATTCAGACCTTATTTTGAGTTGATACAAAGTTAACATAGAACCTCACCTGAGTTACAGTCTGTATGGACAGACCAATAAAACAAGTGTAAACTGCAGCAGGGATAATTCCTGTGAGATTGTTTCAGTCACAAACCCAATTCAAACACCGGGTTTAGAAATATTACATTCAGTCAGTCCATACATGGCCCACTCTTGGACCAGTTACAGAACACAAGAGCCTCAACCCTTGGACCAAAACCCAAGACTGTCTGAATATTCAAAACGTTTGTATATGATCCTCATATATGATGGCAGAGTGGTTAGCACTCACACCTCACAGCAAAAAATTATGGTCTAAAAATTCAAATCTAGTCCACATTTAGACCAAATCAGTCAAAAAGTGCCAATGTTTAGAATCTGGTCCACATTTGGACCAGGCCCAAACCAACACAATACAAAGGCCCAAACCCAAGTGCAAGAAGGTTCCTTTCTCTACAGACATGCACTGGGTTAACGGATGGGTCAAATGCAGAGAGTGAATTTCCCTCATGAGGGATCAATAAAGTGTAAGTATAAACCTTGTTTATGTTATTTAACATGATCAGGTTTGAACATATGTGGCGTTTCTCCATTTTGTTCCATTTTGTTCCATTTGGTTCCATTTGGATCCATTCTCTCAGCTTCCACCCTTTGCTCTTTCCTTCCTTTGAGGTCGTATCACCAGTCCCATGAGTCAAGTGTAAACTTTCACTTTTGTGCACATGTGCCATAAAAGACGGTTTCTTTGCATTAATGAATTTAACATCCTGTTTTTAGTAGAACTATTTTTGGTTTCTTCTGTGTCCAGCTTATTCACAACTAATCTCCATCACTTTATTAGGGCTTATTAGTATTTGTGCTGCAGAAGCCTGGACTGGCCACGGGGCAAACTCATTTCAAGTTACACCCGTCCAGATTTTCCCATAAATTCATGGCAGGAAACCTCTCAACATGAGCAGTATTCCAATGACTGGCCAGCTATAGTCCGTATGTATTATCAGTGGAGGGTACAAAAGTTAGTTTTTGTATTAAAACACCATGTTGATTGATGCCTTTCTCATCCCCAAAGCCACTCCTGATTTTGTTGCTATGACTTAACAGTGTAATGGTGCTGTAATTGTTGCACTTCCAGGTGTATCCTTTGTTTGGAACAGGCACAGAAAGGGAATTTGCCCAGTGTTATAGCATTTCTCTATAGCATTTTTTCATGCATAGCTTCTGAAAAACGGTTCCCTTCTTCATTAGTTCAGCAGTTACTTTGTCTCTCTCTCTCTCTTTTTTTTTATTTTATTTTATTTTTTACCTTCCTTTTATGGCTTTTTGGCTTCAGATAGAACATCATTTATTTTCCTCTCTCCAGCTTATTTATCTATGTGTTCTTTGCCCAGCATTAAGTCCAGCGCTGTTGGTGCCTTACAAGTGTCTGGGCTGCAGAGGGTTTTTTTTTTTGGTTTTTTTTTTGCTGCAGTCCCCTTCCTGTCAAATGGTCAGTAGTACATGTTTGAGGGGTCCATTGTAGTTATTTGTTTTGTCATGTTCAAAATAAAAAGTAAAATCATTATGAAAATGATATGAATGAACATCCTGCTTAGCATTGCATTGGCTCTGAACTATTTCCACTTCCTCCTCATTTGCATCAGCGTCAGTCTCTTACAAGAACGCTTACAAAACGCTGAATATGGAGCTTTATGGTCTGAAGGCTGCATGTTTTCTTCAGTGAATATTTGGGTGCGTACTGTCCATTTTGTTGTAGTTTAGATTAAATGAACTCTCCAGCTTTGACATTAAGAGATTAAGAATTTTATTATCAGTGTAGGTTTTCATTCAATTTGAAAAAGTTGATGAAACTGCTCCACTGTTGTACTTCTTGTTTTGTTTTTGTTTTTTTTGTTTTTTTTTTATGTTTTTCATTCATTTCTTACAGGTTTGACCTTTTGTAATGAGTGGCAGTGACTCAAAGTATCAAGAGATTCTTATTTCGGTTCCATTTCCTTCATTTTATTGACAAAACCTTTATATTTGTTTTCAACTTTATTTGAAAATGGATTTTCTGTTTTTTGCAATTTCAGTTTTCAGCTGCAGCCCATTTTCAACTGCAGAAATATTTGGACCAGTTGACGCAATACAAGAGCCCAAACCCAAGTGCTACCTGTGGAAATAATGATGACTAAAAATGCATTAAAAATTCTGGTCCACATTTAGACCAGATCAACCCAATGACACCACACAGTCTCCATAAAAAGTACCTATGTTTTAGAATATGGTCCACTTTTACATCAGCGGAGGATCAAACCAAACACAATAAAAAAGGTCCAAACCCAAGTGCAACCTGTAGAAAAGTGAAATTAAAACATGCAAAGTTAAAATTTGACATTTATTTAGTAAGGAGGCTAAACCCCTTGAGACGGAGCATTTCGTTTTCGAGGGGCTCCTCAGAACAGGTACAGCCCCAGTGAGCACGGAGCCGTTGAGGATCCGGGTAATTCAGGGGTAGCACAGGGTTTAACGGATATACCCCTTACCTACACGCATCCTACCAGTGTAGCGGTATCCCGATGCTCAACGTTGAGGAGCTACGGATACTACCCGTTGAATACACCTCTCACTGCAGTGAGAGGTGTATTCAACGGGTAGTATCCGTACAGTTTGATGCTGAGAAAATAATTCAATCAATAAATAATATTAAATGTAAATTGATCTGAAACATTAACACAGCATCACCAATATATTTAACATTTTAGTCCCTCTCTCCTCTGTCTCTCTCCGCCTTTCTTTTCGTTACTGTTAAATATGTCTCCATGGTGTCTCTCGAGGGGTTTGTTGACAGCAATTTAAAAAGTTTTAAACTCCCGCACAGACTTTGACAATGAGCGCGCAACTGCACCACCTGCTGCCGTGGATGTGCAATTACACTTTACACGGCAAAAGCAAAGCCTGTCCCCCGGGGTCATATGCGCCGCCCCGGCATCGCATCGCGCCTCCCAAGGGGGGCGCGCCCCACTATTTAGCCGTGTCTCATTTCAGGGTCTGCATCCTCCGAGGCCAGGTGCCTCCAAGGCTGTGAAGGCTGCAGCCTTCGAACCAGCCTCCGCGGACAGCATTTCCGTTGGCGAAATGGGACAGGTCCAGCCCACGGAGCCGCTCCCGTCGCCCAGCAACCAAGACACGCTGCTAACGCTAATGCTAACGCTAATGCTAACAACACGCACCACGCAGATTACGCACACGGATCAATAACAGAAGCCGTGTTCCATTTCAGGGTCTGCAGCCTCCGAGGCTGGTTTTTCGGCCGCATACGCCACTTCCGGCGCGACAAGGCCTGTCCCATTTCATGCAGCCTCCGAGGATGCAGCCTGAAAACCGGCCTCGTTTCCATGGAGATCAGGCCGTGAACGAAGGCCGTGAAAATGTATCCTTCTCGGCCTTATATTTCCCAGCATGCACCGCACGCGACTTCTTCTACGGTAAAAAATGGAGTCCGCGGCTGCGTCCCCTACCAGTTGTAATTTTACTTTTAAATGTAAGTACTGGTTTACCTCGCCTACAATTAATTCTCAGTTACTCGCTACATGAAACTGTTCATAAACAAGTTCACTTAAGTAGAACTTAAGATGTTAGTTAAACATATGTATGAAGGTAGTTGTTATGGCTTAGTTTACGGATATTGTTGTATTAGCGGTTAGTAGCGTTATCCCTTACACTTGTTTATTAGCTTAGCTGTTGTAATGTTGGATATTCTCCAGTATGTAAGAATATTTTTGTCTTCAGGGAACAAGGAGCAGACCACCCGACTGATCGAGCTGAGGCAGGAGAACGACCACCTGTTCACCGGGGCTAAATTCTCCGCGAACATGGCTTGGAGGTAAGTATTAAAACAGTGCTATATGCTCCTGTTAGATAATATAACATCAGCCATGAAAACTATATCAACGCTGGCATTACTGCCATTTGAAAACCTTTTTCATTTGTACAGATGTGAGTAGTTGTGAATTAACCTGGGTTTCCCCATTTATTTCCTATGTTATCCACAGCCTGTACTTCTGTGATTACTAAATGATGGTCGGGAAGCTGGTGATCTGAAAAGTATACTACACAATGTAGTACTATCATGTGTAGTAATGTAGTAATATCACAATGGAGAACTAAACCTACCTATTTGTCAGTAGACAGTTGTTCACAAATAAGCTGGACTTATTAAGTGTTATTATCCATTATATCTCCCTTACAAAAGCACCTTGAAAACTGTAATTAAAAAGACATAATTAACTACATAAATGAAAGGATAGCATGTGCTGCATGGTTATTGAACAAATGTTTGCAGTAACACTAGGAGATCTGTAACAGATTTCATATTATATATAATTATAAATGTACTGTATTTATTATTATGTAAATGTGAATGTTTATGTTCTGTTTGACTCAGGACAATACTGGAGAAGTTAGGCCTGCAATAATAAGGGCTGCAAATGAATCATGCTCATATTGAAATCTAAATTGTGAAAATATGTGTGGGATTCCTCTATTAATTAAGATGTTTCGATTTATCTAAACGGCCTTTGGATCTGAATGTATATACACTGAACCAAATTTACCTGTAATAGTTTTGTAGTTTTCTTAATGTGTGTGTCATTACAGGTTTTCACTCTGCAGGACAGGACTTTGATCAATTAGACATAAGGCCCATTCTGCTCTTCCTCCTCCAGAAGACAAGGGACACATCACACTGAAGACGAGTGCACTGGGTCATGTCTGCACTGTCCATGCTGACTGTAGAAGACCTGTGGGGTCTCTGGTTGCATCAGGCCTCCCTCCTGCACGTGCTGCTGCTGTCCCTAATGTGTCCTAATAGTGATGTTTAGGTTTAACTTCTAATTTCCTGCACAAGTAAAATAGTCAAATGGTAGTTTTTTTGCATCTTAGCAGAGGAGCACCTAAACAGCTTAATCACTGAGGAAGTGTCCCATGATAAATGTGGCCTTATATGAACTTAACAAGTGTGAGACAAAACTGAAAACATATCATTTGCTCATATGTTTATTTGAATGTTTTTCAGTCTATACTGACATTTGAATCATGGTGAAATGTGCCACTTATTTGATGTCTCTTTTGATAGTAATTAATTACATGTACTATAAGAATGTACTATTGTACTGCAATTAAGCAGTGGTAATCCACCTGATCATATTTTACAAAGATAATTTGTTCATTTTGGACTGTCACCTGCTTCAGCAACAAGGGAACAGGATTTGAGAGTTCACTGACATACAGCTGTTTTTACTCACCTTTTATTGCATTGAATGTGTGTAATGGGTTCAATGTTTGACTTTTCACATCAAGATAAAGTATTTCCAGAAGTTCCTTTGAATGTTTAATAAACCATCTTTTCTCGAAGGAGAGATGTCTTTCTTTATAAACTGATTTAAATGCATTCCCTGTATAAATGTAATCCTTGGTCAATATAGAAATATTTAATAATGATAATAATATTTAATAATGAATATCTCATCACTGTATTTGAAACTTTAAGGTAATTTAGCCTATTTCAGATCTATCCCAGAAATATAACAGTTTTGTTTTGCAAAAGTTAAACATACGTTTTTGTTTCAGCCACAAGATTTGGATGAGAATTATTAGAATAACTTGGTCTCAAAATCCGATAGTTCAATTACCCACGCGTAATCTTTGTTATTGATCCGTGTGCGTAATCTGCGTGGTGCGTGTTGTTAGCATTAGCGTTAGCATTAGCGTTAGCAGCGTGTCTTGGTTGCTGGGCGACGGGAGCGGCTCCGTGGGCTGGACCTGTCCCATTTCGCCAACGGAAATGCTGTCCGCGGAGGCTGGTTCGAAGGCTGCAGCCTTCACGGCCTTGGAGGCACCTGGCCTCGGAGGATGCAGACCCTGAAATGAGACACGGCTAGAGATTACGCGTGGGTAATTGAACTATCGGATTTTGAGACCAAGTTATTCTAATAATTCTCATCCAAATCTTGAGGCTGAAATTAAAACGTATGTTTAACTTTTGCAAAACAAAACTGTTATATTTCTGGGATAGATCTGAAATAGGCTACATGTAATTAATTACTGTCAAAAGAGACATCAAATAAGTGGCACATTTTACCATGATTCAAATGTCAGTATAGACTGAAAAACATTCAAATAAACATATGAGCAAATGATATGTTTTCAGTTTTGTCTCACACACTTGTTAAGGTCATATAAGGCCACATTTATCATGGGACACTTCCTCAGTGATTAAGCTGTTTAGGTGCTCCTCTGCTAAGATGCAAAGAAACTACCATTTGACTATTTTACTTGTGCAGGAAATTAGAAGTTAAACCTAAACATCACTATTAGGACACATTAGGGACAGCAGCAGCACGTGCAGGAGGGAGGCCTGATGCAACCAGAGACCCCACAGGTCTTCTACAGTCAGCATGGACAGTGGAGACATGACCCAGTGCACTTGGACCACTCAGTGTGATGTATCCCTTGTCTTCTGGAGGAGGAAGAGCAGAATGGGCCTTATGTCTGACTGATCAAAGTCCTGTCCTGCAGAGTGAAAACCTGTAATGACACACACATTAAGAAAACTACAAAACTATTACAGGAACATTTGGTTCAGTGTATATACATTCAGATCCAAAGGCCGTTTAGATAAATCGAAACATCTTAATTAATAGAGGAATCCCACACATATTTTCACAATTTAGATTTCAATATGAGCATGATTCATTTGCAGCCCTTATTATTGCAGGCCTAACTTCTCCAGTATTGTCCTGAGTCAAACAGAACATAAACATTCACATTTACATAATAATAAATACAGTACATTTATAATTATATATAAAATGAAATCTGTTACAGATCTCCTAGTGTTACTGCAAACATTTGTTCAATAACCATGCAGCACATGCTATCCTTTCATTTATGTAGTTAATTATGTCTTTTTAATTACAGTTTTCAAGATGCTTTTGTAAGGGAGATATAATGGATAATAACACTTAATAAGTCCAGCTTATTTGTGAACAACTGTCTACTGACAAATAGGTAGGTTTAGTTCTCCATTGTGATATTACTACATTACTACACATGATAGTACTACATTGTGTAGTATACTTTTCAGATCACCAGCTTCCCGGCCATCATTTAGTAATCACAGAAGTACAGGCTGTGGAGAACATAGGAAATAAATGGGGAAACCCAGGTTAATTCACAACTACTCACATATGTACAAATGAAAAAGGTTTTCAAATGGCAGTAATGCCAGCGCTGATATAGTTTTCATGGCTGATGTTATATTATCTAACAGGAGTATATAGCACTGTTTTAATACTTACCTCCAAGCCATGTTCACGGAGAACTTAGCCCCGGTGAACAGGTGGTCGTTCTCCCGCCTCAGCTCAGTTAGTCGGGTGGTCTGCTCCTTGTTCCCTGAAGACAAAAATATTCTTACATACTGGAGAATATCCAACATTACAACAGCTAAGCTAATAAACAAGTGTAAGGGATAACGCTACTAACCGCTAATACAACAATATCCGTAAACTAAGCCATAACAACTACCTTCATACATATGTTTAACTAACATCTTAAGTTCTACTTAAGTGAACTTGTTTATGAACAGTTTCATGTAGCGAGTCACTTAGAATTAATTGTAGGCGAGGTAAACCAATACTTACATTTAAAAGTAAAATTGCAACTGGTAGGGGACGCAGCCGCGGACTCCATTTTTTACCGTAGAAGAAGTAGCGTGCGGTGCATGCTGGGGAATATAAGGCCGCGAAGGATACATTTTCACGGCCTTCGTTCACGGCCTGATCTCCATGGAAACGAGGCCGGTTTTCAGGCTGCATCCTCGGAGGCTGCATGAAATGGGACAGGCCTTGTCGCGCCGGAAGTGGCGTATGCGGCCGAAAAACCAGCCTCGGAGGATGCAGACCCTGAAATGAGACACGGCTTTTGAGAAGGACTGCAAGTTTCATACCGAAGCCTATCACCAACGCACGTGATCGGTGACGTCAGTAAGGCAGCCATCTTAAGTTCGTCTTGGATAATTTCTCGCGCAATTGTACACAATATCACAGTAAGTATCAACCATCCAGTTATTTTAACAGAATGAATGTATTTATTATAAAGTATGACTCTTATAAGTAATACTATTTAATATAATTATTCTCAACTTTGATGGTATTTCCTCGTCAACACAGTGTGCAAGTGATTGTACAGATGGAGAAATGTAAGTTTGTTTTGTTCCTGCATGGTCAGTGGTCATTGTAATGCATATATACAATAACTAGCAATGAGTAGACAATAAGAACAATCATATTCAACTCTGTCTTAATATTTTAATAACAAATCATGCTGCCCATCACCCACCTTGTAACCACGTGAGTGTTGGACGATAATTGGGGTTTTTACATGATTGCCAGTCTGTTTCTGTTTACATTTTTTGCTGTTTGTGCTACACCGTATTTTCCGGACTATAAGCCGCTACTTTTTTCTCACACTTTGAACCCTGCGGTTTATACAACGATGCGGCTAATATATGGACGGATTATTCGTCTATGAACACAGCGGATGCGCGCGCAGCTTGAGTGCAGAAAGCGCCGCTGTCTGTGCGGTTAACATGGGTTAGGGTTAGTTAGAACACTCGCTAGCGCTGTTGTCAGCACTAAAACAGTTTATCGCTGCGTGATAAAATAAGTTTTGCTGCTAAATGAACATTAGTGAGTGGGATACGTCTTAATGACCCGCATGTGTTAAATGCAGGTGAGGCGTAAATGACGAGACGAAACGTCTCAAACTTCAGTAGCTGGACATCCACTCATACATGATCGATACAACTAACCCCGACCCCCGGGAGAGCCTGAAATCTGCTGAAATCCTACCAGACACTGACATGATACAAGACAGGACAGCGGCTCTTTCTGCTCAAGACATGCGCTGTAGAGCGCCAAGTGACGGGCGCAAGAGCGAAACAGACAGGTGAAGAGATGATGTGCTGAGGAAGATGCTTGTTTGATTTTGTTTTGAACAGTTATTTTGTGCTTCATGCATACACCCTCCTCATGGAAAACATACGAAGAAATGCATATGATGCAGCTTTGAAGTTAAAGACAATTGATCTGACTGTCAAAGAAGGAAACAGACTGCACGTGAGCGCGGCATCGATGAGTCGATGGTGAGACGTTGGCGACGGCAGCGTGACAAACTGACTCAATGTAAAAAGACGACAAAAGCTTTCAGAGGCAATACAAGAAAACTTCTTGAAGACGTGGACACCTGCGGCTTATAGACAGGTGCGGCCTATATATGTACAAAAATAAAATTCTTTGAAAATTTAGTTGATGCGGCTTATATTCAGGTGCGCTCAATAGTCCGGAAATTACGGTATATAGTTTTCTTCGTTGTGGTGTCACTTGTTTAACTGTATTGTTGTATACTCCAAGTATTTACAGTCCCTGACAAAAGTCTTGTCGCTTATCCATTTTGTAGAAACAAAAGCTTATAACCTGACTTTAAATTAATCGATTGGTTTTAGAAATGTCTCATATGAAAGCTAAAACCCTCCCAAATTATGCTCAACATACTAAAATAAATTTGCTTCACTGAAGAAAGATTGATCATTTAATGAACACAGAAAGGTCAGATTTTGGCAAGACAAAAGTCTTGTCGCCTTGTCATATGATGCACCCAATCCTAGATTACAGCCTCACCTGTGATCAGTTACTGATCAATCAATTAGTGGGTGTGTATAAAAAGAACCCCAGCACACCAGACCTTCACATCAACTGCAACTTGACCTCTGACAACATGCCTAAGATCCACCCTGAGACCAAAGCGTTAATTATCAAGAGGCTGAAGACCAGATCCACTGCTGAGGTGGCTGACACCTTCAATGTGTCTCAGCGTCAAGTACAAAGAATAAGAAAAAGATCTGAAAAGACTGGAGATGTTTTTGACAAGCCCAGGTCCGGCAGACCCCGCAAGACAAGCTCGGGAGGACCGTTTGTTGATTCGAAGATCCAAGGCCAGCCCCTTTTCCACTGCAGCAGAGCTCCACCAGGCCTGGTCACCTCAAGTCCCTGTGTCAACCAGAACAGTTTGTAGAATTCTGTCTCGAAATGGCCTCCATGGTTGAATCAGTGCACAGCACTAAACAAAAGGCAATTAAAAAACCGTGTGGCATTTGCCAAGGCCCACAGCCTGCTAAAAGGATGGACACTGGAAAAGTGGCAGAAGGTGGATTTCTCAGATGAATCCTCGGTTGAATTACATCACAGCCGCCGCAAATATTGCAGGAGACCTACTGGAGCCCGCATGGATCCAAGATTCACCCAGAAAACAGTTAAGTTTGGTGGCGGAAAAATCATGGTCTGGGGTTACATCCAGTATGGGGGTGTGCGAGACATTTGCAGGGTGGAAGGCAATATCAATAGCCTAAAATATCAAGAAGTATTAGCTACCTCTTACATTCCCAACCATAAAAGGGGTCAAATTTTGCAGCAGGATGGTGCTCCATCCCATACTTCTATCTCTACATCAAAGTTCCTCAAGGCGAAGAAGATCAAGGTGCTCCAGGACTGGCCAGCCCAGTCACCAGACATGAACATCATTGAGCATGTCTGGGATAGAATGAAAGAGGAAGCATGGAAGGCAAAACCAAAGAATTTTGATGAACTCTGGGAGGCATGTAAGACTGCTTTCTTTGCTATTCCTGATGACTTCATGGATGCAGTCTTTCAAGCTCATGGAAGTCATACAAGATATTAAATATGGATCTCACAGCACCACTACTTAATTCACTGACGTTATGCAACATATTTTTGTATTTTTGTATTATTTGTTCAATTTTCTGTAGGCAACAAGACTTTTGTCTTGCCAAAATCTGACCTTTCTGTGTTCATTAAATGATCAATCTTTCTTCAGTGAAGCAAATTTATTTTAGTATTTTGAGCATAAATTGGGAGGGTTTTAGCTTTCATATGAGACATTTCTAAAACCAATCGACTAATTTAAAGTCAGGTTATAAGCTTTTGTTTCTACAAAATGGATAAGCGACAAGACTTTTGTCAGGGACTGTAGTAGAGTAGTGCATGACCAGCATGACTTCGTTGTGTGCAGTTCTTATAAACACCATTTGTTTATATTTAATTTTAACATTCCCATATACATATACAGGTACTAAATTTTAGAATGTAACATTGATGTTACTTAACATTATTATTTAATTTCAGGTATTCTGTAGTGTCATCATCAGTATCCCCTGCATGCTTGATCTACCACCCTGCAACAACTAGTAGTATTCCCTCTTTCTCATCTTCAAAATGAGTTCAAAGACAAAAGAATACAGACGAGAGTACCAGAGAGTACTCATGTGCACCCAGATCAAAACAGTGACACTGACAATAATACACACACAATTAATGATGTTCAGTCAGATTCTTCTGACAATTTGTCAGACTATGGTTATAAAGACTATGTAGAACAGGGGTGCTCACACTTTTTCAGCATGCGAGCTACTTATAAAATGACCAAGTAAAAATGATCTACCTACTACAAAAATGCAAATCATTTATTTATTCATAAATATATTGAGAATTCTTTACATGTACAATTTATGTTGATGTACCTTGCATAACGGCATGAACCCAATTTCATTTTTTGTCATTACCTTACTCTCTTGACTTGCATTGGATGGAATCAGCTAGGGATGCATAGTCCAGACAGTAGCTGCTGACATCCAGACTCAAGCACACTTCTAAATGATCATCAGTCATGGTGAAACAGTACTTGGACTTAATGATCTTCATGTGGGAAAAGACTGACTCACACAAATACGTTTTTATAGATCTATCTCCATTTTATCTGATAAATGTTAATTTAAGCTTAAAATAAGCCAAGGAAACTGTACTGCCCTTAAACATTCTGTGCCCCTTTTTTGGACCCTCACCCACAGTTTGAGAACCCCCTTCGTTGATTTTAAACCTGTTTTTCAAGTTCTTAACTGGAGTTACATTATCTTACTGGTTTTACAGTAGAATTTACCATCGTCTGCACATTTACCAAACACACGTCGTGACAAATACAGATGTATTTGTGCACTTTTATTAGGCAAACTTCAACCACATGTCGCGGTAGGCCAGCTCTGTGCTGTAGGCTTGCTTTGTGCCAACATAAATTTAGATTAGTTTTTGCTTCGCGTTTCATCTTGCTCTTCTAATCTGCGTGCATTGAGGAGGGGGGGTGTGTGAGTTATATGGAGGGAGGAGCGAGAGCGCAAAAAGGCGAGGAGCGGCACGTCTGACGGCTGACGTGAGGCAGATGGACAGCTAGGATGTTTTAAAAAGTTTAACCTGCACTGTGATACATGCTGGTACTCAAGGGTACACGCTGTTGCGTACAAACTGTGCGCGCTGGGGACACGTGTGGTGACATGCTGCGCAGTGTCCGCAGGTTCCAGACGAGCGCACAGACTGCGGTGAGAAGCCCCGTGCGGTCCCGCACACTGGTACAAGTTTATTGCTGACGGCACAGGCCGTAATGAAATATGGTCGCACTCATCTCAAGACCAAGACCGGTCTCGAGTAGGCCTACTACGACGCTACGATCTACCCACACTACCTTGGCGATCGACTGGTAGATCGCGTCATCAGAAGAGGAGTTAGAAGAAGACACTAGAGATTTAGCCACAGAGTTAAAAAGCTGGGTCCAAGATTTCAGGATTAATGGCAAAGCATTTTTGGTTGCACTATTTCACGGTAATGCAAAGCCACACCCGTTAGAAGACTTTTTACAAGATTTTTTAGAAGAACTTGAACATTTATATGTGATAGTTGATGGCAAGCAATTTGATGTCAATGTGAAGATGTTTGTCTGCGTTGCACCTGCTAGAGCATACCTAAAGCAGATAAAAAGTCATAATGCATATTACTCATGTGAGAGATGTATTATCAAAGGGACTTATGATGGAAGAGTTGTGTTCAATACTGTAGAGACCCATGAAGCAAAAACTGATGAGCAATTTGCAGCATTTGCCTATGAAGAGCATCAAGTCCAACAAAGTCCTCTTGTTGGAAGAGGGCTTGCTTGTGTAACACCATTTGTTTTGGATTATATGCATCTTTTATGTCTTGGTGTGGTTAAGCGATCTCTCATCTTTCTAAAGCAAGGACCACGAGAAATTCGCCTATCAAATGGTTTGATCCAGCAGATCTCTGACGCTCTTCTTCGTCTCGTAGGTTTCATGCCAAGTGACTTTGCAAGCCAACCTCGGTCCTTGTTTGAGCTTGATCGCTGGAAAGCTACAGAGCTTAGGCAATTCCTACTTTACACTGGTCCTGTTGTGTTGAAAGGAATTGTTAGCGATAAGGTCCATCGCCACTTCATAACTCTTAATGTGGCAATGACCATATTGCTAGATGAGGATCATGAAAAGAGAAATCGTAACCTTCAACTTGCAAAAGACCTCTTGAGGTATTATGTTAAAGAAGCTCCCAAAGTCTACAGCAATACTTTTTGTGTGTACAATGTTCACAATCTCCTTCATATTGCTGATGATGATGAACATTTTCAAACATCTCTGAATGAAATGTCAGGATTTCCATTTGAGAATCATCTGCAATCCATCAAGAAAATGGTCCGAAATAGCCACAACCCCATTGCTCAAGTAAGCAAAAGATTGACAGAGATAGATCTGGCTCAACCTGATAGACAGATAAGGTCCAGTGATGATTGCGGAAGGGTGCACATTTCTACAAAGGAAAAAGATCGTTGCTTCATTCTTCATGGAAGCAAATATGCGTTCATTATGGAGAAAATTCAAGGAGGCTATCTTTGTGATGTAATCAGTGAAGAACAATGTTTACCCTTCTTTGATGGGCCAGACTATCCATGTTCATCAAAACTCCTGAATATTGTGTACATTACTGATTTTGGAAGAGCAAAGAGGAAAGTAGTACAGAAAGAGCAGCTCATAAGAAAAGCCGTGTGCTTGCCATACAGAGATGGATATGTAGTATCCCCCCTGCTACATGGATTATTCTAATTAGGGTAAGAGAATGCATTTACCTAATACATTGATTGCTTGCACAATTCTAGCTTTTAAGAAAATATATATGCTCTATTAATTATGACTAATACCAGTATGCTACTAATAACATTCATAACTGTATTAACAATCTTAATATGAGTGTGTCAAGCAAGCACATGGCAGAAATGGTCTTAAACACACCCTCATGGGTCCCAGCAACATACCCAGAGGATTTCATGGTACATGCCCTCCATGGTTGTGCTTGGAAAACACCAGCTCGGGCCAGAAGAAAGCCTATGCATGCTACATATATAGAACATTGTATAACATCTCATTTTGTCCCCAATAATCATATATTCTATATAGTATGTTACATTATGTTTAAATTCATTATTTTTCCTATAGGTTATGGCATATGCAAGAGTAGTGTGGATGGAAGGGAAGAAAGCTGTTGAAGACACAGTGCCATCATGTTGGTTGACAGATGATAAGGTCTTGAGGTGGCCGAAAGACACTTCAATCCAGAAGCAAAAACAACTTCTGAATGCCATGGCAAAACCCAATGATGATTGGATTTGCTTTGACGTTGTCAAAGTTAAATTCACATCTGGTTAGTATACCATTTTATTTATGTATGTAAAATCATGGTTGCGGATTGAATCGGTAGGTGAACGAAGAATCGGCACGTGAACGAAAATCCATGGCTAACCATAAGGAATCGGCTCCTAAACCAAGTAATCGGTATTCCTGCCAAAACAAAATTGTGTTTTGGTGCCGATTCTTTAGGGTGCCGATTCTTCGTTTATGTACCGATTTGATCCGCCATCGTGAAAATGTCTTTGAAAGATTAAAGTGATGATTATCCTTTTTCTAATCCACATCTGAAGTTTTTGTATATTAACTTATTGTACCTATAATGTTTGACATCTGTATTATGTTACAGATGATAAGAAGTCATGTCAGAAATATGACTTTACAACATCTACAGAAACAGAAGACGAGGACCTGAAAAAGAGACCTATCAAACGAAAAAAGGACTCCGATTTTGTTGGAGGTGAGCTCTGATACATCTTACATCAGTTTAGACTAATAGCATTTATTGTATTTGATTATATTTTACAGATATTTTTATGCATTTACAATATGTTATTGTAATTTAATGGTAATGACCAGAATAGTTACTATCACCTATTTCACAGGGTCAGGTTTATCTGGTTGTGAGGAGTCTCCGACCAATAGATCTACGGCGAAAAGTGTTGTTAGTGCAGGTTAGAATTTTATACGTATTCATAACTTGATAATATTGATAACATGTAAAATATTATATACTCCTTTAATTTCACATATCAACAATTTTGCTTACAATTCATGAAATGTACACTATGCCAACACATTTTAACACGTGTTTCATTAATATTCTCAACATTTAAATGCCTTTGTCAGGGTCACAAACTAACAGTCGTCCCATCGTCCGTGACGACCAAAAACCAGAGCTGGACGACCAAATTATTATGTTTGGTCGTCCTGCAGACGACCTATAATTTCTTGTCTTTTTATCATAAAATACTATTGTGGACGACCAAATCTTTAGGAAGGACGACCAAATATTTCATATGGTAGTCCTGTGGACCACCACAGAAATTTTACGAGTCTGTGACCCTGCCTTTGTTCTATCAGAAATGTGAAATGCATGCAAATATTATATATTATAAATGTTAACTAACAATTTATTTGAGTTACTAGTCAGTAATCACAAACCTTGCAATACCAATACTCTTTCAGAGTTATGCAAAGACAACACTTTTTTAATTTGTGTGTACCACGTTTTTTTTTCTAATTTTTCAGAATTTTCACCTTTTAAGTCACCACAGATCGCAAGAATTATCTCACCAGGTAATTACGATATTTTAGGTTCTGTTGTTACAATATTTATAATAGTGCTTTTAAGGTTATTAAGATGTGGTATAATCTATTTTATTTAGTGGGAAAATCACCCAGCTTATTGGAGAAAAAGCAGGCATATTCGCCAATGACAGATGCGAAGAGAAAGCTTTTCAGAGGTAACATGCTTACTAGCTTCCATCAGCATTTTAAATTGAATTAAAATTTAGTTTCTGTCTTGTAATTAACATTTAATTAACTGCTTGTGTTAATCACTACAGTCATTTTTATTTCAGGTAAAAGTATGTCGCAATTAGAGACAAGGGACCTGAGCAGTGATGTTGAGTGCGCAAGTGACAGTGAAGTGATCCAAGGATCACCTAGGACAGCTGGTAAGTTTTGTCAGGTGCTTTGTAGGAGTAATTCTGTAACCATACATTTCATATAAAAGGTATACACTTAATTTGGGGATTGAAAATCATCTTTAAAAATAATTAAAATAGTTGTGTATAGTGAGAAAAATTTCCAGGCGTCATCTTCTTTCTCCATCAGAAGCACGCTCTGTAACTCGAGAGTCACCAAGCACTCACAATGGTAATTTTTCTTCATTTTATCAATATTTTCACAGTGTTTATATAAATTTGCTAAAGTAAACTCTTTAATAAGGTAGAATATTTGCCATGTAGCTACTTATTTCATTTATACTTTCAGCTAGTCAGTGTCCATCAACATCTACCCCTAAGTCACGTCACCCAAGCCGTGAGGGTCACTCGAGCCGTGAAGGTCACTCGAGGCATGAGGGTCACTCAACCCGTGAAGGTAATTATTACTTAATTATTTAAAAATATTCCTTTATTATATACTATAAAAAGTTTACATCACACATACATAATTCTTGCAGATAGTCAAATTCTTGGGAACACAACAACAAAATTGCAGGACGATTTCCCGATGAGTGAAGCAAGTATGTATAACTTTTTAATGTAGTTCTTGCATTGTTTTTGTAAATGATGTTTCATACCTTTATTTGTTCATCCTTTATGGATTCATAAAATATATTTTATTTGTTCTTCACTATTAGGGTTTCAACGAAAGGTGTTTGAGAAGCTGCTAAAGCTTGAGGAAGAGGTGAAAAGAATCGGCAGAAAATTTGATTACCATGTGCAGCAGCTAGTTACAGTGGAGGAAATGGAAAGGAAGGAGGAAGAACTTCTTGACAGAAGAGAGATGAAGTTACTGGTAAGTTAAACATCATATTGACATTAGTAATTTATTGTGGTCTAGTGTCTATAACAAATACATAACATCCACATTACTTCCAGATTTCTCAACTGTCAAAGGTTGGTGGAAGTGATGTAAAGAACTGCACAGCCCAAGTGCTCAAAATGTAAGAGAACAGTTCATCTACACCCCTTTATTTTTGCAGCAAAAAAAATTGTTAGTTAAATTTTTATTTTCAACTTCTGACAATGTTACACATATATCACAAAGATATGAAATTAATTGGATTTCTAATATAAAGTGTTTCACAGTAATAACAATATGAAATAATAATTTTTCACAGGTTATTTGCAGATTCGTTGATGGCGAAGATGAACATGCTTGGAAAGGGTGCTGGCAATAAAATTGCATTCAAAAACACCAGGCTGTACACGGTGGTAGTAGGTGAGTGAAGTGTCATAATAATATTGCTTACTACTTAGTGCCCCTTAATTACATCATTTTATTACATATTTTCATCAGTTGGTTAATTTTCTAATGCATACTATCATACACGTAATTGTAATCTATAATGTTGCATATTACTTTGTAAAATGTATTTGTCATTGTGTAATTTACAGCAGCTGTTCAGAAGTGGAACCCTTCAGCATGTGAGAAGGATGTGACTGAGGCCTGTGCTGCCTATCTGAAGAATGCTCCCAAGCGTCTGCAGTTCAGAGATGCTAGAAGACACTAATAATTGTAAAATGATAAATAAACTTGTAAAACTTATACTGTTGTTGGCTATTTTGATCAAGGTAGACAGATTCCATATATGTTGAGGATACGGATACTGTATAAGTTGAGGATACGTATACAGTTTACGTATATTCGTCCTACAAACTACCCCTAGAATAGATGTATATTCCACGTATCCTGTAAACGTATCCCCAACGTGTACATTATACGTTGAGGATACGTATACAGTAGACGTTGAGGATACGTATACATTATACGTTGAGGATACGTATACAGTAGACGTTGAGGACACGTATACATTATACGTTGAGGATACGTATACAGTAGACGTTGAGGATATGTATACATTATACGTTGAGGACACGTATACATTATACGTTGAGGATACGTATACAGTAGACATTGAGGACATGTATACATTATACGTTGAGGATACGTATACAGTAGACGTTGAGGACACGTATACAGTAGACGTTGAGGACACGTATACAGTAGACGTTGAGGATGCGTATACAGTAGACGTTGAGGATATGTATACATTAGACGTGGAGGATACGTATACAGTAGACGTTGAGGACACGTATACATTAGACGTGGAGGGTACGTATACAGTAGACGTTGAGGACACGTATACACAGTGGTGGGCCGTCAGGGCCAGCAAGGCCTTCTCTGCTGGCCTAAACATGCTCAGAAAAGTAAATTTATGTTATTTTATTTTCATAAATATGTAAACAAAATGATTCTCTATTCTCTGTATTCTTTACGTCATATTATTTCCACTTAGTCGAGTGGCTTCCAACGGTGTTTTTTATGGTAGAGTTTTTAACCAATTATATTTCAGCTAGCTTGTGTTGTCAGGTAAATTAAATTTGCTTGAGACCTTCAGAATAAACAGAGCAGGCCCCTGTGCACTGTAAGTGAACGGGCACAGTCAGGTTGCAATAGCCAATCAGATCTCGATTCTGCGTACCAAGGCAAGCTAGAAGGTCTTACGCTGAACTCGACGCATGCGCGTTCGGTGATTGGATTAGCACTTGCTAGGCAAAAATCTGAGTGAGAGTTTGGGACAACTTTACGCACTGGCCTGTTTGGCTGTTACTATCCCTGTATCCACTGCATCTGTCGAGCGGTCATTTTCAGCGTTAAAGCGTATTAAAACTTATGCCAGTGTGATAAAATATGTGTAAAAAGTTGCCCCAATTCAATTGACATATAACATGTCCGCATATTGTACCTTTAAGGCTGTACTGCAATATTATGCTCTGCAATATTATGCTTATGTAGCTTGTTGATTATTATTGTTGGTTGCCATGACACCGAAGGGCAAGGTGCTCCGTCCTCCCAAGTGTTCCCAGCACTTGGGGGAACGGAATGCAAACAATCGAGCAGGACGCTGGGAACAGGGATGGGCCCCCCTGTTCCCCCCGCGGTCCTTGTGCCAGGGAAAGAGATAAATAGGACTGGAGGGTAAACCCCCGTTAGAGTCAGCTGCGGGTTACGTACGGACGCCCAGCCGGTTCAAGCCACTCTGCCGGGGTTGTTGGCTCTCCAGCCCAAGTGTCAACGGTAAGAGCTTTGATGATATTGATGATGAAACTTGATGTTTGCTTGAACCAATGTGATGATGATGAAGGAGAGGTGTCACGAGCGGGGAATAAAATGACACATTTATTCTAGCTTTGTCTCCGTGTTGTAATGTTGTGATGTTGTAATGTTGAGGGAGAGGTGTCCAGAGCGGGGAATAGCAGGATATATCTATTCTAGCTCTGTCTCCGTGCTGTCTTGTTAAAGGGGAGGTGTCCAGAGCGGGGGATAGCGGGGCACATCTATTCTAGCTCTGTCCCAGTGTTGAAGTGTTAAAGGGGAGGCATCAAGAGCGGGGGATAGCGTGACACGACTATCCTAGCTCTGACCCCGTGCTGTCTTGTTAAAGGGGAGGCATCCAGAGCGGGGAGTAAAAAGGACACATTTTATTCTAGCTCTGCCCCTGTGCTGTCTTTGTGTTGTGACCACCTTCAGCGAACCTGGGTAATTTCATAAAACATTTTGGCGTTGTCGGCAGGATCATAATTTTGAAGTGAAGGATTCACAATACAAACTAAAGATGTTTACAAAACAAACTAAGCCTGATGCAGAAATTGAGATTGGTGCAGTCGCGGCGACCGTTTGGACGGGGCCGTGGGCTGAAGTGCATAAATGTTTAACAGAACAAGGGGGGACTCCGGGGGACTGGAGTCCCGGAGTGCAAAATGGGGATGTGGAGCATGTGTTAACTACTCTTAAAGGGGTAGTCCCGGCTAAAAAGGCGCCGCTGCAAGGCGTGCAGCGTCGTATGTGGATATGTGTGACTGCATGGAAACAGCAGTCCATATATGTGGGTCATTTGGAACAAAAAGTAACAACCTTAACTGAACAACAGAAGGCAGCGAGTGAGGAAGTAGCTCGTTTACAAAGTACTTTACAAGAAATGTCCAGACTAGCCGAGAAGGCTGTAATGCATGTGTCCCGGACCAACAGGCAGCGTAGGCGAAAGCCTCCACGGCCCGTAGCTCGTCCGCAGGTGCGTGCGTTTATAGCCAATGTGACAAGTGACGATTGGGACCCTGATAATTGGGACGGCGATATATGGGGTGTTAGTAGTGCATCCATGTAAGTATGCCAACCAGAATTCTACTCTAAAGTGCTTAGATTTGATAGAACAATACTATGGATTACCTATTCAAATACAAACAGATAATGGCACACATTTTACAGGAAATCAGGTAAGAGACTGGTCTAAGGAACATCCGGATTCATAGGAAGAATGAACGGTATTTTGAAAAGTGCTTTAAAGGAACACTCACCAGAAGGGACACTAGATAATTGGAGGAAAAACTGGTATGAGGTGCTTAAACGAATTAATAATAGGCCCTTAGGATAGGGACAGCACAAGAAAGTAGTATAATTAAATGGAAATGGTATGTTGCTGAAAGAGTGAAAACAGGACAGAAGGGTGTATCAGTGTTATGGAGGGGGAAATCCCCTTCGACATAACACCCCTGCAGGAGTCTCCAGTAAAGTTAGGAGGGTCGTATAATGATTTGACCCCGGAACAAAGAGACTATGCCTGGTTCACTGACGGGTCGGCTCAATGGAAGGCAGGTAAGCGGAAGTGGAAATCAGAAACGAATTAATAATAGGCCCTTAGGAGAGGGACAGACTCCACTGAACAGAATGGTCACTATAGTGGAAACCCCAAACGAAGAACCAATTAAAATGTGGAAAATAGACCCTGGTGCTGAGCTACCATTCAGAGCCACGCCTGGCTCTGCCGGACTAGACTTAAAGGCGCTAGAGACATTAACTCTAGTACAGAATACACCCACAGTGGTGAAAACAGGGTTGGGACTACGGTGCCCAAAGGGCACTTATGGGCATATATTACCCCGATCAGGACTCTCCTTAAAGGGAATTACTGTGGCTGGAGGAGTAATTGATGCTGATTACCAAGGTGAATTAGGAGTAATATTGGTCAATATAAAAATTGAACCGTTTACTGTGCAAAAAGGGGATAAAATAGCCCAATTGGTAATAAAACCGTGTGAAATGTCTAATCCAACAGAGGTGACTGTCCCCTCGCACGTGACAGCGAGAGGGACAGCGGGTTTCGGGTCTACTGACCAATCAGGAGCAAAGGTATGGGTACGGCAGGAGAACGGCCCACCTAAAGCAGCTGAAATAATTGCCCAAGGCACTGATAAAATAGTCACAGTAATGTACCCTGGAGAGGATCGCTGGGTAAATGTGCCAGTGAATAAATGTTATCAGCGACGTAACTAATACCATTCTTTGTTTGAAAAGCATAATTTTGTTTGCAGAATGATCGGTTGGAGATATCTGGTACGATGACCGAAGAATCGTGCCCGGCGCTATGGCGAGGGGAGAGAGAGGACCAGGGGTGGCCGAAGGATTGGAGGTGTCGGCTCCTCGGGCACTACCGCCCCTGTCCTTGGTGTGACGGTACTGGCGGTGATCGCCCTCTGCTGTCCAGTGGGGGCAATAACACCGGGATGGTCGATGAAGAAAACGGGGGTGGTTAAACTACACACTATGCTTGGGATAATTCGACGTGGACCAGTGGTATTGGTAAATACCACCATCACAGTCCGGGCTAAGGCCCCCATGTGTGAGTGCAATATCACCGATTATGCCTGTGGAAGTAACAACGGGACTGAGTGGAATATTACTGTAACCAATGATGTGTGGATATGTAATTCAACGGAAATATCTAACCGAACCAGATTTGGATACATGGTTCGGGTGGTACCAAAAGAAGAACTCAAAATAGCTCATGTAGTTCCCATAGTGCCATCATGTGTCAACATGGCAATGGGACAACAAAGGGAAGAAATACGTTGGAGAGTAATCTTCCCCTCCATACCCAAATGCAACCGACCTCGACGTGAATGGTATGATACGGTCCTGGGGGGAACAGGTTCCCTCCTGGGACTAAGTAATTTGGTCGATAATCAAATAACATCCGAAAAATTAAGTCAAACAGGAGCCTACACACATAATGGACTTGAGAAAACAGTTTTGTGGATGCCAATGGCAATTAAAGGACAGGTTGATAATGCTAAATTATGGATGGACGCTTATCAACTACAATACCAACAATGGAATACCACGAATGAAGTATTCCAGAATGTGACTGATTGGATGAACTGGACTATATGTAGTCTACAACACCTACACGCACTACAGCAGCGTGAACGTATGCAACGAATCTTAAACCACCGGAAAACTATGAAGAATGGATAAAACATTGGAATATATCGCATACCCTATGGCTACATATACAACTGCAACATACAATGTGTAATGATACTGTATGTGAAGGATATTGGGTTCAGTATAATGTGTCTCATGTAGAACCAGTGTGTAGATACTATGTCTTACCGATCATAGCACATGACGCATACTGGACTTTACATATGGACGGCAAATGGCTGAATCCTAAAACTAACATGACATTTGACCTAACAGACTGTGACTATACTAACAGAGGACTAGTGTGCATGCTTAAGTCAGGTTTTACTCACCCGTGCTTGAAAGAGGAAAACGCTTTGTGTGATTGGACAAGATCGGAGCCTAGGGATATTTTGTATCAAGTGGGGCCCCACACGTTGTGTGTAGCCACCACTCATGCACATCCCCAGCTCCCCTACTCACCCTTCTCTGGATGTTTGACTGGAGTGCATGTTTGGGAGTGGCATAATGCAACCTATTTGTTAACTAACTTTACATGGAGCCATAGACTCACAGAATTGCAATGGGATACGCTCCATGATGCCCGTCTTGGGATATCTCTGGATCGATTCAGGTGCGCACTGAATCGGTCCACGGAACTAAAACACATAATACAGAATCATCAGCATAACATGTCACGGTTGCACGTTACCACTCTGTTAGTGGCTGGAGAAGTACGAGCGGTAGCGCAAAAGGTAAAATCGAGCGCCGCCTGGCACTGGTATGACATCTTTGGTGGATGGTCGCCCACTGCCAGGAGGATAATGGCACCGCCTTTGCTTGTTTTAATCTGCATCGTTATATGCCTAACCCTATGTAACCTATGCACCTGCTGGTATATCAGACGCGTTTATGGGAATTTACAGCACTTAATATTTAACACATTATGAAAGTGAGCTTGCACATGGTAGACGGACCTAATGGAACGGAACAATTTAATATTAAAGTGGACCCACAAATCCCAGGTCATATCTTTTATGTATGTTCATGGACACATGGTAATTTTTGGCAACACACCTTCCCTTTTGATGAAAGGGAAGATATGTTAGATTTCGCATGTCATTTTACTCAAAATTTTATGGCTCGTAATAAACCTGCTAATTATAATGAGTGGTTGGTAAATAACTCCCACTCGGAAGATGGATGTGGTTTTATTAATTGAATTGTGTCAAGAGGTGGAATGTGATAAAATATGTGTAAAAAGTTGCCCCAATTCAATTGACATATAACATGTCCGCATATTGTACCTTTAAGGCTGTACTGCAATATTATGCTCTGCAATATTATGCTTATGTAGCTTGTTGATTATTATTGTTGGTTGCCATGACACCGAAGGGCAAGGTGCTCCGTCCTCCCAAGTGTTCCCAGCACTTGGGGGAACGGAATGCAAACAATCGAGCAGGACGCTGGGAACAGGGATGGGCCCCCCTGTTCCCCCCGCGGTCCTTGTGCCAGGGAAAGAGATAAATAGGACTGGAGGGTAAACCCCCGTTAGAGTCAGCTGCGGGTTACGTACGGACGCCCAGCCGGTTCAAGCCACTCTGCCGGGGTTGTTGGCTCTCCAGCCCAAGTGTCAACGGTAAGAGCTTTGATGATATTGATGATGAAACTTGATGTTTGCTTGAACCAATGTGATAATGATGAAGGAGAGGTGTCACGAGCGGGGAATAAAATGACACATTTATTCTAGCTTTGTCTCCGTGTTGTAATGTTGTGATGTTGTAATGTTGAGGGAGAGGTGTCCAGAGCGGGGAATAGCGGGATATATCTATTCTAGCTCTGTCTCCGTGCTGTCTTGTTAAAGGGGAGGTGTCCAGAGCGGGGGATAGCGGGGCACATCTATTCTAGCTCTGTCCCAGTGTTGAAGTGTTAAAGGGGAGGCATCAAGAGCGGGGGATAGCGTGACACGACTATCCTAGCTCTGACCCCGTGCTGTCTTGTTAAAGGGGAGGCATCCAGAGCGGGGAGTAAAAAGGACACATTTTATTCTAGCTCTGCCCCTGTGCTGTCTTTGTGTTGTGACCACCTTCAGCGAACCTGGGTAATTTCATAAAACAGCCAGAAACACGACCGGACAGAAACGGCTTTCAGCATTAGCCTCCATGTCCATAGAAAAGGACTTACTGATGGACCTGAAACACGCAGATAAACTGTACAACAGAGCCACTGAAGTGTTCTTGAGAAAAGAAAGGAGGCTCGACTTTATTTTCAAATAAGAAGACGCTGTGGAGAACTATGTTGGTGAGTAAATGCATTTTATTTTTAATTTCTTCTTGTCATTGCAACATTTTCAGTTATTTGCTGTAGTATAGCCTATTCTCAAAAATGCAAACGATCTCTTAACTTTATTTTCAAAGAATAGTTTGTTTCGTTATTGTCTGGTTGGTGTCTTATATGAAACGGCGACATTGCGCAATTTATTAGACGGACTTGTTTAAGATCACACAGCGTAATTTTGGTGGCATTTTGTTTAGTATTTTTAAATCACCTTTTTATTTTTGACAATATCTGTAAACTTAGTTTCCTAATCTTAATTGTGAATGCATACTTGATGGTTTTAAATGCTCCTGAAATAAAGTGCTGCTTGACTAGCCTATATTGAGGTAAAGTTAATGTATGGGGCGTCACTGAAGGCCTAAGGTTGAAATACACGGCCCGCCACTGCGTATACAGTATACGTTGAGGATACGTATACAGTAGACGTTGAGGATACGTATACAGTAGACGTTGAGGATACGTATACAGTAGACGTTGAGGATATGTATACATTAGACGTTGAGGATGCGTATACAGTAGACGTTGAGGATATGTATACATTATACGTTGAGGATACGTATGCAGTAGACGTATATTCATCCTACAAACTACCCCTAGAATAGATGTATATTCCACGTATCCTGTAGGCGTATCCTCAACGTGTACTCAACGTCTTGTGTTCACTGGGGCAGCAGTACAGACATTTACAATATAGAAAAGACAATGCACAAGACAAAACATAACATAAAAGACACATACAGGGCTCTCAAAGTTATCCCTCCCTTCCCGACTGTCCTAAGAATAAAGACAGAAACAGCTGCAAACATTCTTAAAGTGTTTCTGAACAATGGGAGAGAAATCAGAGCGCAAATAGAAATTGGCGTTCCTTTGTGTTGAAATGCATATTTATCTATTTCCTTTTTAATTCTGGTCCACATTTAGACCAGATCAGCCCAAAAGAGACCACAGTCTCTCCATAAAAAGGTACAAATGTTTAGAATCCATAGCCGTGTCTCATTTCAGGGTCTGTATCCTCCGAGGCTGGTTTTTCGGCCGCATACGCCACTTCTGGCGCGACAAGGCCTGTCCCATTTCATGCAGCCTCCGAGGATGCAGCCTGAAAACCGGCCTCGTTTCCATGGAGATCAGGCCGTGAACGAAGGCCGTGAAAATGTATCCTTCGCGGCCTTATATTCCCCAGCATGCACCGCACGCTACTTCTTCTACGGTAAAAAATGGAGTCCGCGGCTGCGTCCCCTACCAGTTGCAATTTTACTTTTAAATGCTAGTATTGGTTTACCTCGCCTACAATTAATTCTAAGTGACTCGCTACATGAAACTGTTCATAAACAAGTTCACTTAAGTAGAACTTAAGATGTTAGTTAAACATATGTATGAAGGTAGTTGTTATGGCTTAGTTTACGGATATTGTTGTATTAGCGGTTAGTAGCGTTATCCCTTACACTTGTTTATTAGCTTAGCTGTTGTAATGTTGGATATTCTCCAGTATGTAAGAATATTTTTGTCTTCAGGGAACAAGGAGCAGACCACCCGACTAACTGAGCTGAGGCGGGAGAACGACCACCTGTTCACCGGGGCTAAGTTCTCCGTGAACATGGCTTGGAGGTAAGTATTAAAACAGTGCTATATACTCCTGTTAGATAATATAACATCAGCCATGAAAACTATATCAGCGCTGGCATTACTGCCATTTGAAAACCTTTTTCATTTGTACATATGTGAGTAGTTGTGAATTAACCTGGGTTTCCCCATTTATTTCCTATGTTCTCCACAGCCTGTACTTCTGTGATTAATAAATGATGGCCGGGAAGCTGGTGATCTGAAAAGTATACTACACAATGTAGTACTATCATGTGTAGTAATGTAGTAATATCACAATGGAGAACTAAACCTACCTATTTGTCAGTAGACAGTTGTTCACAAATAAGCTGGACTTATTAAGTGTTATTATCCATTATATCTCCCTTACAAAAGCATCTTGAAAACTGTAATTAAAAAGACATAATTAACTACATAAATGAAAGGATAGCATGTGCTGCATGGTTATTGAACAAATGTTTGCAGTAACACTAGGAGATCTGTAACAGATTTCATATTATATATAATTATAAATGTACTGTATTTATTATTATGTAAATGTGAATGTTTATGTTCTGTTTGACTCAGGACAATACTGGAGAAGTTAGGCCTGCAATAATAAGGGCTGCAAATGAATCATGCTCATATTGAAATCTAAATTGTGAAAATATGTGTGGGATTCCTCTATTAATTAAGATGTTTTGATTTATCTAAATGGCCTTTGGATCTGAATGTATATACACTGAACCAAATGTTCCTGTAATAGTTTTGTAGTTTTCTTAATGTGTGTGTCATTACAGGTTTTCACTCTGCAGGACAGGACTTTGATCAGTCAGACATAAGGCCCATTCTGCTCTTCCTCCTCCAGAAGACAAGGGATACATCACACTGAGTGGTCCAAGTGCACTGGGTCATGTCTCCACTGTCCATGCTGACTGTAGAAGACCTGTGGGGTCTCTGGTTGCATCAGGCCTCCCTCCTGCACGTGCTGCTGCTGTCCCTAATGTGTCCTAATAGTGATGTTTAGGTTTAACTTCTAATTTCCTGCACAAGTAAAATAGTCAAATGGTAGTTTCTTTGCATCTTAGCAGAGGAGCACCTAAACAGCTTAATCACTGAGGAAGTGTCCCATGATAAATGTGGCCTTATATGACCTTAACAAGTGTGTGAGACAAAACTGAAAACATATCATTTGCTCATATGTTTATTTGAATGTTTTTCAGTCTATACTGACATTTGAATCATGGTAAAATGTGCCACTTATTTGATGTCTCTTTTGACAGTAATTAATTACATGTACTATAAGAATGTACTATTGTACGGCAGTTAAGCAGTGGTAATCCACATGATCATATTTTACAAAGATAATTTGTTCATTTTGGACTGTCACCTGCTTCAGCAACAAGGGAACAGGATTTGAGAGTTCACTGGCATACAGCTGTTTTTACTCACCTATTATTGCATTGAATGTGTGTAATGGGTTCAATGTTTGACTTTTCACATCAAGATAAAGTATTTCCAGAAGTTCCTTTGAATGTTTAATAAACCATCTTTTCTCAAAGGAGAGATGTCTTTCTTTATAAACTGATTTAAATGCATTCCCTGTATAAATGTAATCCTTGGTCAATATAGAAATATTTAATAATGATAATAATATTTAATAATGAATATCTCATCACTGTATTTGAAACTTTAAGGTAATTTAGCCTATTTCAGATCTATCCCAGAAATATAACAGTTTTGTTTTGCAAAAGTTAAACATACGTTTTAATTTCAGCCTCAAGATTTGGATGAGAATTATTAGAATAACTTGGTCTCAAAATCCGATAGTTCAATTACCCACGCGTAATCTTTGTTATTGATCCGTGTGCGTAATCTGCGTGGTGCGTGTTGTTAGCATTAGCGTTAGCATTAGCGTTAGCAGCGTGTCTTGGTTGCTGGGCGACGGGAGCAGCTCCGTGGGCTGGACCTGTCCCATTTCGCCAACAGAAATGCTGTCCGCGGAGGCTGGTTCGAAGGCTGCAGCCTTCACAGCCTTGGAGGCACCTGGCCTCGGAGGATGCAGACCCTGAAATGAGACACGGCTCATGTTCCCAAATATTGGGAAATGGAGGCGTTGAACAATTAGCGTGTTTGCGCATGCGTCGGCGTCTGTTTCGCTAGTCAGATCGACTCCCAGCAAATAGTTTGAATTGATAATTAAGACAACCTTTAAAGGGATATAATAAACATCGAAGCAGCGTTTGACTTCCAGGTAATAAACCTGGACCTGTGTGTTTTAACCTCTAGCACGGATATTAATATTCAGCCAACCAGAGAGAGCGCACCAGTAGGCCACAGGCTGCGTGGCTACAGGTGAGCCATGCACCCACTCACCTCCACATCCAGCTGTGACAGCTGCATCGCCCACAGTCAGAGGGTGGCTGAACTGGAATAACGTATATCCATGTTTGAAAGCCGAGTGGAGAGCGCCCTGGATATCGTCCTGGGCAAGACTCGGGCCACCGCTCACAGCGCCCAGCTGGCAGACACGGTCCACTGCTCCAGAGAGGCTTCTAAGCACCAGCCCTCACCGTCCGACCCCGGCGTTCCAACTGCAGGTACAGCCGAACACTATTGTCCTCAGCGAGGGGCTGGACCTAAAGCCCCGATCAGCTCTACTCCAGTCCGGTCAGATCCCTGGATTGTTGTGGCCCATAAAGGCTGCGGACGGGGTAAGCGAGTAAATCGGTATCCTGCTCCTCTTCCACCATAGATGCAGCTCTGTCAAATAAATTCAATGTGCTGGACCATGAGGATTTTCCCCCGCTGCCCCAAACTTACAAGGGCCGGTTGCATTTCTCCCCGGCTCCACAATCAGATCGCCCCGGAGCGCGGGGCAGGGCCATTAGCGCATCGCCACCAGCCTTGGGTAGTTTGCACGAGAGTGTTTCCGCTGCTGTCCAGGTCTCCCCCAGCTGCGGCCCCGGTACAGCCCGGAGGTTCTGCAGCGCTTGGAGACTCCGCCTCGCACATGCCGGGTCCGTCCGCTCGGCGTGTCGGGGGAGGACCCGCTGCCCCCTCTCCGCGTGCGTGTGTCCCGACCGCCTCGCGTGAGCGGAGCTCCCTCCTCGCACATGTCGACCCCGACCGCTCGATGTGAGCGAGGAGATGGTCCCGCTCCTGACCCTGCCGCCGCCTCGCGGGGCCCGGCTCACATCTCTGCGGTGCCCTCGGCCCCGGCGTCCAGGCCAGACCCGTCCGTGTTAATTCTCGGCTTTTCCATGGTCCGGTACGTGAAGGTAAACAAAGGCCACACCTCCTGTCACCCAGGTGCTCTCGTGAAGGACATCAGAACCCGTAGCCGTGTTCCATTTCGGGGTCTGCAGCCTTCGAGGCTGGTTTTCAGGTCGCATACGCCACTTCCGGCGCGACAAGGCCTGTCCCATTTCATGCAGCCTCCGAGGATGCAGCCTGAAAACCGGCCTCGTTTATATGGAGATCAGGCCGTGAACGAAGGACGTGAAAATGTATCCTTCGCAGCCTTATATTTCCCAGCATGCACCGCACGCGACTTCTTCTACGGTAAAAAATGGAGTCCGTGGCCAATTTCAAGTGTACTTTTAAATGTAAGTATTGGTTTACCTCGCCTACAATTAATTCTAAGTGACTCGCTACATGAAACTGTTCATAAACAAGTTCACTTAAGTAGAACTTAAGATGTTAGTTAAACATATGTATGAAGGTAGTTGTTATGGCTTAGTTTACGGATATTGTTGTATTAGCGGTTAGTAGCGTTATCCCTTACACTTGTTTATTAGCTTAGCTGTTGTAATGTTGGATATTCTCCAGTATGTAAGAATATTCATGTCTTCAGGGAACAAGGAGCAGACCACCCGACTAACTGAGCTGAGGCGGGAGAACGACCACCTGTTCACCGGGGCTAAATTCTCCGTGAACATGGCTTGGAGTTAAGTATTAAAACAGTGCTATATACTCCTGTTAGATAATATAACATCAGCCATGAAAACTATATCAACGCTGGCATTACTGCGATTTGAAAACCTTTTTCATTTGTACATATGTGAGTAGTTGTGAATTAACCTGGGTTTCCCCATTTATTTCCTATGTTATCCACAGCCTGTACTTCTGTGATTACTAAATGATGGCCGGGAAGCTGATGAAAAGTATACTACACAATGTAGTACTATCATGTGTAGTAATGTAGTAATATCACAATGGAGAACCAAACCTACCTACTTGCCAATAGACAGTTGTTCACAAATAAGATGGACTTAATAAGTTTAAAAGCACCATGAAAACAGGAATAAAAAAAAAAGACATAATTAACTACATAAATGAAAGGATAGCGTGTGGTGCATGGTTATTGAACAAATGTTTGCAGTAACACCAAGAGATCTGTAACAGATTTCATAGTATACATAATATACACAGGTACTGTATTTATTATTGTGTAAACTTGAATGTTTATGTTCCGTTTGACTCAGGACAATACTGGAGAAGTTAGGCCTGCAGGACCAGGTCTCACCGGCGCAGGCCAAAAAAAAATGGGATAACCTCAAAAGAAAGTATAAAGTATGTACATTATCTGAAATATGCAATTTTTATTTGTAGAAATAAACCATTGTGTTCATCCCTGTATTATTATTTCTTCTGTCAAAGGATTGCAAGTACCCAGGGACAGGGGAAGGAGTTGCTGGAAAGGCAACAGCTGAGACTTGGCCCTGGTATGCCCTCATGGATGAGGCGTTGGGCCAGAGGCCATCTACCACACCCCCTGTCCTCATCGCCTCAATCCCTGACGACACACCAGACCCAAGTACTGCCAGGCCAGAGCAGCAGGAGCAGCAAGAGCAGCAGGAGGAGGAGGAGGAGGAGCAGGAGGAGGAGGAGCAGCAAAGGAGACAAGCCGGAAGGAAAAGAAAGAGGGAGAGTGAATTCCTTACACTGTACAGGGAAGATTTGAGGAGGCAGAGGGAAAGGGAAGACACAGAAGCGGAGGAGAGGAAGGAGAAGTTCGACAAATTATTCAGCATCTTAGAAAAAATCGTTGAAAAGAAATAATATTTATTTGTAACTTTAATACTTTAATTTAATAATTTTAAATAAAATTCATGTCAACCATTGAAAACACAAATGAGTGATTATTTACATAATTAATAATCATATACAATAATAATCAAATCAAAAAGCAGAGCACAATATTCAAAGGAGTAACATTTCAACAAGGAAAAACAATAGATGTAAGGAAATGTTCGTAAATGTAAGTCTCATATGAATAAACCTGAATGCGCCAGTGTCAGACACACGGCCACATTTCTACTGAGCAGGGGCCCTGGCAGTGCTAATGAACCTCTGGCTGAGATTGAGGTCCTGGTCTTTGTCTTCTGCTCTCACACCAGGTGCTGTCCCACTGTCCACCACATCATCCATAGACTGGGTTTGCAGGGCTGGCTGGAGCAATAGATGACTGCCATGTGACTACAAACATGAGAAAGAATACTGATAGTACTACTACAAATTGCATTACAACTGTTTACCTGTAATCACCCACACACACTTTTATTACGAATTTGAAACAGCAATTAGGAAACTATACCTAGACATAATCATGGTCCCTCGGAATCTCCTCCAGGGCAGACACCTCAGCAGA
The DNA here is from genome assembly GCA_029959045.1 of Taenioides sp. WSHXM2023. Classification (NCBI taxonomy): domain Eukaryota; kingdom Metazoa; phylum Chordata; class Actinopteri; order Gobiiformes; family Gobiidae; genus Taenioides; species Taenioides sp. WSHXM2023. The sequence continues at coordinate 31,890,006 of CM057095.1, read as the reverse complement.
CAGTTGGTCACGCCACTGTGCTCCAGCGACATCCTCCACTTCGTTCTCCCCCTCATCCTCCACTACATTTTGCACTGGCTCGTTCCTCTGGGGCCACAATGTCTCCTGCCCCAAGACAGATGTTGTGGAGGACGGCACAGGCAGTGATGACCTGGAAAAGAAAGAAAGACAGTAATAATCTTGATGATTTAGTCTTTCATAATCACAAATTACATATTACATGATATCACAATAATTCACATTTCACTTACATGTGGTGCAAAGGTGTGGTGGACCTCCAGTGCATGGAAAAAGATCGCCCTGAATCTTGTTTTCATCATTCCAAAGGCACGCTCAATAATGGAGCGTGCCCTGGAATGATGGCCGTTGAAGCGCTGGGCTCCCACACCTTGCACAGGCCGCTTGTAGGGAGTGATGAGGGGGAGTGGACGCTGAAGACAGGGGTACCCGCCATCTGCAAGGATGAAGTGCCCTGGAGGAGGATACAGTCCTCTCTGGTAGAGACTGCGGCGAAGGACCCTAGCATCGTGTACAGAACCAGGCCAACCCACATAGGTGTCTATGAAGTGGCCCTGATGGTCAGAGACAGTCTGCAGGATTATGCTAGGAAAGAGCCTCCTATTCCTATAGCACTGACCATCAGGGCCACTGGGTGGCCTGATTCTGATGTGGCAGCCATCTATTGCCCCGGATGCTCTTGCAAAGGCCCTGTGCCTTGCCAGCCCTGCAAACCCACGGCTCACAGCCTCAAGGTCTTCTGCAGTGTTGGGGAGGTGGATGACTTTACGACGAAGGGCCACCACCTCCCCGGTGACCCTGTGGACGATGCGGTGGACAGTGGAGCGGGGTATCCCAAATACTCTGGACACCACCCTGTATGATGTCCCACATGCCAGCCAGAAGAGGAAGACCAGGACCTCAATCTCAGCACCCAGCATCTCAGTTGTTGAAAAACCTGTCCAGCACTGGCACATTCAGGTTTATTTTGCAGTATCTTCTCGTTGGCTGGTTTGGGGATGGGGGGAGGTACATTGATTACATTAATGTGCAGTTATTTCCATACAATAATATTAATAATAAATTATTAGAATAAATTGTTATTATTATTACTATTACTAGTAATACTACCTACATAAATACATTATTATATAATAGTGGATGAAGTGGCATGGCATAGAAGGTAAACTGTGCCCTCTAGTGGTAACAAAGTAGTTTAGCCACAGGTAGTATTAGACCTGGCCCAAAACATACAATATACGTATTTAATATCCCACTATAGTTGTATATGTAGCTGACAACTGTTCGCCAAATTATAAATATAAAAATGATATTGGTTACTTGTCTATGATAACGTTTCATGGTTATATTTGCCTATTAGGTTAATATTGAAAAGGACAGATTAATGACTTACTCCGTTCAATCTAAAAAGGACTGGGCGCCTGGCACGGCGATAAATTGAGTCCTCTTGTAAGAACAGATATATCACCATAAATATGACTGTAAGCACTTCGGGCTCCATTTCACCGCAGCTTTGCTAATTTGTGAGCACAAATGAATAGATTTGTCAGCAGCTGTAACGGTTGCTAGGCGACGGTGTGTTAACGTAAGATCATAGACACCTGTTGACGCACGTGCCGTAGGCTGGGCCTGTCCCATTTCACCAACAGCCATGCTGTCCGCGGAGGCTGGTTCGAAAGCTGCAGCCTTCACAGTCTTCGGAGAACCCAGCCTTTGAGGCTGCAGACCCCGAAATTAGAGACACAGGTGTGGTAGGGGCGGAGTGTTAACGGTGTCAACGGTAGTCATTCATGTTGGAACAAATGATCTTAAATTCAGCTGTCAGAAATACTCAAAGACAACTTCAAGCTCCTCATCACTACAATTCACAGTTTAGACAAACAGTGTGCCATCTCTGGACCTTTTGCACCACCTCGTTTTGGAGATGAGAAGTTCAGCCGTTTAAGAGCATTACACATATGGCTCAAAAGTTACTGTAGAGACAATAAAATCCCCTACGTGGACAATTTTATATTTTTTTGAGACCTGAACTTTTTAAAAAGGACTGCCTACACCCCAACATCCTCGATCCCGTCTCCTCTCATACAACATCAAACTCACTCTAGAAGAAGCATGACAAAATAAGCAACAGTAATTCCCGTGATCAGCAGAGAGCGGCATAAGCAGAAAACTTTTCATAAATCTACTGCCAACATCAATAATCTCAGATCTCTTCCAAAAGCACATTCACCACAAATTCCTGTAGTTACTCAGTCCCCGCTAACTTTAAAAATGGCCCTTTTAAATGTCCGCTCTCTGCTGAACAAGTCTTTTATTGTTAACAACCTGATTTTAGATCACAAACTTGACTGCTTCTTTTTAACTGAAACATGGCTGGGTGCAGATGCACCAGTCATTCTCACAGAGGCCTCACCACCCACTTTTAACTTTGCTTTTTCAACTAGAAATGGTAAAAGGGGAGGTGGCACTGTTTCTATATGTACAAACACTCTGGCCACCAAACCTATTTTATTGAACAATTTTACAAGCAACCCCCAAATTTTATGTTTCACAGTAAACAGACCACCAAAAAATGCAACCTTTTTATTAGTGAGTTTTCTGAGTTTTTATCTATTTTACACAATTCATTTAATCTGATTATTATAACCGGTGATTTTAACTTGCCCATAGATAACCTTTTAGACCCTGTTGCAAATGAATTTTTAAATTATATTATATATAAATTATATTATATATAATTTATATATAAATTATATTGATTTTACCCAGCACGTCACACAGCCAACTTCCAACAGAGGGCGCACTCTGGATCTGGTCATCACCTATGGCCTGACCACTAGTGTGTCCTCTGTTGTTGACTTGGCTGTGTCTGACCACAACTATGTGTTTTTTAATATCACTGATTTTATCCTGCGGGAGACCTCTGAGAACTGTGAGGAAGCGCCGTCTGACCCCTGAAGTGACTGCAAATTGTATTGATGTCATAGATAAAAATCCCTCACTGGTTTTACCTGCCCCTTGTGATTTTATTACTGACCATTTTAACAGTAGACTACGGTCAGCTCTAGATCTGGTTGCTCCACTCAAAACCAAAAACATCAAAACCAAATTAAAACCTCCATGGAAATGACGAGTTGAGAAAATCCAAGAGAGAGCGCAGGAGGGCCGAACACAGATGGAGGAAAAACAAAACAACAGTAAACCACACACAACGAACATACAACAATGCAATAGGAAATGCAAAAAACCATTACTTCTCCACAATAATCACCAACCACAAAAATAATCAAAAAGTTCTCTTCTCGACCATAGACAACATTTTAAACCCTGATTTTAGCACGTTTTACTTAACACCCACTGACTCTCTCTGTGAGCAGTTTGCAGACCACTTCATGGGAAAGATAAACACGATCAGATGTGATATTTTATCTTGTCAAAGCTCTGTTTTTAACACATCTGAGTGTTTGTCTGCACCAGAGGAAACACTGGACAGTTTTGTCCTGGTTAATGCTGAGATGCTTGACAAAGTTTTTTCCTCAGTGAGGCCCACCACGTGTCTTTTAGATCCAATTCCCACCCCATTTTTTAAGTCATTTTATGGATCTTTTAGGGATGAGCTTTTAATCATGATGAATTGCTCTCTTCAGAGAGGGGTCTTTCCCACTGCCTTCAAAGCAGCGGTGGTGAGGCCCCTGCTGAAGAAGAGCAATTTAGATTTTAATGATTTTAACAACTACTGACCAGTGTCTAACTTACCATTTTTAAGCAAAATTTTAGAAAAACTTGTTTTTATCCAACTAAATGATTTTTTAGATGATTACAACGTTTTGGAAAAATTTCAGTCTTGTTTTAGAGTGAACCACAGCACCGAGACTGCCTTGGCAAAGATTTTAAATGATTTTAGAACAAATTGTGATTCACAAAAGGTGACTGTGTTGGTTCTAATGGATCTGAGCGCTGCCTTTGACACAGTAGACCACACTATTCTTTTAACTCGCCTAAAACATCTCAGCCTCTCTGGTGCTGTTCACAAATGGTTCACATCTTATCTCACAGACAGAACATTTATGGTGAGTGTAGACACATGCTCCCCCAAGGTCCATAGAATCACATGTGGTGTGCCCCAAGGTTCCATTTTAGGCCCTGTGCTTTTTAACTTGTACATGCTCCCTCTTGGTGGTGTCATCAGGAAACATGGAATCAACTTCCACAGTTATGCAGATGATACGCAGCTTTACATCTCCATGTCTCCTGATGACACCAGGCCAATGGATGCTCTTTTTAACTGTATTCTAGATATCAACTCCTGGATGGCAGAAAACGTTCTCCAGCTTAACCAGGACAAAACTGAGGTTTTAGTCATCGGTCCTGAGGCCCAGAGAGAGAAACTTTTACCCAAACTACAAGCACAGTCTTTGAACCCATCTCCTCAAGTGAAAAACCTGGGCGTAATTTTTGACTCTGAGCTGACTTTTATCACACACATTAAGAACATCACAAAAATAGGTTTCTATCACCTGAAAAACATAGCCAGAGTCCGCCCCATTCTCTCTCGGGCAACACGAAGACATTGATGCTTTTATCACCAGTCAAATAGACTACTGTAATGCCCTGCTCTCTGGTCTTCTCAAAAAGAGTATTTCAGGTTTACAATTATTACAAAATTCAGCAGCTCGTGTCCTGACTAGAACCAGAGGGCGGGACCAGATTACACTGGTTTTAAAATCACTGCACTGGCTCCCTGTGAGTTTCAGGATCGATTTTAAAGTTCTTTTACTGGTTTTTAAATGTCTTAATGGTCTTGGGCCTTCTTATCTTTCAAAACTGCTTTTACCTTACGAACCCTCGCGGACCCTGCGCTTCTCCGGCAGCAGGCTCCCGGTCATTCCCAAAGTCAGGACACACACTCACGGAGAGGCATCTTTCCAGCACTATGGCCCTCGTCTATGGAACAGCCTGCCGGAGGACCTCAGGGCTGCAGAAAACGTTCATGTTTTTAAGAGTAGGCTGTAGAGCTACTCAAAGGCCAAGCTAAACCTGTTTAGCTTGGCCTTTGATTGAAATGTTATACTTTTACTTGTTTTTATTATTCATATTTTATTTTATTCATTTATTTTTAGCTTGAACTCATATTCCTTTATCATTTTTAGGATTTCCAGTGTTTCCTCTGTAGGAGCCCTCTGCACCAGGAGCAGTGATCGGCTGCTGGGGTCTGTCCCAAGGGCTCCTGGTGGAGGGATGGTGCTGGGGCCTCTTCTCTCCCCTGGGCCCTGTGATGGTTCCTGGTGGCGGTGGACGGCTCTCTGCTCCTGGTGTAGACGGCTCCTCTGGTGTAGACGGCTCTCTGCTCCTGGTGTAGACGGCTCCTCTGGTGTAGACGGCTCCTCTGGTGTAGACGGCTCCTCTGGTGTAGACGGCTCCCTGCTCCTGGTGTAGACGGCTCCTCTGGTGTAGACGGCTCTCTGCTCCTGGTGTAGACGGCTCCTCTGGTGTAGATGGCTCCTCTGGTGTAGACGGCTCCTCTGGTGTAGACGGCTCTCTGCTCCTGGTGTAGACGGCTCCTCTGGTGTAGACGGCTCTCTGCTCCTGGTGTAGACGGCTCCTCTGGTGTAGACGGCTCCTCTGGTGTAGATGGCTCCCTGCTCCTGGTGTAGACGGCTCCTCTGGTGTAGACGGCTCTCTGCTCCTGGTGTAGACGGCTCCTCTGGTGTAGATGGCTCCTCTGGTGTAGACGGCTCCTCTGGTGTAGACGGCTCTCTGCTCCTGGTGTAGACGGCTCCTCTGGTGTAGACGGCTCTCTGCTCCTGGTGTAGACGGCTCCTCTGGTGTAGACGGCTCCTCTGGTGTAGACGGCTCCTCTGGTGTAGACGGCTCCTCTGGTGTAGACGGCTCCCTGCTCCTGGTGTAGACGGCTCCTCTGGTGTAGACGGCTCTCTGCTCCTGGTGTAGACGGCTCCTCTGGTGTAGACGGCTCCCTGCTCCTGGTGTAGACGGCTCCTCTGGTGTAGACGGCTCCTCTGGTGGTGCTTTCTCAACTGGTTTGCCTGTGTTCAGTCTCACATTTTACTATGTGTAGTTTTATGTATTTTAGCATGTGTGTGTGTGTGTGTGTGTGTGTGTGTGTGTGTGTGTGTGTGCGCGTGCGTGCGTGTGTGTGTATGTATGTGTGTGTTACTGTTTGGGTTGCTTGGTTGTGTGGGGTCAGGCAGCTGTGGGGGCTGGTTGGGTGGGTGGAAGGGAATGTGGGGTTGTTTTTAATCACTGTAAAGCACTTTGTGTTACATTTTTGTATGAAAAGTGCTTGATGTTTGATTTTTGATTTGAAATATTAAACCATTAGGAATCCTCAGCACATACAAGGTTCTCATAGAAATGTCACAAATATATCTGGGTTAACGTCTGCATGGAGAGACCAGTAAAACCACACAGGCTTCTCCTCATTTGTCACAGCTGAAACTTTAAATATAAGTTTTATGATTTGAGGCTTCCACACTTTAAATCGCTGTGCATCATTTTGTTTTAATATGAATAAACTCTTCAACTTCTCATTCCATTTGAAACCTTTGATGACTTATTTTCACTTGTTGTAATTCCTGGTTTAAACATGTTTAGTTCAGGAAGAGGTAGAGCAACGAGAGTGTGAGCTTTTGTCCTGTGGTAATCCTCTTATTTCATTCATGTTTGGAAAGTCTTTGTTTTCAGATTTACCACTCCATTCATTTCTTCTTTCTATAACTCATTGTGTCTCATTTCATTGACCCATGCTTCATTGCATTTGAAAACCATTTTTTCCAGGTTTGATCCTATGTGATCAGTGGCAGTGACACATTGTGAGCAGTGGTGGAATTTTCAAACATTTCATTCAAAGTACCAAGAGATTCTTATTTGAGACATATTGTGCTTTTGTTTCATGAGCAGGTTCATTTCTGGTTTCATTACATTCATTTTACTGACAAAATCAGTTGTTTTCAACTTTATTCAAAAAGGTATTTCCGTGAGTTTGCACTTCCCTTTAACCAGATAATTTCAGTATAGTACTCATTTTTCCTTTTATATTAGTATTTTCAGTGAACCATGGCATTTAAAACACATTAAATAACACAGCATTCTGTTCAACAAAAGTATTGCAGTCATTTGAAACTCCATCACAGCATCGCATTAATCAATTCACATAATGTTTGAGTCAGTACATCAGTTTAGGGCGTGGAGCAAGTTTACGCACAGACCTCCAACCAGCATTTATCCAAAAGGTCCAAACGAATACACATTAATAGGATTGCAATGATTCCGCATGCGCAAACTGACGCAGATAAGACTCACCTGGACTTCTCCTGTGTTTGATGCTGATGTGGGCTCTGGGCTCCGCTGCACTTTCACCACGCCAACTATCCGGACATGCAGACAGGCCTCAAATTGGACTTTTGATCATTTAACAGAAGATCTTTTAAGAGGCGTGATGAAGACTTCAAATGTTGCTAAAGTTCATTGACAGTTGATGTCACTGGTAAATGAGCGGTGAATATGCATAAATGAACACGTCACATGAATCTTTATTAGTGTGCAGATAAATTAACCACGCACCTTGTGTGTAATCATGAACCTCTCGTGCGTACTCATAATCTCAGAATCAGCGCACTTCTGCTGTAACGGTTTTACACATAGCCGGGTTTTACATGCAGCTTTCTGGATAATTGATACTTTGCAGTGACGTCTTTGATGGAATGCACTCACATGACCAAACTCTGACAAAAACCTTTTAAGATTTAAGTCTGAAAACTCCAGAAAAAAATAAAACATGGATTTAAACAGCACATTTTCAGGAGCGTGTGATCAATACAAGCATTCATGGTCCTGTTTAGGAGTTTAATTTTTAACAAAAAGGTGAGGTCCATTAGTCACTTGAGTGACTAAACATGGAAATGACGACGCCAGCTCCAGTATCAATGAGCTCATTATTATTGGGCACATTCTGATGAAGTGGCTCAGGTTCATAAGCCGTTCTGCTGTTACTGAAAATGACAGAGGAACCGCACAGATTTACTCACTTCACTGTAACACTGCAGCACAAGCTGTAAATAAGATTTTATTTTTGTTTTGCTGAGTAAAAGTAGAAAATAGAGGACAGAACTATAATAAAGTAGCCTGTATTAAACTACTACTAGTTACTGCTACTTTGCAGTGACATCACGCTGGGGGAGTTCTACATTATAGCTCCACAGTATGGCTTTTAATTTATCTATCAGCAAATTCTCATCAGACAGAAGCAGAGGTCTGTGGAGGCCTGCTCATATTAACAATGCTTTTCTTTTCTTTTTACTGAACAAAAATTAAAACAGATCCAGGAGGAGCAAATTTATGTTAGTTGTGTACTTTTGTGCCTGCTACTACTTTCCAGTACTACTACTTACCATTCAACTACAAATACTACCGAAATGAGAACTACTATTACTACTAACTACTCCTTATGAGGTATGTATAGCATGCAACCAAATTCCATTTTAATAACAGGTAATACATACAATAAAACGCAAAATTCAATTCCTTAATGGTCCTATATCACACTGTTTTCTGATCTCTGTTCCTGGAGTTGTGTTTTGTTTCATTCACACATGTTTAACACACAAACCCTGCAGATTTAGGCTTTAGATTTAGTTTTTCACTCACACTGAAAACACTCCTTTTGATGTCATGTGGTAATACAGGAAGTGCTCCACTGTGTTTTCAAACTCCACACGCCTTCACTAGAATCATTTGGATCATTTCAACTGATATTGCCAAACTCAGCTTCACAAAAGGTAAAATGCAGCTGTTAATTTGAAAACTACCATGACATCATAACATCACAAGGTGGAACAGAGTGTTTTGAGCATTTGAGGTGTAGACAGACTAATAATAAACGTGTGAATGAAACAAAACACAACTCCAGGTGTATTTTTGAGGAGGAAACAATATTCTAACATGACTTAAAGCTCACAAGAGTCCATTTTGTGTAATCTAGGACCTTTAAAGACTTATTCACTTGCTTTGAATCTTAAACAGAATGTATATTAGAAGGAGGGACCTATATTGCCTCTTTTGTGGTGAGGCTGCTGACCCCTCCCCTCCCTCCCATGCACCGGGCAGGTGTCTGATTGGCTGTGCTGGGGGTGAGTGGGCAGGGCTTGTGTCTTTTTCTGCCATGTGTGATGAGGCCTCTTGATGATGCTTTGGTGCTGGAGTGTTTGTGAAGTGGAGCTGACGACAGATGAGACACAACACACGAGAGACGCTCTGAAGAAAGACTGGAAAAGACGGAGAGAAAGCAGGATGGTTCCCCACTGGAGCAGCCATGGATTTCATGTACTGTTGTCTTAATCTGCATCTGCTCACTTGCACAATTCTCATCGCCCTGCTCTGCTTTGTAGATGGTAAGGAACTTTTTACCTTCTAATTTCACATAATATTGTTTACAGTTTACCAGTGAGTATCTTGAAGCTGCACTATGTAACACCGCCTGCTTGTTTCTATGGAGATGTCATAGCTCTGCCTGGAATGTTCCAGTGTGACATTAAACAGCTCTACCTTACAGGTGTTTTTTTTTTTTTTTTTTAAATAGCTAAAAAATACCTATAAAAACAGGCATTCTGACTGGGTCGCCTCTCCACAGATCTGACCTGTAACTTCTGGTTTGGTCTCCATGAAGATAGAAAGGTTTAATGCCATACTGTGAAACATTCCAGACAAAGCAATAACAGCTCCATGGAGAAAAGCATCTGACAGACCCTCCACCAGAAAAGTTATACAAAGAAGATAGTTCTGGTTTAAAGCTGTGTTTGTTTAGTCCTAGTTAAGGTTGTCGAAACTCAGGTACTATCCATCCATCCATTTTCTCCCGCTTAATCTGGCTGGGTCGCGGGGGCAGCACGCTGCCCATTACTCTGTGCACCAGACCCAGACTCCTATGAACCCCTCTGCAGGTGGTGAGCCCACAGGAGGGAGGAATTCCTTGACGGTCCTTGATTGTAAACTGTTCATAGGGGTGTTGCATGTTTTTGGTTGATGGGGGGAAACCGGAGTACCCGGAGGAAACCCATCCAGACACGGGGAGGAAACATGCAAACTCCACACAGAAAGGCCCACGCGAAAACTAGATCCTCATTTTTCGCAGGTATCGATACTAAAAAGTCACTCTGACAGGATGAAAATGAACCTTTCCTGAATGTCTTTAGAATGATGTTGAGCTGTATCAGAACAAGTATAAGAGCACATAGACTAGTATACACCCATGGACCACTATGGAACCTACAGGACCACTGAGGGATTATACACATATAAGGACACATGGGGATAGAAAAGAAAGTGGAAGATTTACTACATTTACAACAACAACAACAACAACAACAACAACAACAACAACAACAACAACAACAACAACAACAACAACAACAACAACAACAACAACAACAACAACTACTACTACTACTACTACTACTACTACTACTAATACTAATACTAATACTAATACTAATACTAATACCTGTACAGTTCTCATCACCCATTGTAATTTTACATAACACTGTTTGCAGTTTACCAGTGTTGAATGTCTTAAGATAGTCCTGGTTTAGGGCTGGTGTAGTCTAGTCCAAGCAATAACCAAACTATAAATGACAGCATTTTCAAAGTTGTGAAGTCTGTTAATTCCAGTGACGACAGGTACATAAAGAAGATACATAAAGAACTATGACTTACTATAAGATAATTAAACTAATTGTTTATAGACTAGAACAGTGATTCCCAAAGTGGGGTCAGGCACTGAGTTCGCTTCCTGTACTACTTTAAATCAGCATTAAGCTCATAGACATTATGATACTGTTGACATGTACATTTGTTTCATTATTAGGGGGACCTGTACAGTCTTCGGATAAATGGGGGGCAGGGGTCTCTGTAGACTTTGGGAATGACTGGACTAGAAGCTTGTTGGCAGGAGTGTATGAAAGGGGTTAAGCATCTGCCTTGAGACTGGAGGGAGTTTGGTTCGAATACCAACTTTACCCATATCGCCCAATACAGTCACAGTACGAGCATCTGGTTTAAAATCTACCATATTGATTGATTGATTGATTCATATTTATTTTGAGTTTGTGCCAAGAGAGAAACAATAATCATATACATATTATATATATGTTGTAAACAAAAAGGAGTGGGAAGAAGAAAAACTTATATTAACCCACCCCTATTCGTTACATAGTTTCAAAATGATGTGGTTGCTTATGTACATTGATCACAAAACTTTACAAATATTTACATATAGCAAAATAAATTACACACTATGCATACTTAATATAATTTTGACCCAAGGTCTTTTTTTCATTTTATCATTAACTAATCTACCAAATCATCAATATTTAATCAGCACAAGTGTCTGTGTGTGTGTGTGTGTGTGTGTGTGTGTGTGTGTGTGTGTGTGTGTATTTATATAGATTCCATGTTTTTGACCAGTCGCACCTTAACCAATAATGTCCATTTCCTTTAATTTCTTAAACTCCCTGGTTTAAAAATGGGAATACAACATATAAGACTGCATTTATTTACCAAGAAATCGTCTGCTGTTTTCTGACCAACGGCATTTTTCAAACTTTGCATGGTGTCGTTTTAATGAATCTTGAATGAGTTAAATGCCCGTTAAATAGCTCACATTCCCACCTGCGTTCATGCTTTGAATTTCAATGACGAGATTGTGCAGTGACATCATCGCCGGGGGCAGGATCGCTGATTAGAAATGAAGCCTAAGAATACTACCCCGGTGAGAGTGAATGAGAGTGAATGAGAGTGAGTGTGAGAGTGTGAGTGTGAGGGGGGCAGCTATGGCTCTGTGGATAAGTTATGAGACAAAAGACCTGTACTGTTGGGCTCTTATAATGGTAACAGAGATAGACTTAAACAACATGTGCTTATCAGGGCCATAACAGTGGCTGGGGCAGCGATAGGGCAGGAGAGGCACCCGAGCGGAGTATGAGTCAGGGGTCCCATGTGTCTGATGATAGGACCTACAGACAAAGAGTAATAAAAGGAATTTGCATTTGAAAAAGCGTACATGTTCAGAAAGAGAGGGAGGGGGAGAAGAGGTGGAGGAGGGGGAGATGTAGAGATGGTCGTAATAAGCAGGCCGAGCTGTAAATCCTTCAAATCAACATGTTTTTCTCAATAGGTTCGTTTAGTAGCAAAATTAGCAAAGAGATAGAGATAGGAAACAGAGAACTATGATTTAAGATGTACTTGTGGAAGGTTCGCTACGTGCTTTTCTCCATGGAGATGTTATTGTTTTGTTTGGAATGTTTCACAGTATGGCATTAAACCTTTTTATCTTCATGGAGACCAAACCAGACTAAGTTACAGGTCAGATCTGTGGAGTTTAATGTCTTACTGTGGAACATTCAAAGCAGGGCCATGAAACAAGAAGGTGATGGACCTCTAACCAAAAAGTGACACAGTGTAGAACATGTTAAATGGCATAAAGTGTATTTATTCTACAGTGAAAGCAAATTAGCTGTTAGCTCAGTTTGTTCCAAGTGTGTTGGTCCACTAATCAGAAGGTTGGCGGTTCGAATCCCACTCTTGACGTTAACATCATTGGTTGTGCGGTTAGATTCACTGACCCACAGGTTGCCGGTGCAATTCCAGCTCCCACAGATGAATGCTGTTGTTGTGTCCTTAGGCAAGACCCACCTCACCCCCAGTGTGTGCGTACACTAGTCTGTGAGTGTGTTTCCTATTTTAGATTTTTGTGCGTTTGGTCCTAAGATTTCAGTTTATTTGCATGATATCAGAAGTTCCACTGTTGAGTGAAGAGGCAGAAGCTGTTTCAATACTTGGTAAAGAAGGGGTATTTTTTATTTATTATTAAACAAGGACAGTGCACAGAAAAGATTAAACTCAGAGAGAAAAGATGCTCTGTGCCAGATTTAGCTACAAGATAAACTATTTACATGAGACCAACTCTAACAAAAACATTTCATCAGTAACAGTGTCTCCTTAAAATAAAACCAATTCAACATTAAACATTTAAAACAATCAAAATAAATGCATTTATTATTATTATTATTATTATTATTATTATTATTATTATTATTATTATTATTATTATTATTACACTTCTATAGTGTATTAATTGTTAATCCATATGTAGCATAACATATTTAGATTGCCATGTTAGCGTTTATTATCAGTGTATTAAAATGTTTAATAAATTAGCTAATAAGCATAAATAATGAAAACAAACAAGTGTGGGACAGTGACTTGAAATGACAATATTCATACAGGGATTATAATCCTGTACTCCCATGCACTTTTAACACTTCAATTTTCCCATCGAAGTACTAACCGAGCCCACACATGCTTGGCTTCCGAGATCAGACGAGACAAAATTTTAAGACATTCAAATCAAACAAAGTGTTACCAGAAGCAGAGTAAACAAAAAAGTAAACAATTTAATAATGATGATACAAACAATAAAACAATAAATAATATGAACAATAAATAACAAAAACAATAAAATAATATGAATCAAAAGTATTGAAACTCATACACGAAACTAGATAAAAAATTTTCACAGGTATTGATAATAAAAAATGTCCCATTGACAGGACAGAAATGAGCCTTTCCTGAATGTCTTTAGAATGATGTTGAGCTGTATCAGTATGAGAGCACATAGACTAGTATACACCCATGGACCACTATGGAACCTACAGGACCAGTGGGGGAGAGGGGGGAGGAACAGATACAGTTTTATTTAATCATTTACATGATAAAAAGTGTAATAGCATATTTTAGGCCTATATTGAGTATATTGTAATAATCAGTAGTGATGCATTTGGGGAATTGGTGTTTAAAGCATAAAAGTTGTTTAATGTATCAAAAGCATATGAGGAAAATGACTTAATTTGGTAGTTTTTATAACTCTATCGATATATAAAACCCATTTACAACACAATAAATAATACAATAAATATAATAATACACAATCAAATCAAATCAAATAATAATAATAAATAAATAATAAAATAAACATTAATAATAATAATAATAATAATAATAATAATAATAATAATAATAATAATAATAATAATAATACACAATAAAGCAATTAAACCAATTCAAAATCATGAGACCAAAATTGTGAATTGATCCAATTATTGTAAATTAGGTAAAATTCTCACCTCGTCTCGATCTCGTGGACTCTATCTCGTGTCTCATCTCGTGAAAATTCGGTCTTGTCTCATCCCTATCATTTAATGCTGAAAATCACATTTTGTTGTCTAAAGAAAGAGTGTTTTTAGTATCATTGTTGTATCAGAATCAGTATTGCGTTAAGTCTATTCCTTAATATTGAAATAGAGCTTGAAATTTCAGCATTGTGACAACACTACTGCCCGTATAGTGATTTGTAGTGTAGACTCAGAACCCCGAGTCTGTAAAAGAGAGTGACCCTGAGCACTGCCCCCGTCTGCTCTCAGGAGGTTTTTATGTTTAAGTCTCTCTCCATCTGATTGTGCTGCAGAGCCACCACTTCAGACCTGATTTCTCTGCTGAATTATCATCTGTGAGGACATAACCAAGACGATCGCGCCTCTTGTAGCTCCATCTTTAACCCTAATTGCAAATCCAGTTACACTCGATCTGATGCTGTGTGGATGAAGAGAACATGCAGTGATTTCATGGTGTTTTCAGACAGAATTTAAAGGGCCCATATCACACTATCACACTATTTTCTGATCTATGTTCTAATGTTGTTTCCTCATCACAAACAGACCTGGAGTTGTGTTTTATTCTATTCACACATGTTTAACACACAAACCCTGCATATTTAGACTGAGTTCTTTTCTCAAACTGAAAACACTCTGTTCCACCTTGTGATGTCACATAATACAGGAAGTGTTCCATGGTGAAGGTGACACCACTTAACCCCAAGGTACATGTGAAATATGTGGAGAGTTAACCCCGTTCACAGTAATGCATATTTCTCAAGGTATTTTCTAAGCAATAAAATACTAAAGCTGTAAGTACTATAATGCCATATAATGGAACATTTCAGTGCTATAACTCCATTGTTTAACATTGAGCTAGAGGACAGGTCAGAATTCTCTACAGATTTGTTGACATGGTTTATGGTTCATGTCGCTGTAATTACTGGACCTATCCACATGAAACAGAAACTGTCCCAAAGTTCAGTGTCTCCTCTTTTTGTGTTCAGTGCATCGCCAGTGTTTTTCTTGTTCTTAAGGTTTATGAAAGGCTTTGCTGGTCCCTATTGTCTATAGATGCACATTCCTGCATATATTAAATCTAGAGGAACAGAGCGTACATGTTTAGAAGCATCACACACACTGATGATTCCTCATTTAATATGGAAAGATTATAAGATTTATGATGATAAAAATGATTATATGATAAATAAACAGATAATACAGTAAGAATTTGCCTGCAGGTGTCACGTCTCCATGGAGACACTTGGCTTCCCTCCATCATCCAAAGACATGTTTGTGAAATAGTGAATCTCAGTTGGTTTGAATGAAGGGGAGTTTGTGCTTCTGAAAACTCTGTCAGATCTGTGTCCAAAGGCCGCTCCAAGGCCCAGAGCGACTAAAACAGGTATAATAAGCAAAGTGTAATAAAATAATTATTGACCTTTATTTAACCAGGAGAATCCCACTGAGATTAGAGTCTCTTTTTCAGGAGAGTCCTGACCCGAGAGGGGAGGAGCCTGTCCTTGTACTTTGAGTCTGATCTGGTACTATCATGTCTGGGAAAACCAGACTGGTTTATTATGAATTCATTGGTTTTCGAACAGTGGTGCATGGACTCCTCTACTTTGGCTGCAAGATTAGGAGCTCAGTCACACGGAAGGAGCTCGAAGTAGAGACACGAGCAGCTGAGGGGGGGGCATCTGTACTGACACCTCCTCAACACCTCCTTGGGGAGGTGTTCATGTTCCACTGGGAGGAGGCCCCAGGGCAGACCCAGGATACTAGAGGGACTGTGTCTCTAGGGCCTGGGAACACCTCGGGGTCCCCCAGAGGAGCTGGAGGAAGAGTGTGTGGCCCCGGATAAAGCTGAAGAAAATAGATGACTGGATTTGTGCATGCAATCCTTGGGTGGTGCACAGACCCCTCTGCAGTACAAACTACACTACTATAGTATAAACATGCTGTAGTCCTGTTTTAGACCTGGTTTAGATCTGGTGGTACTCGTAAGACCAAAAATCTTCTTTGGTGGTACTCGGTGTGAAAAGTTTGAGAATAGTATCTCTTATCTTTTACAGGTGTATTCTCCGACCCGCTGCCGTCTGAGTTGGACCCCTGCTCCCCAAACCCGTGTCAGAACCGAGCCCTGTGCAGAGTCCGGGGGCGGAGCTTCGCCTGTTTCTGTGTCCCGGGGTTCCAAGGACCTCAGTGTCAGATAAACGTGAACGAGTGTGTGTCTCAACCCTGCGCCAACGGAGGCACCTGTGTGGACCAAGTGGGGACCTACCAATGTCTGTGTGCACCAGGGTTTACAGGTGAGACTGTGGTTTAGACCTGGTTTAGTCCTGTTTAGTCCAGGTTTAGTCCTGGTGTAGATCTGGTTTAATTCTGGTTTAGTCCTGGTTTAGACTTGGTGTAGTCCTGATTTAAGATAAGATAAGATAATCCTTTATTTGTCCCACAATGGGGAAATTGCAGTGTCACAACGCAAGTTACAGAAACAATGGGAAAATAAGAGCATGCATCAAAATCAAGATAAATAATAATAAGTATTTACAATCAACTAAAAAACACAACACTGTAAAGCTAAAAGGCACAGGAACGCTGCACAATAAGTGTTTTGATTCTGAGATGATTGTGTACAGTGCAGTGATGGACAGTGGTGGGTAAATAAATAATAGCAGGTAAAGTGACTTTAAATAATATTGCACATTGTTATTATTACTATGGAGATGACACATGGTTGCTATGGGGATGACACATGACTAGCATTGTTCATTATACAGTCTGACAGCAGCAGGAAGGAAAGACCTGCGAAATCTCTCCTTTACACAGCGAGGGTGAATCAGTCTGTCACTGATGCTGCTCTCCAGAGCAGACAGGGCGTCCTGCAGGGGGCGACACTCATGGTCCAGCATAGACATGAGTTTAGCCAGGACCCTCTTGTCCCCCACCTGCTGCACCGAGTCCAGAGGACAGCCCAGGACTGAGCTGGACTTCTTGATGATCTTGTCCAGTTTCTTCCTCTCCCTCTCTGTGACGCTGCTGCTCCAGCAGACCACACCGTACAGGATGGCTGATGCCACCACAGAGTCATAGAAGGTCCTCAGGAGTGGCCCTCTCACTCCAAAGGACCGCAGTCTCCTCAGGAGATAGAGCCGACTCTGGCCCTTCCTGTACAGTGCATCTGTGTTATGAGTCCAGTCCAGTTTATTATTCAGATGAACACCCAGGTACTTGTAAGAGTCCACTCTCTCAATGTCTCTTCCCTGGATGTTCACTGGTGGGGGGACAGTAAAGTGGCGTCTGCGGAAGTCCACCACCATCTCCTTGGTCTTCCCCGCGTTGATGAGAAGGTGGTTCCGGTGACACCAGTCCACAAAGTCCTGCGTTACTCCTCTGTACTCCGCGTCGTCATCGTCCGTGATGAGACCGATGATGGCGGAGTCATCGGAGAACTTCTGCAGGACGCAGCTGTCCGTGTTGTGTCTGAAGTCTGCAGTGTAGAGGGTGAAGAGGAAGGGCGCGAGGACCGTGCCCTGAGGCGCCCCCACACTGCAGGTCATGAGGTCAGACGCACAGTCCTGGGCTCTCACAAACTGGGGCCAGTTTGATCGAACCTCAGGAAGTGAGAATTCAGATCGTTCACCCACTGTTGGTCTCCCTTTGTCTGGACGGGCGGAGGACTGAAGCCAGAGACACTCTTCAGACTTCTCCACACCTCCCTGACATTCCGCTGCTGCAGCTGCTGTTCCATCTTCCTCCTGAAGTTGGCCTTAGCCTGTCTGATCTTCTTCCTCAGCTTCCTCTGTACAGTCCTCAGCTCCTCTTTGTTCCCGGACCTGAAAGCTCTCTTCTTCTCCTTCAGCAGAGCTTTAATGTCCGAGTTAATCCACGGCTTGTTGTTTGGAAAACACCGCACCGTCCGAGAGGGTACAGTGTTTTCAAAACAGAAGTTAATGTAGTCCGTAATACAGTCCGTGATAGCATTGATGTCCTCCCCATGAGGCTGGTAGAGCTCTGTCCACCCAGTGGTGCTAAAGCAGTCCCTCAGAGCCTCCTCGCTCTCTGCTGTCCACCTCTTCACCACTCGGGGCTCCACAGGCTGTCTGCGCACAAGCGGTTCGTACACAGGCCTCAAATGGATGATGTTGTGGTCTGCTCTTCCCAGGGGGGGGAGGGATAATGAGATGTAGGCCTCCTTGACGTTGGTCTAGTTCTAATTTAGTCCTTGTCTATTTCTCGTTTAGTCCTGGTGTAGTCCTGGTTTAGACCTGGCTTAGTCCTGGTTTGATCCTGTAAAGTCTTAAAGTATAAAACAATGAAACATTTGCAGCAAATGCCATACAATAGTAAAGTAAGGCATAAAGCATGACATTATTTTCGCTTTCTGTTCTAGAATTTGAAATCAAAAACAGAAAATAAGTGACATTTGTACTCCTGTTAGGATTACCAGTGCATTTCACTGTCTAAGTCACAGCCTGTGGGGAAAATGTGTATTTTTTAGTTGGACTTTGGGAATGGCATATTTCATTTTGTTTCTCAATATGTGGTATGTGGTAGATTACGCTACATTTGCTTGATTTAGATCCACTTTTGGAGTAATTTGTTGGTAAATTATTACTTGGTTAGAACTTTGTATTTTAATAACTGTTGTCTTAATTCCAATTTTTGTATTTAATAAAGGAAAAAAAAAAAAAGAATAAATACTGTAGAAGTCCCATTAGAGACTTATCCACTGGTTTCAGAATGATGAGAAATGCCATGGTAATTAACAATTTTAAATAATTATTATCAATTCATTTTGAATGTGAAAAATGCTGCATATGACAGGAAGCAGACCTGGAATAGTCCTGTTATAGACCTGGTTTAGATCTAGTCATACTCGGCCAAAACCAAATATTATCTTGAGTGTAAAAAGTGTGAGAAACCCCGGGCCCTGCTGCATTTGTTTTATCAATTTTAGATAATTTTGTGCACTTTTGCTTTGTTTTTATTGATTTTTTTGTGCACTTTTGTCAGAAGCTAGACGATAAAAGCACTCTCAGAATCACAGAGCTCCACTTTAAAGCTCCTCTGCCCTCATGACCTTCTCCTGCTGCTTTCACACAGGCCTCTCATGTGAGCTGGACATAGACGCGTGTCAGTCAAGGCCCTGTCTTAATGGCGGCCGTTGCCTTGACGACGTGGACGGCTTCAGCTGCACCTGCCCGCTCGGTTTCCACGGCGACCGCTGCCAAATAAACACTAACGAGTGCCAGGACCATCCCTGCCGGAACGGAGGCCGCTGCAGAGACGGAGTGAATGAGTAAGTACCAGGAAGAGGAGAGAGAAAAGGAAGAGAAGAGAGAAAGAGAGGGAAGAGGAGAGAGGGAAGAAGAGAGAAAGAAGAGAAGGAAGAGAATTGAGAGATTAGGAGAGAGAAAAAAGAAGAGAAGAGAGAGAAGATAGAGAGAAAAGAGGGTATCAGATAGTGAAGGAAGAGGAGAGCTAGAAGAAAGAAAAGGAAGGGGAGAGAAAGAAGAGAAGGAAGAGGAGAGAGGGAAGAGAGAAAAGGAAGTGGAGAGAGAGAGGGAAGAGGAGAGAAAAGGAAGAGGAGAAAAAAGTAAGGGGAGAGAGAAGGAAGAGGAGAGAAAAAAGGAAGGGGAGAGAGAAGGAAGAGGAGAGAAAAAAGAGTGCGTCAGATACAATGAGGGAAGAAGAGAGATAGAAGAGATAAAAGAAGAATGTGTCAGATGGTGAAGGAGAGTAAGAAGGGAGTAAAACTGTTAATAAAAGGGGGTATTATGCAAAATGGACTTTTTTGAGCTTTCTGCCGTGTTTTAACACTGGTCCCTCATCAGAAACATGTCTGAAGAGGTTTTAAATGTCATCCATGCATGTTTGAGTAATTTAGTGATCTCTCCTGGGCCTTATTTGAACCCTCCCCACAGATAGCAGTACGAGCCTGTCTAAGACTCAGCCCAAAAGCCTACGACCTATGGCCATTTAGAAGAGATAATATTTTGCTTTGAATTGTTAATTGCTATGGCAACAGTCCTAAACATTCTGAAAAGCATTAAGCCCTGTTCCATAACAGTATATGTATATTATTGTTTTATATTTTGTCAGATACAGCTGTGACTGCTCAGGCACAGGCTTCACTGGAGAACACTGTGACTTCCCCCTCCCCTCCTGCCACTCTCAGCCCTGCTTCAACAGCGCCCTCTGCCAGGACACTCCAGGGAACTACAGCTGTCAGTGCTGGCCAGGTGAGGAAACAAGTCAGCATGAACAGAAAGCATTTTCTAATTCAAGTTAATGTTTCATGAACTTAAATGTGTTTATATATATAATCACTTAAACAAACGAAAAGAAAGAAGATATATTATAATTAAAATATAATGTTAGTAGATCATGATTTTACCAAAATATGAAAAAATTATCTCAACTGGCTTAACAATATAATATTTATTTATAAATTATTTATACATTTATTTTTTATAAAATTTTTCAAATGAATTAAATGAAATTCATAGCAGAACTGATAGGCCCCCGATAGGCCCTGTCATGGGGGTTTTTAATTTTGAAAAATGTTTATGCAATATTTTTTACCCTGTAAAAAATGTGTATGATGCTAGTTTTTCAAACTATCACGGCTACATGAGTGGGGATAGGTGAAAATAGGAATTTTCTGAGCCCTAAACCCTCAAATACAAGATTACTCACCTATTCAAGAATCATTCAAAATACCAAAATACAATAAATAATAAACAAATGGGATGGACTTTAAAACAGGGTTAAAAGCTAATGAAAATTGAATTTGCATAATATGTCTCTTTGAAAAAGTGACAATGGTATTCTCTAAATTTCTAAACAGCCACATGACACGAAAACTTGAGATCATTCAGTGTGTTGCCATCATTTTTAAGAAATAAATAATTTCATTTAAAAAGCCATTACCTTCTGCTGTTTCAGGTTTTGAGGGGCGTCAGTGTGAGGTGGACATCCCTGAGTGTTCTAGCGCCCCCTGTCTGCATGGCGGACGCTGTGTGGAGAGGTCATGGCAGGTCCTGTATGGCAGTGAGCCTCTGTTACCTTTGACCTTTGACCCACAGAATGCAGAGGGATTCATCTGCAGCTGCCCCAATGGAACCAAAGGTAAACTACTGTGGGTTTAAAGAGTCTGTCTTATGGTAAAGGGGATAATAATGTGTCACTCAAGAAAACATTATAACATGCAATTGTGTTTTTTTTCATTCACACACATTCAAGAATTCACAAAATGTTTGTTCCACCTGCTGATGTCATGAAATGGTTCCCTTCTTCTACAGAAAGTGCTACAAAGTGTTTTTAATGTCCATACTCCTTTACCAAGCGATTGCAATTTAAAAAAAGAATATTTATGTATTTGTTTTGTTTTTGTTTTATTTTTTGGAAAGTCTAGTATGAGAAAAATGAATGGGAAATTTGTTACTGAAGTGGTGCTGAGCTTTATAGCCAGCAGCTCTCAACAGTCTGTATGGCGCCCTCTGCTGGTGCCCTCAGACTTTCGAAAAGCCTAAATATTGTATAATAAATATTAATAGTTATTATTCATTTTATTTATAGGTGCATTTCAAAACATCTAAAACCTTTTCGGGATGAAGGATTTGGTATTATCAGGATTTAACAGGCATAAGACAGTGAATTTAAAGTTGTATGGAGGATTTTTTTGGGTTTTTTTTTTGTTTCAAATTGTCAATTATAGCATTATAGAGATGCAGCAGCCTTGTAATTATGATGACCAAAAAAAAAAGAATGAAAATCCATCAACTGTGGACGTGGTGGGGCCAGATAAACATTAGCCAATAGATAATGAGGCTACCCTGTTAACTGACTTGCCGGCGCTCTGGGATTACGTGGTTTACGTTTGCCTCTCACACATTCCACAGACGCAAAACGTTGTTTACTCGACCAACGCAGCGGTTCTTAGCGGCTTTTCCAACTGTAGCTTCCTGCAGTTTGCACAAAGTTTGTTACAATGGCAGACAAGAATCCACTACCAGTTATTCGCAAAAGAAAGTCCGTTTTTGAGGTCGCTGAAAGAAGAAGAGAAAGGGAAAAGGAGCGAAGCTAAACTAAGGTGATTCTTGGAGATTCCTTCCAGCGATGGCGTGCACTGAAGCAGACGAAGGGTCTAAAGACTGGCGCATTGGACAGGAAACTTCTGCCTATCATTTGAAAACGTACAGCATAGTTACAGCAGTAACAGCGATTCTGAATGTGCACCGGCTGTAAACAAGCAGCGTAAGTGTAAGGAGGCGTTTCTACTTAGGAAGCTGAGGGTGGGGTGGTTTCACGCATGCGCAACATTTGAAAAAGGACAAAGAGTCGCTGGATTTCTCCTTCCCTGGAAAATCCTCTATACAACCTTTAATACTATATTTTGTATCCTAAAGGAAATTTTATTCATGTTTAGCTGCTTCCATAGAGACGACAGTCAGTCTCCTAGAAATGAAGGACATGAAAACATTACATAGTATGACTCTATAATGCATTAAACCGAAACTGCCTATGCATATACTATAGTAATAATGAGATACTAAAAGATATTAGGGATGTAACGATATCAAAATCCCTCAGTGCGATATTTTCACCATGTGCATCTCACAGTTCGATATTTATTGAGATATTTTGTGGAGGTTTAGAAAACTGTGAAAATGCTACTTTAAAAAAAAAAAAAAAAAAAGCCTTGAAAAAGCCTTAGGTCCTGTTATAATGTGAAGAATTAAGATTTTAAAGTGCTTAAAAACAGTTCTTTCTTCTTGTAATCGGTACTGACAACACCAAAGGATCATAGTCTATGTAGTTTCCTCTGTTTTTTAGTTGTTGCTCCACCATGGCAAGGCAAGTTTATTTTTATAGCACAATTCATACACAAAGTAATTCAAAGTGCTTTACAGAATAAGAAAGTTACATCACAAGTTATAATCACAAAGAAAGACATTAAAATCACCATAACTATAAATTTAAGCAAAGAGACTTGTAATTGGATATACTGTATTGTGACGGTCCACGATATTATTGTGAGACTTGTGATGATACGATATCACGATATTTCGGTTATTGTTACATCCCTAAAAGATATAAACCTAGACTTATTAATCCACAAGTGAAATTATTTGGACACAGTAACTCACACATCACAATATATCACAATAACAAAGAAAAAAATATATATAAATGGTAATAATAAATTCTAAATAAGTAGCAAAAATAGCAAGAGACTGGTGTCAAATAAGGCATAATTATATAAATGTATATGTATGTGTAAAAATGAATATAGAAATATGGTAATTACAATATAATATAATAAAAACGTGCTCTAAACGAAATAAAATGTGAGCTAGCTGCTTACATAAGAGTTGATCCACAGGTTGCACGGGCCTGTGGACACAAACAGCCGGTCCTGCTCCATAGAGTAGCTAAGGTCTCAAATAGCATTAAGCTAATCCCCCGAGATCTGCTTTGCCGGTCTCCTGACTACAGCTATTCCACTGCACCGCCCCAGCAGGGGGGTCATATATGCTGTCTGCTATGGTCCGGAGACGCTCTCATTAATATGGTGCACAGAGTCATCTCCAGGTGTGCTCTCGTGGAACAGGAGAAGCCATGATGAGGAACGCTGCTTTGTGGATTCTTGGGATTGTGTTGCTTGGGGAAGGTAACAGCGTAATAGGTTTTAGGTATTAAAGCTGCATTGTGTAACTTTTCTGGTGGAGGGTCCGTCAAATGCTTCTCTCCATGTTTTCTCCATTTCTCCATTATTGCTTTGAATGGAGTGGAATGTTTCGCAGTATGACATTAAACCTTTCTATCTTCACGGAGACCAAACCAGACCAAGTTACAGGTTAGATCTGTGGAGATATAAAACCACCTGTAATTGAATAAATGTAAAGTAGAGCTGTTTAATGTCATACTGTGGAACATTCCTGGCAGAGGAGTGACATGTCCATAGAAAGAAGCAGGTGACGGACCCCCAACCAAAAAGTTACACAGTGAAGCTTTACGTAAGTTGTGTGTATTTGTGAGAGGGTAGAACTAACTTAATTTGGCTGTGTACCTGTGTTAGTTACATATGTCCTTTAAAGATACATTGTGTAATATTTTGGTTAGGGGTCTGTCACCTGCTTGTTTCTATGGATATGTCATTGGTCTGCCTGGAATGTTCCACAGTATGACATTAAACAGCTCTACTTTACATTTATTCAATTACAGGTGGTTTTATAGCTCAAAAATACCTATAAAAACAGACATTCTGACTGTGAGCGGGGTCACCTCTCCACAGATCTGACCTGTAACTTGGTTTGGTTTGGTCTCCATGAAGCTAGAAAGGTTTAATGCCATACTGTGAAACATTCCAGATAAAGCAATAACATCTCCATGGAGAAAGGCATTTCACAGGCGCTCTACCAGAAAAGTTACACAATGTAGCTTGAATTAGAGGCAGTATTGTCATGTTTTTGGTAATTATTTGTTTAGTAGTGGTGGTTTGTATTTTAGAAGTTGGAGTTTTTACATGGACTGATATTTTAAAGGGCCCATATTACACCCATACACTATTTTCTGATCTGTTATAATGTAGTTTCCTCATCACAAACATCCCTGGAGTTGTTTTTTCTTTTATTCACACATGTTTAACACACAAACCCTGCAGATTTAGGTTGTTCTATGAAATGGGATAAAAGGTAAAGGAGCTGTTAACTTGAAATTTACCACTTCATGACATCACAAGATAGAACAGAGCATTTTGAGCTTTGGAGATGTAGACAGACTAATAATAAAGGGTTACTCAAACATGTGTGAATGAAACAAAACACACTCCATAAAGTGTAAGACGCTGTGTAAT
This sequence comes from Taenioides sp. WSHXM2023, assembly GCA_029959045.1. NCBI lineage: Eukaryota > Metazoa > Chordata > Actinopteri > Gobiiformes > Gobiidae > Taenioides > Taenioides sp. WSHXM2023. The sequence goes on along the minus strand of CM057095.1, from coordinate 31,864,899 downwards.
ATGGGACAGGACCTTTAACCAATTTTTCAAATTGTTTTTTGTGTTTTTGAACATCATGTAAATTCCTTAATCTTGACTTCACTGTAGAGAAACAATGGCTAAGCAGCACACTCACCTCAAACACAAAGGTCCCTGTTTGATTCTTGGCGGTGTGGGGTTTTCTGGGTGGAGTTTGCATGTTCTCCCTGTGTTTGGCTTGGTCTTCTCTTGTTTCCTCCATCAACCCAAAACATGCACAACAGGTCAAATCCTCCAGCCAAGACAGTCCTGACCAAGATTAGCTCGAGATCTGGAGATGGGTCCCACTGCTCCTGACAGGTGTAACCCAGAGACACTGAAGGATAGGTCAAATGCAGAGGACAAATTCCCCAAGTAAAGTATGCCTTAAGGAGAACATACAAACTCCACACAGAAAGGCCCCACACTGGACCCAGGACCTTCTTGACGTGAGAAGAACAGTTGGTGGACCTTCTGAAAAGCGACTTAGTGTAAACTTACTGTACTTATATATCCCCATGTGTCTTGTATGTCTCCAGGTTCTTTGTGTGAGGAGGTAATCGACCAGTGCTCCCCCAGCCCCTGTCTGAACGGTGGCACCTGTGAGGGCCTGGTGGGCGGGTACCTCTGCCACTGCCCCAGACTGCACCCCCCCAGCGGAGTGCCCTACGGGGGGGCAAACTGTGAGGAGAGGCTGGTCGGGTGTGAGGGTCATAAATGCCAGAACCACGGCACCTGCGCCCCCTTCCTCCTGGATGGGACCCATGGCTACACCTGCTCCTGCCCCCCTGGCTTCACGGGGCCCCTGTGTCAGACTTCCACCACCTTTTCCTTTGAGCGGAGGGGGTACCTGCTGCTCCAGAGCCCCCTGGTGGAGACAGAAGTGTCAGTGAATGTTACACTGAGCTTCAAGACTGTGCTGCCCAAGTAAGGATCATACAGAGTGGTGTCACGATACAAAAATTTCAAATTTGATTCTGAAATGTTTTAAAGGGCCCATATTAGTCTATTTTGTTCTTTTTGTGATATTTTAGTCTATCACAAAAAGAGAATAGATCACAAAAAAGAGTTGTGTTTTGTTTCATTCACACATGTTTAACACACAAATCCTGCAGATTTAAACTGAGTTCTTCTCTCAAACAGAAAACACTCTGTTCCACCTTGTGATGTCATGTGGTAATACAGGAAGTGCTCCACTGTCCATACACCTTCATTAGAATTATTTGGATATTGGAATTGCCCATTCTACTGATCTAAAGGTAAAAGGTAGCACAGTGAGGCACTTTCTGTATCACCACATGACATCAAATGAAGAGTATCTAGTTTCACTGCTAAGTTTAGTATCGATTAGAATCGAATTTCAATGCTTTTTACAACCTTTGGACAGGCCATGCCTCAAGTGAAAGCTCCAGAATTCATTCACTGAGCTGCAGAGGCTGCATTAGCACTGATTCACTGAAAATTACTGGCTGCAGGTACTGGGGTTTAGGTAGTGACCATTCAGATCAGAGAGGCATTTTAGTTTTAATTGATTGGATAATTATAACATAAACAACTTGGTCATCATGTTTACCAGTATTTAAAGATGACTGGTTATAAATTAATAACTCTTCCATCTCTCTCCACAGGGCGGTGCTGTTTCAGAGCAACACTCGGGGTTTGCTCCTCACTCTCTCTCTCCTCTCCGGGCGGCTCAGACTCACTTTAACCAAAGACTCTTCTGCTCCTGGACTTCCTGAATCCTCGGGGGAGAGTCCAGTCCAGGTGTTGGATCTGCCCCAGAGCGTCTCAGATGGACAGTGGCACTCTGTGGAGGCCACGCTGGGAAACTGGGTCCTCAGCCTCAAACTGCTGGACCTGACCCACAGCTTCGGCCTGCAGACGTATCACAAGGTACAGTTATGATATCAAGAAACGTGATTTGATTTGCACATTAATTAACATCTGTAGTAAACAAATGTTAATATACCTGAATTCAAAGTATATTCTGATATTCTAGTTTATTCCAGTTAAATAGTAACATTAACATGACCGGCCAAAAGATTCACACACACTTTTTCATTTATTTCTTCTGTATTTCTATGAAAAAATACTTTTAAATATTCTTACGTCACAGTTTATCTCATAACTAAACATCAAGGAATGACGCAGCTTACCTTCTGAACTCCAGGCCATGATCACAATCAGTGACTCAAATCAGGGACTGAAACGTCAAGTCTTCTTAGCTCTACATATGTGAACTATTAACCATTAACACTTGCATGACCTTCCCGGGTCAGGCTGCATATGTGAATGGGGCTTTAGATTTTATTTTTTATTATCATATTGTGTCCTGTATAATCAAATAACTAAATAATCTTCTCTTTCCTCTCACCAGGTGGTGCCAGTGCTGGTCCCGGCCCAGCCCATCTCCCCTCCCCAGAGCACGTTCATCGGGGGGGTTGTGGAGGGTCAGTACCGGGGGGCGGGGCTGGTGGGGTGCCTGAGAGACGTGTTTGTGGACTGGCAGCTGGTGATCCCAGAGGAGTGGCATAGTAACTCTGCAGTGAACCTGGTGCCCGGGTGCCACCACAGGGACCGGTGCCTGGACGGGCCATGCCAAAATAAAGGAGAGTGTGTGAACCTGTGGCAGAGCTACCAGTGCCTCTGTGCCAGGCCCTACGAGGGGCACGACTGTGAGGAGGGTACGTGAACACAGCACGGGTCAGGATTTAGCTAAAGGATAAATCTTTAGGTGAATTACAGCATAGTTTCAGGTTTATGTAAGTTCATATGTTCCTAATTCAGGTGTGAAAATACCACAGACTGTAGAAAAAAGTGGATTACGTGAGACGTCACCCACGGTGTTCAGCTCCAGTCAAATGAAGCTCATTGATGCTGGTGGTTACAGGGGCGAATATTCTATATTATGAATAGGATTTTCTTAACTGACAAAATAGTGAAATGAAAACCCCAGGATCATGTAGAGCCGGTTAATATGAACATTTTAAGAACAGAATGACGGGGCTCACAGCAGCAGTTACAGACAGAGGGGCCCCAATATTCCAGTGTAAGTCCATTTGAGCCAGAGTCAGAAGGAGCCAGAAGCTCCTGCATGCAAACTTCCTATTTGGAATGCGGCGGATAGCACGCTAGCTATGTCCATTTATATATTATATATACAATCTATGGAAAATACTGAAAACAACATTAGGTCAACTGGATTTTGTTCTTTCTTTTTTAACATCCGACCGCCAGGTCTCATGTGTAAGATTTTACAATCACACGTGTCGACTTCTTACAGCTTCGTACTAAAGACTACACCACAGCATCTGGGAGAGTGGAGCTTCTTCTACACTGTAAACAAAACAATATTGACATAGTAGGAAATTACTTAAAGGTGCAATATGTAACTTTTCTGATGGAAAGTAGATCATCATTTGGTTAGAAAATTTGTTTATAGGGATGTAAATACTACACGTGTATACTTTAATACTGAACACCACTTTTGTATGGCTTATAATGGCAAAATTAGAATTTCATGGTTGACCCGATTGAAGGTCAAACTAAGGATATTAAATCTTTTTTAAAGAACATTGTAAAAATGGAATCAAAGCAACCTGAGCCGCCCTCATGTTTACAGTGCAGAGTCAGAACTTTCCATTGATGTTATCCCATAGGGGCCTTTGGGTCACTGAGAAGTATTTTTACTTCATACTGTACTGCATACTACTACTACTACTACTATTACTACTACTACTACTACTACTACAACTACTACTACTCAGCAACTACATCCCATTTCAGCCAACTACTAATTTATCTAAAGATTCTGTTTACTCTGTCCACAATATCCAATAAGTGACTTTATCTGGACCTTTGCTTGTAACATTAAAGTGGGGGGTCACTGTTTAAAAAAAACTATTTATAAAAATATTGTATTAGGATGTTGCTGGAGAACATTTCTGAAGCCCTCTAAACATTAATCCTAAAGAAGTAGTGTTGTGCATGTTTGAGTAATCAACAGCTCAGTTTAGATTTGTTTACCTTCCTGTGCTAGTACCTTTAGCTTGGTTTACACTGCTTCACCCCTCAGTGAGAGCTCAGAGAATTCCTGTTTTCACCTTCCCATTATCCCCACTCACAATTTAAAAAAAATCTGACTCCAGGTCATACTTGTTTCAGAAATGTCTCATAGCCATTTTTCTACAATAAACATACGTAGGGTGACCAGACATCCTCTTTTTCCTGGACATGTCCTCCTTTTGGGATTATTTTAATGAGTATATTGTGGTTCACAGTTATCACAGTTTGAAGTAATGATCAATGTATGTTATAGTTTAATACAAAAACTTCCAAGAAAGCATAACATGTCTTCTTCCAAATCATGCTCATATTCTGTTTCACTTTTCTAGAGCATGTGACTGCACGTTTCGGACATGAGGACTCCAAAAGCTTCGCCGCCTTCACCATCACGGACGACATCACGGTTCAAATGACCATCTCCCTCTTCCTCCGCACACGCAAAACACACTTCCTCCTGCTGGCACTCTCCCGGAACTACACCCTCTACTTCACCGTGTGGTTAGAGGAAGGCCAGGTGCTCTTCCAGCTCCACTCTTTTGGCATCATCAAGTCTAAAAACGCTATAAACGATGGGGAAGTACACTTTATCAACCTCGAAATGGCGAATGGGACTATGATTCTGTACATACAAGGTGAAAAACAAGGATATCTGGATGTTAAGACTATGAGTATCCAAACTGGAGACACTGTTTACATCGGGGGGCTTTTGGAGAGTGAGGATTTGAATATTTTTGGAGGAAATTTGAAAGGCTGTGTTCAAGATTTGCGCATCAATGAAAAGAGACTGCAGTTTTTTGGTTTGGACACTTCAGTGAAATCATATCCTCTGCTCCAACTGGAAAATGTGACAGCAGGATGCACTGGGGACGACAAATGCAGTGTAAGTAATGACAACAGGAGGGGTCTAATCTCTAAAGTGTGACAGACTAATTCCTGAGTCTATTGGCTTTGACAGTAGAGTAGACACATTTACCAGACTGCAATAGGACACGCGCAGGTTTAATATTAAAATTCTTAATAAGAGGGATTTCAAATTATGTTCATCAGAATATGTTTTGCATAATGCAGACTTAATTAGCACTAATACCACAACTCCATGACTCGCAAATACTGTAGCTCTAGGTTATAGTTTGTAAAGGGGAAAAGGGATTTTAGCAAACAATGGAATATTATTGACAGGAACAAAAATTAAAGGGTCCATATTACACTATTTTCCGATCCATGTTATAATGTTTTTTCCTCCTCACAAACAGACCGGGGGGTATTCCATCAAACTGCTTAATAAGTGTAGGCTTATTCTGAAATCCTGAAACTAGCTCCATCTCCAGTTCCTTGACAGAAATAAGCCTGAGTCTGACCTGATCTAACTCAGGCCTGAAGTTTAAATACTTTGTGCGCTCCCGGTGACTCTGAGAAGGCCAGATCAATGGAGCAACGACATCACGGAAAATGGGCTCAAAGTGTGACTTTTTTAATGATCGGATTAAACGAGAGGAGCCACAGCGCACACAGGCAAGAGTTTGATTTGGGACACTGAATTTTTCTGGTCATTCTGATCTGAGGCCTGAGAGGAAAGACACGACTCCCCCCTCTTCTCCCGGTCACTCAGTGGGTAGGGTGGAGGCTGACTGTGTAGTGCGTAGCCTGGTGTAATCGCCTCACCCCTTCCTGATGCGCGGTCGTACGTGTGGAGCTGAAGTTCCGCTGTGTGTAAAAGTGAAGCTGTAACGGAACTCTTCACATGTTGCCTAGAAGAAACGA
>CM057095.1:31744076-31854076 GCA_029959045.1 Taenioides sp. WSHXM2023 | reverse complement strand
ATACACTCATATATTAATCATGTATTTGCATTAGCAGAACAGACTGGTTTTGGTTGATACAGTTTCCCAAACATTTCAAGTGCATCCCCAATGAGCCATAAAATCCACTAAACAATTACACAAAGAAGTTTCTTTTTCTTTAAATTTTGTTGAATTATATTTTTTCCTTAAAAGCCACAGTATGTAACTTTTTAGCCAAAAAATAAGCTAAAATTAGAGCGTGTTTTCTGTTTTATTTTTTTGTTGTGGTTGTTTTTATACTGGTAGAATCACTTAAATTTGTAGTAAAACGTTCTGCCTATGATCATTTGGGCCAATTCAGCAGGAGTCCTGAGGGCCAAAAAAAATGGTCTGAAGACCGCATTTAGCCCCCAGGCCTTAGTTTGGACACCCCTGTTCTAAAGTATAGTCTTAACTTTGTATTTCCATGGAATCGTGCAGGTGGCGTACCACCTCTAGAAAGTTACATACTATAGCTTTAAAAAGAGGTTAAATTTGTATTTTCCAAATTCTGAGGACTTGAGAGTTATAATTAGTCTGTCATACTCATGTTTGCCCAACATATCCACATTTATAGAATCAAAATATTAATACTGTATACGTTTTCATTTAAATTCCTGTATACTGGCCGCCTCTGCAGATTTAACCTGTTGCTTCTACTTTCTAACCACATAAACTCATTGTTAATCCAGCTTCTGTTACTTAAAGCTTTATTCTGGGGTTTTCCTGGAGTTTATTGTGTAAATTTCACAGATGATGTAATGCCCTGGATGTGAGCTGTTTGAGCCTCAGGTCGAGCAGAGACTCATTACAGAACAACTACTGCTGCCAGGGTGGACTCAGTACTGTTACATGGCACAGTTTTGTAATGTCTTTTGAAACAGTTTTATCATTTGTATGAAATGATCAGTAATGTCCCCATGCTAAAAATATTCTTAAATGACTCAAGGCCCATATGACTCTATTCTCTGATCTCTGTTCTAATGCAGTTTCCTCATCACAAACACACCTGGAGTTGTGTTTTGTTTCATTTAAACATGTTTAACACACAAACCCTGAAGATTTATGATGAGATCTTCTCTCAAACAGAAAACTCTGTTCTACCTTGTGATGTCAAGTGGTAATACAGGAAGTGCTCCACTGTGTTTTTTAAACTCCAGACACCTTCACTAGAATCATTTGGATCATTTCAGCCCTGGTATTGTCAATTATTACTGAACAAAAGTGATGACATCACAAGGTAGAACAGATCATTTTAAGCTTTGGAGATGTAGACAGACTAATAATAAAGTGTTACTCAAACATGTGTGAATGAAACAAAACACAACTCCAGGTCTGTTTTTGAGGAGGGAACAGCGTTATAACATGGCTTAAATCTCACAAGAGTCCATTTTGTGCAGTATAGGATTTTTAAATAGTACAGGTCGATGAAATGCTGTGAAATATGAAAACCGTAATATTTTTGTCTTTCTTTCAGGCTATTCCAACGCCACCTTCCTGAACGACTCCACAGTTCTGATTTACAGAGGAAATGGTCAAATCGTTCGCAACATCACCAGCCTCTCCTTAAATCTGCGAACACGAAAACGCAATGCCGCCATCCTCCACGCCGAAAACGCCTCCTCCTTCATCACTCTATCTGTCCAGGAGGGATATCTGTTTTTAGAACTTCTGAACACCAATGGAGACAAAATGACCAACGGCAGAGAAGAGGGGCGAATTTCCACAGTTAGCATTAGCAGTCGGAGAATAGTTAGCGATGGAGAATGGCACAACGTTCACTTGTTTATGGCTACACCTTGGACGCAAACTTCTCGCTGGACTTTGGTGTTGGATGAGGAAGTAGAAGAGGCAAGCACTTCCAAAATGCAAGCTGGAAACCTGGATTTTTTGCGACAAGATGTTGACATTTTCTTAGGTGGACTCACTCCTGATGCCGGCTGGTCTCTGGCTGGTTGCCTGAGCACCGTGGAGCTAGCGGGCATCGCGTTGCCTTACATCACCCCATCCGATGTCAACCTCCCACGGCTCCAGCTTGACCAGTTCGTCCTGACCTCCCAGAATGCACCTCTGCTCGGTTGTGGCGGCCCTTCTGTGTGTGAGCCCAATCCCTGTCTAAATGGAGGACAGTGTGAGGATTTGTTTAACTATTTTAACTGTAGCTGCGTGGGGGGGTGGGCCGGGCGGCGTTGCGACCTCTTCGTTAACGCCTGCGCCTCGGACCCCTGTCGCCATGGTAACTGCACAGCGCGGGGGCTGTCGTACGAGTGTGCGTGCGATTGGGGGTTTGAGGGTTTGGACTGTGAGGAGGAGGTGGACATGTGTGAGAATCATCTGTGCGCTAATGGAGGGACATGTCTCCATGGGCCCCGGACCTACTCTTGCCTCTGTCCAGACAACTACACAGGGCCATTCTGCAGGTAACTAACACGCACGTATGTTTGGTTTACTTTAGTCTTCTTCTTCACATTTGGACCTTTAACCATGTTATATTAGAGATAGACCCATATATATCGGTAGGCCCATATGTCAAGACAATATTTGTATTTTTTAGTGTATCGGCCTCAACCAGTCACTTAAAGAGTCCAACACATAAAGCCTTATTTAAGTTTTACTACAAAGAGGACACTGCACAAAATGTGACTACACAGCTCTCTTATCCAGTTTGTAGTAAAACACAACTGCAAATTAGTTTGTAATAAATTCAAATGATCTCATGAGGGGGAAATACCAGCCATCATTTCATCTGGATTTTAAACAATCTGTATCAGCTTTGCCATAAAAACAAACACATTTGGTCGATCTCTAGTTCAGTACGCTCCATTCTGAGTGCTGATACCAGGCTTGGTAATATAACAACAGAAATAGAACTGTGAAATGATCCCTGCACTATTAATGACATTCAAACTGAAATTGAACAGTTGGAATTACTAAATTCCAAAGACTGTAACTGTTTCTTTATTTTCCTCAGCAAACTACAAAGTAACTCTTTTTTTATGGGCTAACCCTGTACTTTAGAGATATCTACAAACAGATTCTGAAATGTATGAGTTTTTAGAATATTAATCATAAAATGATAATAACACATTTACCCACCGGTAATACTGAGAGCAGCTTAAACACTGACAGTGAAGAGTCTATCAAAAACAGTAAAAAGGTAAAAGGTTTTTGTGTAGCATCTATTATATTGTCCAAATAGGATTGGGGAATTAATAACATTTTAATCAAGACTGAGTTATTTCTAATGGTCAATGATCTGCTTGGCTGTTTTTAATAGAGAGATCTACAGCTAATCCTTTTTTTGTTTGTTTTATTTTTTATTATAATTCAATAGAGATTGACCAATATGTTTTTTTTTCTTGGCTGATACCGAGTGTTTAGAATCCAGATGGGCCAATGGTCCATAAGATCTGCCGATATTAAGAAAAGAAAAGAAAAGAAAAAACAAACAAACAAAGGGGTAATGAAAGGAGAAGAGAGGAAGGAGAAGGAACAGGGAAAGGAAGAAAAGAAAGAGAGAAAAATAAAAAAGAATTATCATTACGGTAATTACAAGAATAATTATTTTTTTGTTTTCACTCTCGCCCTTACCCTCTTACATCTTGTTTTATCACTTACCTACTCACACACACACGCACACGCACACACACACACACGCACACGCACACGCACGCGCGCACACGCGCACGCGCACACGCACACGCACACGCACACGCACACACACACACACACACACACACTTGCCCTCTCATTCTTATCATCCTGTCACCCCTTCAGACCTTGATGTATGCATTTCCTGTCCCGTCAAGTCAAAATGTCTAATGTCCTTTACTGTTTGTACTGCCTCTAATATCACAATAAATAATAAAAAAAAAAAGATCTGCTGATATTTTCCCCAAATTATATAACTAAATTTGCTGCAAACTAATTCCCAGCTGTGTTTTACTACAAAATGCATAAGAGAGGAGTGCAGTCACATTTTAGAGGTGGGATGAGATACAATTTCCACAAGCTGAGGCAGGACATGACATTTTAACATTATTTAGACCAGGGGGTCGCAATTTTTTTTTATTTTTTTTTATATTTCTTAATTTTGAAGGATGAGGATGAACTGGTTTTCAGGCGGTTCTGACTGTTCACTCCTTCATCACGTCTGTCTCTCTCTCTTCATTCCCTCGTCTCTCGCTCCCTATCAAACTCCAAACATGTCAGCCTGGATTTTATTGTTTCTTCTAGGTAACATGTGAAGAGTTCCGTTACAGCTTCACTTTTAGGCACAGGAGAACTTAAGCTCCACACGTATCCTCAGATCGGAATGACCAGAAAAGTGGGGTGTCCCAAATCAAACTCTTGTCTGTGCGCTGTGGCTCCTCTCTCGTTTAATGAAGTATTGAATACAATAACAGAGTAGTTCTGTTTATACACGACACTAGGCCCAGTTTAATATAAAACACAATTGTATGTCACATATATAGTAGGGGGTCCCTGCTCCATCTCTCCATCAGTTTGGGGGTCCCTGGCCTGAAAAATGTTGAAGATCCCTGATTTAGGCATTAATAAATGCATTGTGCAATTCAGTTCCCAATTTCAGACTCACCATTTTTGATTGACTTTATTTAATATTTCTGCTGTCATTGTAGCTCTGCTTTTTGGGACTACACATTCTCAAAAATGTAACTCGCCAGAACTCTTATTTTTTCAATCCATACGTAAAAACATCTCACGAAATCATTCTTAGTATGTGTGCATGATCTTGTGGCAATTTTGTCTCGCAAGATCTTTCTATCTTTCTTTCTTTTTATTTAAAAGGGACAATGCATATTCATGAACAAATACTTGTAAATACACAGCCTGAAGGTACTTTACATCTGGCAGGTCAAAGAAATAGAAACAGCATAAGACAACTTCACACAATAGACAAACTGTCAATGACAATTCATAGGACAAACATGATAAAAACAACACAATAAGACACAATCATGACATACAGCACTGACATTTACACAGAAGCATAACATTAGTGATCACAGATCTGATTTCTCTTAAGCCGTCGTTTCAGATGGTTTTAAATGTTCTGAATGTGGTCGAGTCTCTTATTGCAGCTGGATGTTGTTCAGATTTCTGTTCCCTTGACTTAAACACCTGCTGACTGAATGTTGTGCGTCTATAAGGTGTTACACAGTCGCCTCTGGTAGAGGCTCTTGTTACCCTAGCACTAGTACTGAATTTGGGCATAATGAACTCACTCAAAGGTGGTGGAGTGAGCCCATTTAAGACCTTATATACTGAGCAGGCTAGTTTAAATTTTCTAAAATTGTCAAAACTTAAGATATTATATTTCTGAAGTATGAGACAATGATGAAAAAATAAAGATAAAGTCCCAACACTACTTGATGTGTATTCTTTAAGCAGCTGGTTGACCAAAACAAAAAATCGGCCTCTGCTGGAGATTTAACCCTACACTAAGAAGTCCAAATATCAGTCTGTTATATCAGCCAGCCAGTATATGGGTCTATCTCATTACAGAACAACTACTGCTGCCAGAGTGGGCTCAATACTGTTAACTGGCATGTCTTTTGAAGTAGAACTAAGAAAACGTTTTATAATTTGTACGAAATTATTAGTAATGTCCCCATGCTAAAAAATATTCCTAAATGACTCTTAAAGGGCCCATATTACACTATTTTCTGGCCTATGTTCTAATGTCGTTTCCTCATCTCAAACAGACCTGCAGTTGTGTTTTGTTTCATTTCATTCACATGTTTAACACACAAACCCTGCAGATTTAGGCTGAGTTCTTCTCTCAAACTCTCTCAAACACTCTGTTCCACCTTGTGATGTCACATCCTGTATTACACAGGATGTGCTTCACTGTGTTTTTAAACTCCATACACCTTCACTAGAATCATTTCAGATCAAATCAAAGCAAAAATCACGACTGATCAAATGAGGGGAAAAAATGTGATTCTGTGCTCTTTTTTTTTTTTTGCCTCACAGCCTTGTCCTACGTCAAAAACATCGCTATCCCAGTATTTCCCCCTCTCCCTGTGCTCAGTTCTGAGTGTATAAAGCGGTTTAGAAAGACAAACTATTTATCCATCTGTAGCAGAGACATGTGTAAAAGCCTTGGTTCAGAGCCTGCAGCCTCCCTCAGATACTGCTCCACTCTTCACTACACACACCTGCCTATGTCTGTGCACACGCTCCCTTTGCTCTCTGCACACAGCAGGGGAACGCCTCCAACTATTTACACCAAAAACTCACCTTTTTAACTTTTTTTTTCTGTACACAAGACAAGCTGAGCGCGCGTCTCTACCACAACATCTCAACTTTTCGTCGTGTGGTGTGTTTTGGTGCCTTTGTCTAACCAGCCTTTGCTCTCTCTCTCCAGTGAACGCATACGAGAAATACCTTGGTACATGATTGTCAAAACTGTGTAAGTATTTTTTTTGTTTTGTTTTTGTTTCGTTTTTACAAATGTGTCTCTCAAATGTCACCCGTCGCGTCGGTACTTTTGGTGAAACAAAATGGCAAACAAAGCTAATATTATCCCTGGCTCTGGGGCTGTTTACTCTGCTCTGACTGACAGCTGTAGTCTGAAGTCCCTAACCTAAATACATGGAGGAAATGGGGCGTAATCGTCAATTAAAGGGACATTATTTATCAGAAAGAGACTTGTAGAGTGTGGCAGGGTCAAATTATAGTGTTTGCGTAATGAAAAAGACAGATTTTTGTTTGTAAATAAATACATTCTCACATTTTTTCGCACTAATTTGACTATTCACACCAAAATGCATAGATGGGTTTACCTGTACAATGGAGGATATGAGGGAAAAGGCCTTGCTCAAGGGCATAGCAACAGTATGCACAGGTGGGAGTGGGAATTGAACCGTCAACTTTAGGTTAATGGGCATACTGAGCTTCTGCCTCCTGGTTTATTGACACTATAGAGGGGGAAAAAAAAAAAAGAAAATCAAATTAGCAGAATCCTACATAGCCATCCATATGTAATAATGTAAAGGTGCACTATGTAAATTTTTGGTTGAGAGTCTGTCACCTGCTTGTTTCTATGGATATGTCATTGCTCTGCCTGGAATATTCCACAGTATGACATTAAACAGCTACATTTTTTTCAATTACAGGTGTTTGGGTTTTTTTGTTTTTTTTTAGCTAAGAAATACCTACAAAAACAGGTATTCTGACTGTGAGTGGGGTCACCTCTCCACAAATCTGACCTGTAACTTAGTCTGGTTTGGTCTCCATGAAGATAGGAAGGCTTAGACTTAGACTAAATTTATTGATCCACAGGGAAATTATTTGGACACAGTAGCTCACACATCACAATATAATATAATAACTAAGAGTAAAAAAATAAATGATAATAAATTCTAAATAAGTAGCAAAAAAGATGGCAAGAGACAGGTGTCAAATAAAGCATAATTATATAAATAAATATATATGTACAAGTCAAAATAAAATAGAAAAATAAGTAATAAAATAAAAAATCACAGCTATATACAAAAGACAAGAAAGACAGTGCAACAGCGTAAGGTTATTCGTTACATATGGGTGAGTTGTTGTACAGTTGTAGGGAGTATTATCTGTTCCATAAGGCTGAGTTGTTGTACAGTTGTAGGGAGTATTATCTCCTCTGTCCCTCTATAGTCTGGTGCAGTGGGTGAGTTGATGTACAGTTGTAGGGAGTATTATCTCCTCTGTCCCTCTATAGTCTGGTGCAGTGAGTGAGCAGGAGTGTCCATGATGGAGAGCAGTTTGTCCAGTGTCCAGCCGTGTTCAGCTTTACGGATCAGTTTGTCAATCTGCCCATTGTCCCTTTTCCTGGTGCCGCTCCCCCAGCAGACCACAGTGAAGTCCAGGGCGCTGGCCTCCACAGACTGGTAGAAGATCTCCAGTAACTTGCTGCACACATTGAAAGACCTGAGCTTTCTCAGGAAGTAGAGTCTGCTCATGCTCTTCTTGTACACAGCATTACAGTTGTCCCTCCAGTCCAGCTTGTTGTTCACATGGACGCCAAGGTACTTGTAGCAGTCCACTATTTCCACGTCATGGCCCTGGATGGTAATGGGCTCCACTGGTGTCCTCTTCCTCCTGAAGCCAATCTCCAGTTCGTTGGTCTTGTCAACGTTCAGGAGCAGATGGTTTGCCTGGGACCACTCCACAAAGTTTGCAATCACTGTCCTGTACTCCAGCTCATGTCCATCCCTGATACACCCGACCACTGCAGAGTCATCAGAGAACTTCTGCAGATGGCAGGACCCGGAGCTGTACTGGAAATCAGAGGTGTACAGAGTGAACAGGAACGGAGACAGGACTGTACCCTGGGGGCTCCTACATTACTGACCACAGTGTCAGACAGGGTGGTGCCTAGTCGCACGTACTGAGGCCTGCCTGACAGATAGTCAGTAATCCAGGAGACAATGGAAGTTTAATACCATACTGTGAAACATTCCAGCAAAGTAACATCTAAATGGAGAAAAGTATTTGACGGACCCTCCACCAGAAAAGTTACACAATGCACCTTTAACATAACTGTGTGACATAAAAAGTGATTTGTAAATGTATATGATTTATATTATTGAAATTTCACAATAACTGCACTTTGAAATGAAATGAAAATGATTTCCTGCCCCTCTCTTCTCCTTTCCCCTCTCTTATCCCTCTCCTCTCTTTTCTCCTCTCTTTGTCCTCTCAGACGTCCCAAACTGCCAGTGTCTGTGTGTGGAGACAGTCTGAGGAACTACACCTGTTTTAATGGAGGAAACTGCACAGAGAGAGACCTGTCCTGTGACTGTCCCCCAGGCTTCACCGGACACAGGTAAAGTACACTGGGATCCAATTACATGCTAAAAAATGAAATGTTGACAAGATTTAGTTTTGGTGTGTTGATACCTGCATAAACCCTGAAACAAATAGTACAGTACATTAAACAAACCATGACCAGGCACAGCACGTTTCACTTTGGTTCAGAGGAGGAGGGGCTAAAGCACGACACATGGTCATGGATGCACACTCACAACTTCTGCCTCACTGTTTAAGAACGATTTCTGGTCTTATTTTCTCCACTAGAGCATTAGGACCATGGATCTATAATAAGAAGTGGACACTCCCCCTCTGTCCTCAACACAGACTGTATATAAATGGACATAGCTAACGCGCTAGCCGCCGCGCTCCAGATAGGAAGTTCACATGTGGCTCTTCCGACTCCTTCTGACCCTGGCTCCCATTGACTTACACTGGAATATTGTCCCCACTCTCTCTGCCGTTGTGAGCCTTGTCATTTTGGTCTTTAAATGTTCGTATTCACCTGCTCTACATGATCCTGTTTTTTTTCCGCTATTTTGTCCGTCAAAAAAATCCTATTCATAATACAGAGCCTGGCTCCAAATTCGCTCCTGTAACCATTAGCATCACGAGCTTCATTCGTGCCGGACACTATGGGTGACGGCACATTCACTTAGTCCACTTCTTTATACAGTCTATGGTCCACGAGTTAGAATTCTCCCATAGAGCGCAGTGTAATAAAGGGTTAGTGAATCTGACCTCACCATAGAACAAAATGTATTTTATTATTAAATCAAACTGTCCGTGTTCTGACAGGGCATCCAGCTTTCACAAAGGTCAGGTTTTGTAGGGATTCTTTTGTATTATTAAAATATGAACTTTTAAGAATTTTTTAATCATCAAAGCACAAAGTTAACTTCATAAGACATAGCCCAGCCCCGCTCTGAGCTCACGCTAGCTCCTAGCGCTCTGATTGGTCAGAACTGTACGTTTCTGACGTCACACGTTTGGCGGCACAAGGTCAGTATTCAGAAAGTAATGCAGAAGTGCATCCATGAGCACAGGTCACTGAAAACATACGGATTCATCTTGTAGATCTTATTATACTTCCATGGTTAGGACCTCAGTCACATGTAAACCAACAGCGCTGGATGATGACGTCATCAGGCTGTGGTTTGGTTGTAGAGGTGTGAGTGTGGCCCACAGAATCCTCTGCGATCTCACTTGAGCACAGCTTGGTTCTAAAAGTGTAGTGTCAATGTGCCCTTATAAAATCTATTTACAGCCATGTAACTTTTACTTAAGTACAAATTTTCAGTACTCTTTTTCCAGCACTGCTAAACCCCGCCCCCTGATGTCTGTGCACAGGTGTGAACAGGAGCTGGATGAGTGCAGGTCAAACCCTTGTTTAAATGGAGGATACTGCAGAAACCTCATCAACAGGTTCTCGTGCGTGTGTGACATGAGCTACGCCGGCGATGTCTGCGAAATCGACGTAAGCGACATTTACTTTTATGTGGCTCTGCTCCTGTGGCAGAACCTGTTCCAGCTGCTCTCCTACCTGATCCTGAGGCTGGACGATGAGCCTGAGGTGGACTGGGGCGAGGCGGACTGACATAGGGAGGGGAGGGGGTGGTCGCTACGGTTACATGCACTCTAAGGCAGAAAAAGGAAAAAATACTACTACAAAATTTAAAGGACACATATTATGCAAAATTCATTCTGCAGTCAATCTGTGGTCACAACAAACTAGTATTTTAGTATAGCATTTACATTTTTAAGGGCTTCATTTCTTTAGTTTGTTGTTGCTCATTCCTGTTGCTGACAGCAGAGGGAGCTCCAATGCCAAACGCCAAAATGCCATCCATCCATTTTCTTCCACTTATCCGGGGCCAGCAGGGACTCCCAGACTTCCCTTACCCCAGACACTTCCTCCAGCTCCTTCAGGTGGACCCCAAGGCATTCCCAGGCCAGCCGAAAGACATGGTCCCTCCAGCGTGCCCTTGGTCTTCCCTGACCAAAAAGCCTCATTGTAAATAGCTGTAGTTTTAACTTAAGTATATTTTCCATTTTGCAGATATTATTTTGAGTAGAAAACTTATCCTAGGTGACCAAAGCATGTTTAAAAGGGAGTTATTATGATAAGTGTCCTTTAAAGTCAAAATATGTAACTTTTTTGGTCGAGGGTTTGCCGCCTGCTTGTTTTCAAGGTGATGTTGTTGCTTTGTCTGGAAGGTAATGTGGTATTAAACTTCTATTTTGAATTTCTGTCACAGATGTTTTTATTTATGGGTTTTAGTTACCTGTTGTATGCATCTTATTGAGGACCTTTTCCCACTCATAAGATAAAATATTTTGTTTTAAATAGTTTATCACTATGGCTATGGTCCTAATTTTTATCATTCAGAATCTTCAGAAAAATTGCTTGATCAACATTCTTATTGTGAGTTGCTTGCCTCTCCACAGAGCTGACATTTGAATTGGCCTAGTGGTGTGGCATTACTTGCTTGTGTTTATGAAGAGACAAGTATAATGCCATACTGTGGAACATTCCAGACAAAGCAATGATGTTATTGTTACAGAAAGGTTGCGTAGTACATCTTTAACTGGATTTCAAAATTCAACGTACTTGAGTCGCATAACTGGAGATGGCAGATTGTACTTGGATTATGCTGGAGTCTTCTGGATAACTCAGGGTATAATCAGACATAAGCGTAGTCAGAGTTCTGTGCATGTAACCGTAGCAACTGACTTTACACTTTACACAGGAGGAGACAGGAGCAGATCTGTGCCTTAATGATTATGAATGTCAATGGAAGCACTTTATTAGTACATGGATAAAGGGAATACGAGGCCAGATGTTTTTATTACAATGTGCCCTGCTTATATTGGCTCCCATAACAGGATCTATGGTAATGAAGGTAACTTTGAGCTGTAGTTTTGGACAATTTTCAACTGATTTAATGTGATTTTTGCATGTTTTTGGACTGAAATCATCCTTCTAACAGTCTATTGTAACATTTAAAAGTCTCAAATTACACAAAATGGACTCTTGTGAGCATTAAGCCAAGTTATAACGTTGTTACCTCCTCAAAAACATACGTGGGGTTGTGTTTTGCTTCATTCACACATGTTTGGGTAACCCTTTATTATCAGTCTGTCTACATCTCCAAAGCTCAAAATGCTCTGTTCCACCTTGTGATGTCATGAAGCGGTAGTTTTCAAGTGAACAGCTACATTTTACCTTTATTTCAGTAGAGATTCTGTCAGTTCCAGGGCTGATGATTCTAGTGAAGGTGTATGGATTTTAAAAACACACTGGAGCACTTCCTGTATTACCACATGACATCAGTGGAACAGAGCGTTTTCAGGGTTTATGTGTTAAACCTGTGTGACTAAAACGAAACACAACTCCAGGTGTGTTTGTGATGAGGAAACGACATTATAACATAGATCAGAAAATAGCTCAATATGGGCCCTTTAATATAATGAATTTGATGATGGAAAGTCCTGGCTGAACTAAATCATAATCATTTTGACACAATTCTCACATATTTGTGGTGTGATTTTACTGTGAATTCTTTTTTTGAGCAAATGATTCTAATTTAAAGGTATAGCTTCTTTCTTTGCTCATATTAAAGGTGCACTATGTAACTTTTCAGTTGGGAGTCCATCACCTGCTTGTTTCTATGGAGATGTCATTGCTCTGATTGGAATGTTCCACAGTGTGACATTAAACGAGCGGGGTTGCCTTTCCACATATCTGACCTGTAACTTGGTCTGGTTTGGTTTCCATGAAGATAGAAAAGGTTTAATGCCATACTGTGAAACATTCCAAACAAAATAATAACATCTCCATGAAGAAAAGTGTTTGACAGACTCCAGAGAAGTTACACAATGCACTTTTAAATTTGTTATGTGTAGAGATGGACTGTATCATTTCCCCGATCAGCTATCAGCCTTAAATCTCCAGCACAGGCGAACATTTTGTTTTGGCTTACCTGCTGCACAAAGAGTACACACAAACAAAAACAGATAACAAAATGTGTCTGCACAGCTCTCTTAAAGGTGTGTGGTAAAAAAGTGCTGTGGGTAAGTCTGAGTCACATCTAAATATGAGAATTTGGGATAAAGTACAAAAATTAGCCCTGTACAGTATATCGGCCCAAAAAATATCTACAATTGATTTCTCTGGATTCTAAACAATCGGCATCGGCCATGAAAAAACATACACTGCAGAAAATAAAATCGAGCCAAAATTTTATTTTAGATTATATTAGTTAATACAGTTTTATATTTGACAAGTAAAATATCAGTCCAATGAGATTTATGTTATTGGGTTCTTTTTTCAGACCAAGAGTTTGTTTTCATACTTGACACTTTCGACTGCTAGCGGTCTTCCTCAGAGTGGTCACGTGATGTTGCTGTGACGTGTCCGGTCAGCTGATTTATAAGATAAGATAAGATAAGATAATCCTTTATTTGTCCCACAATGGGGAAATTGCAGTGTCACAACGCAAGTTACAGAAACAGAAGGAAAATATCTGATCTGATCTGATAAGAGCATGCATCAAATCAAGATAAATAATAATAAGTATTTACAATCAACTAAAAAACACAACACTGTAAGCTAAGCTAAAAGGCACAGGAACATTGCACAATAAGTGTTTTTGACTCTGAGATGATTGTGTACAGTGCAGTGATGGACAGTGGTGGTTAAATAAATAAGTAGCACGTAAAGTGACTTTAAATAATATTGCACATTGTTATTATTACTATGGAGGTGACACATGGTTGCTATGGGGATGACACATGACTAGCATTGATCATTATACAGTCTGACAGCAGCAGGAAGGAAAGACCTGCGAAATCTCTCCTTAACACAGCGAGGGTGAATCAGTCTGTCACTGATGCTGCTCTCCAGAGCAGTCAGGGCGTCCTGCAGGGGGTGACCCTCATGGTCCAGCATAGACATGAGTTTAGCCAGGACCCTCTTGTCCCCCACCTGCTGCACCGAGTCCAGAGGACAGCCCAGGACTGAGCTGGACTTCTTGATGACCTTGTCCAGCTTCTTCTTCTCCCTCTCTGTGATGCTGCTGCTCCAGCAGACCACACCGTACAGGATGGCTGATGCCACCACAGAGTCATGGAAGGTCCTCAGGAGTGGCCCTCTCACTCCAAAGGACCGCAGTCTCCTCAGGAGATAGAGCCGACTCTGGCCCTTCCTGTACAGTGCATCTGTGCTGTG
The DNA here is from genome assembly GCA_029959045.1 of Taenioides sp. WSHXM2023. Taxonomy (NCBI): domain Eukaryota; kingdom Metazoa; phylum Chordata; class Actinopteri; order Gobiiformes; family Gobiidae; genus Taenioides; species Taenioides sp. WSHXM2023. The sequence continues at coordinate 31,840,026 of CM057095.1, read as the reverse complement.
AGTCCAGTCCAGTTTATTGTTCAGATGAACACCCAGGTACTTGTAAGAGTCCACTCTCTCAATGTCTCTTCCCTGGATGTTCACTGGTGGGGGGGCAGTAGAGTGGCGTCTGCGGAAGTCCACCACCATCTCCTTGGTCTTCCCCGCGTTGATGAGAAGGTGGTTCCGGTGACACCAGTCCACAAAGTCCTGCGTTAGTCCTCTGTACTCCGCGTCGTCATCGTCCGTGATGAGACCGATGATGGCGGAGTCATCGGAGAACTTCTGCAGGACGCAGCTGTCCGTGTTGTGTCTGAAGTCTGCAGTATAGAGGGTGAAGAGGTTTTGGCGCTGTCTTTCAACCTGTGGACGCAGGACAGAGCAAACATCATTGGGACAGAGGACAACAAACATTGTCACTGGATTAAAGAGGCAATGGAAATACGGAAACGTGCCCACAGGACTATAAACCAGGACACGAGGGCTTTTTTACTCTCACACACCTGGAATGCTGTCCTGAGGAAGTGGGACTGCAGATGGCACTGTCATCCTGCCTCCACTGGTTGGAAGATTGCGCCAAACCCTGTTTAAATCAGCCGAATGGACATGTCACAGCAATATCATGTGACCACTCTGAGGAAGAACGCTGGTGAGCAGTCGGAACTGTCAGGTATGAAAACAAACTCTTGAGAACCTAATAACATAAGTATCAAATGTCATCACTCTCTTGCTCTTTCTGCTATTTATTTAGAATTTATTACACAATTTCCCTTTGTTATTATAATATGCTGTGAGCTGCTGTGTCTAGATAATTTCCCTTGTGGAGCAATAGTTTGTCTAAGTCTAAATGATCTAGCAATGGAAGAAGACTCTTCCTATTTAAAATATGAAAATACATCTAGCTACACTTTAAGGTGCATTGTGTAATTTTTCTGGTAGAGGCTCCATCAAATGCTTCTCTCCACTGAAATTTTATTGCTTTGCGTGGAATGTTTCACAGTATGGCACTAAACCTTTTTATCATCATGGAGACCAAACCAGACCAAGTTACAGGTCAGATCTGTGGAGAGGTGACCCCGCTCACAGTCAGAATGTCTGTTTCTCTAAGTAGTTTTGAGCTGTAAAACCACCTGTAATTGAATAAATGTAACATAGAGCTGTTTAATGTCACACTGTGGAACATTCCAGGCAGAGCAATGACGTATCCATAGAGACAAGCAGGCGATGGACCTTCCACCAGAAAAGTTACACAATACACCTTTAAGATAAGAAAAAACAACTCTTTGCACTTAAAATATGAAACAAAATCGAATGTTGCTTGAATTAAGAAAAACACACATATTCCATTGGTAGATCATTTCACTTGTCAAGTTGAATCTACTCAAATAAAGTTAAATGTTCTTAATTTAAAGGTGCATTGTGTAACTTTCCTGGTGGAGGGTCCGTCACGTCATTTATGAAATTGCAGGTGGTTTTATAGCTCAAAAATACCTATAAAAACAGACATTCTGACTGTGAGCGGGGTCGCCTCTACACAGATCTGACCTGTAACTTGGTCTGGTTTGGTCTCTATGGAGATAGAAAGGCTTAATGCCATACTGTGAAACATTCCAGACAAAGCAATAGCATCTTCATGGACAAAAGCATTTGATGGACCCTCCACCAGAAAAGTTACACAATGCAGCTTTTAAGTCATTTTAACTTGCCTCGATTTTGCAGTGATATCAGTTGATCTCTAGTTATTGGTGCCAGTATGAAAGAGAAGCACTGTAAATAATGCATTATTTTTAAATATTTATACACATAGTATTCACAAATTCACCTTTTCTAAATTTCAGTGATACACCCACCCTCCCTGACCCCGTCTCCTTTAAAGTGCACGTGACAGGTTTTGATGATTCTCTCATTTTGACTGAATTTTGTAGGATACCTGTTGTAAATATAAATGATAGTTTTACACCAACCAAGAAGGAATTTGCAAAGAAAAGCTGTACAAAATATTGAAAATTACAGGAAGTAGAGACATAGACCTATAATAAAATTTGAAGGTGAACTCAAGATGGCGTTGTATTGTTTTCAGTGGCCTGTACTTCCTCAATACGGGCAAGCTCCTCCCACCTGTGTGACATCTGTAACGTGCACGGCGTGGAGCATTTGGACTAATCAGAGCGAGAGCGGCTAGAGCGGAGCGAGCGCAGCTCAGAGCGGGGCGAGGCTCAGTCTTACAAAGCAAATTTTTAGGCGCATTGAGGATTTAAAATGTTAAAAAGTTTATGTTATGAAAATAGAAACGACTCCTACAGACTCCAACCTTTGTCAAAGCTGGATGCCCTGTCAGCACAGGCAGTTTGAATTTCCAAAATGCATTGCGCTCGATGGGAGAATTCTTTCTGGGTCCAAGCTCCCGGGAGCTGCAGTACCTGGAGTGGCCACTAGTCGGGACAGAGGGGGAGGGGCTTATCCAGTTTTTATTATAGATGCATAAGTAGAGAGTTCCGCTTTAGAGGGTCCCATATTGATGACATCACACTGGGAGAATACTGTTCAAAGGTTTTACACAAGAAACACATTTTTCTGATACTTTAAACATTATTTCAACAAAATATAAAATAATTATATTTTATTTGTCAAATATAAAAATCGGTTTTGGCCTACTGTAAAGCATGGGTGTGAGGTAACAGTTATGGAATTTCCTAGTGTGATGTCATGATTTCCAACCAGGAAGTACATTTTAAAACCTAAAAAATGGCCAAACTGGAGAAAAAAATGATAGACTTTTTTAGCTAAATGTTAAATATAATGCTCTTAAGTGTGTTTTAGTTAAATGAGTAGTCCAACCTGTCATAGGCACTTTAAACCAATATAAGATCAGTCTAAAAACCAAAACCATGACTTAATGTTTATTAAGTGGCCTCATCTGATCAGTTTCTCAGTTTACATTCAAATACACTTAATATTTAGGCATCATTATGGAACATTGTAATATGAAACAAAAAATTACTTTTTAAACATTTTTTTTTCTCCATATATTGAGATGTCATTTTTGATGGAACACTCCAAGGTACTGTACTGGGGCCACTTAAGTTTGCAGCAATTTCCCAAAATGTGGTTATCCATGTTGAAGTTAGTATTAGCTTAGCTTGCAATAAATATTGAATTTGTAAATATAAAACTTTTAGCAAAACCAAAGAAAATATTTTTTGATAATAAAACAACCCTGGCACTTAAATGCACACAGAGATGGGTAGCACATTAATGCTGGTACTTTAATAAAATGGTTATTTTCTGAGCAGTTTTCATACACCATAGTTTTACTCTTACTTGAGTAATATTTGTATTGAGGTAACAGTAAAAATTGTGGTTTCTTCTCCCACTGTGAGTAAATCTAAAGTGACAAAAGTTTTATGTGACAATCTGAAATGATTTGAACATTTGTGTTTCTTGCAGATCTGATTTAGTTTGTCTCATTTTTGTGTCTGTCCTTTGCTTTTTCTTTATTTAATGTTTTGTCCTTCACATTACACAACTTCAAATTATAAATCAGATGTTGCGTCCAGATAGTTACTTAAAGGTGCATTATGTAACTTTTTGGTTCGTCTCCTGCTTGTTTCTATGGATATGTCATCGCTCTGCCTGGAATGTTCCACAGTGTGACATTAAACAGCTCTGCTTTACATTTATTCAATTACAGGTGGTTTTATAACTCAAAAATCATTAGAAAAACAGATATTCTGACTGTGAGCGGGGTCGCCTCTCCACAGATCTGACCTGTAACTTGGTCTGGTCTGGTCTCCATGAAGATAGAAAGGTTTAATGCCATACTGTGGAACATTCCACACAAAGCAATAACATCTCCATGGAGAAAAGCGTTTGACGGACCCTCCACCAGAAAAGTTACGCAATGCACCTTTAAGAAGTAGTTTTCTCCAATACCTTTTTACTGTCTTGAGTAAATTCTTGTACCACTACTGTGTACTTTTACTTAAGTACTTATATTTTGAAGTACTAATAATTAAGTATGAACTTAAAGGTGCACTATGTAATTTTTATGGTTGATGGTCCGCCATTTGCTTGTCTCCATGGTGATCTTATTGCGTCACCTGGGATGTTCCACAGTAAGGCATTAAACAAATATATCTTGTATTTATTCATTTACCTTTTTTTACATCTCAAAACTACACCAACAAACATACATTATTACCACGAGCGTGAACACTTGGCCTGCTTGTCTCCATGGAGATAGTTCAAATAAATGCCGTACTGTGTATATGAACATCGCCGTGTATGGGATTGTGTGTCTGTATATGTGTATCTGTTTATACAAAACAGATTTAACTAGGTATTAAAAGAATTAACTTGGTATTCTTTCCTGCAATGATAAGATGAGTTTTGTTTTTTTCTGTAAATAGTTCTGCCGTCTTGTATCCTATTCTATATGTTAATAGGATTAGGCAAAATAAGTGTTAAAACTTCAGCCTAAACCCCTTCAGTCTGTAGAATAACTTTAGGGCTATGCATAATTTCCGTGTTAAATTGATTTGATTATGGTAAGTGACCGAAGAAAAATAAACTAACTACTGTAGAACATTCCATGAAAAAACAATAACATCTCCATGGAGTCAAGCAGGTCATGAAGTCAAACAGACCCGCTACCAGAAAAGTCACGCAATGCACCTTTAACCATTTCTGGCTCCTTTACCCACCTCTGATTGCACATTAGTTTATATATTCCTTGACTGTTTCTTTTCTGTGGTTGGAGCGTGTCGTTTTTCTTTATAAATCTTGTATCTCCCTGTAGCGCTTCTGTCATGCTGTCTGTATTTTGGGACCTGGGTGAATGTGTTCCCATCAAACGCAGCGCCGAGGTGACAAAGACTCTCAGAGGAGACAGGATGCCTCACTCTGTTTTTGACGTTTGTGGATGGCAGCGATGACTGTCAGGTTTTGAACTGTCTCTCTCTCCAAAACCTGACAAGATATTTTCAGCCAATTCTCTGCTCCCCTGGTAGTTCTGGTCAGTTTTAGCTCATTCTCTATCTCTTCACCCATGCTTCATTTCTGTTACCATCTTTTCTTTCTCTGTAAAGGTGCACTGTGTAACTTTTCTGGAGAGGATCTGCAACTGGTTTGTCTCCACGGAGATGCTAAAGGTGCATGGTATAAATATGTACTTTTTCCCCTTAATTTCGATTGCATTTTCAGTTCTATTTTAGCTTTTTACAAATTTACTCCGTCAACTGGACAAAAGTGTTTAAAGGTACATGTAACTTTTTTGTTTGGGATCCATCACCTGCTTGTTTCTATGGAGACGTCACTGCTCTGCCTGGAATGTTCCACAGTATGACATTAAACAGCTCTACTTTAGATTTATTCAATTACAGGTGGTTTTATTGCTCAAAAATACATAGAAAAACAGACATTCTGACTGTGAGCGGGTTCGCCTCTCCACAGATCTGACCTGTAACTTAGTCTGGTTTGGTTTCCATGATGATAAAAAGGTTTAATGCTATACTGTGAAACATTCCGGACAAAGCAATAACATCTTCATTTGGTGGACCCTCCACCAGAAAAGTTACACAATACACCTTTAATGCTTGGGTTTAAATAGTCCACAGTATGGCATTAATCTGTCTTGCAATTATTCAACTACAGGTGTTATTTAATACTCAAAAATATCTTAATAAAACATCCATTCTTACTGTGAGTGGGGTCGCCTCTCCACAAATCTAACCTGTAATTTGCTTGCAAGTCTCCATGGAGATTCTTACGTTTATGGCCATTCTAGGTACATCTCCATGGAGACAAGCAGGTGACAGACCCTCCTCCGGACAAGTTACACAGTGCATTTTTCATACATCACTTATGTCTTTGATATTTTTTGTCTCTTCTCTGCATCTTCTGTGTCTGTTTTCCATTTTTATTTGTCTGTTAAATAAATCTCTATCATATTTTGTTTGATTTTTTTCATTTACTTTACAAATGGAGATATATTCCTACTTTCTCATTGGATAATTGGATAATAATCATCCAAAACAAGAATTAAATTATAATATAAACAAATTGGCCATAATGTTCAGAGTTTTTGTAATTAAGAATAAATCCGCATTACAATTGTTATCAAAGCTAGAGCTTGTATCTGGGAACACAGTTAAAGCCATACTATGTAACTTTTAGCCCACCTCCCTCTCCCCTCCAAAAAAAAAAAAAAACAGAGTAAAATAAAAGAATGTGAGTGGGCTTGCATCTCCACAAACGTGACTCTTTACTTGTTTCCATGGAAATGTTGTTCCTTTGGCCATAATATTCCACAGTATGGCACAAAACTTATCTCCATGTAAAATGTTCCAAAGTATGGTTTTAAATTTTTCCATGAAATTCTGTAGTTGACTTTCCCCCCCTCAGAAAGTTACCTACTATCACTTTGTCATGTTTATGGAATTTTAAATAAATATTACACGTAGTTGCATAAATTCAGAATCCAATGCCACAATTTCTATTTATAGGCAGAAGGAAGAAGAACATGTCTCCTTTAAGATTCCCATAATTTCAGTTTTCAGTTTTTTAACCACGTAAATCCCTTCTTCTTTCAGTCATTCCTCTGATCTTTGGCTCCTCTCTGCACTGGCCACACGTTTGGACTCGAGGTGACAGACTGGAGTTATCCACAAACGTGTCTCTTTATATAGACTCTTAATCCTCCTTATGCTTAGGTAGTGTGCAGTATATCCCAGAATATCCCAGAATAACCCTCGTACACAGGTCACATGTGTGCGTTGCCATGGCGAGGGGTCAGGTTTGGGATCTGACCTTAGCTGTTTACATAAAATCTCCAAAATCTGCACAGAATCTTTAGTTTTGTATGGTGAGGATTAAAGACTTTCTTGCTAAAGCCAAATCTCAGAAGCTAAGCAGGGCCGGGCCTGGTTAGTGCTTGAATGGGGAACCGCTGGGACTATGGCAAAACTGTTGTTGTGTCTGTAAGCAAGACATTTGGATCAGCATGTTCCTTTTGTTGTTTTGGAAATGCTACATTTGCCAAAAATAATGTAATGTTTTATAAGTTCCAGTTTAGTTTTTGATGCTCTGAGTCTCCCCTCCTTTTGTTCACTCATGCTAAGTCACCCCCCTTTCAGAGCGTTATCACAACACAATCAGCATACATCTCACTAATGAAACTCCTGCACATCACACCAGGTTTGTCAAGTTGTAGTGTGTTGTTTTGTATCATGTTTTTGTATATTTATGGAGAATTGTCATGTGGGAGCATGGGTGATGTAGGCTTGTGGGCGGAGCCTTGGACAGAATCTTACAGCTAACCATAAGCAGAGTTTGAATAGGGGGAGAGATCGCTAAATTACTCAAACATGCATGGATGACTCTAAAATGACTTCAGGCCTGTTTCTGACATGGGAACAATGTTACGAAAGCTAAAAAAAAAATCAATTTTCCATAACACCCCATCTTGAAATACTTTTACCTGTTCTATGAGACTAAGAAACACCAATAATAGTGTCTAAAACCAACCTAAATAATGCATTATATCACTCTGAAACATTGCTGCATCAGGTTTTCCCTTTTACAAATCTTTTTTTTTTTTTTTGACACAGTGTAATTTAGAATGAGAAGTAAAACTGTGTTGTAAGAGATTCTACTTTTTTTTTTCCTTAAATGTAAAACGTGTCACGGTTCCAAAAAACCCCCCAAAACTCTTGTCGCTAGCATACTTTACCATAGCATATACTGCATACTGAGCTCATTTTATTTGATAGCTATTCCTGTGTGCCTGTGTGAGGGGAGAAGTGGGCCTCCTCTGGGACCCTGACAGGTGCGGTGACAGGTGCTGTGACAGGAGCAGCGGCAGGAGCGCGGTGACAGCAGTAGTGCCTGTGGGGTGGAATAGTGCGCGTTCAGCAGGAGTCTTTGACAGGATCCTGTGAGGGCAGTTATGTGAGGTTTGTGCTGACAGAGAGCGGACGGGGAGGCTGGAGATGTGGTGGTTAGAAGCTCCAGAGGTAATTCCTGAAACATTTGTTCACATTCGAGTATAAGATTCACAAATGTTTAACCTGATCACCGGGTATGTTAAAGGCCCATTGTGTAACTTTTCTGGTAAACGCTCCCTCAAACGCTTTTCTCCACTGAAATGTTATTGCTTTGTCTGGAATGTTTCACAGTATGGTATTAAGCCTTTCTGTCTTCATGGAGACCAAACCAGACCAAGTTACAAGTCAGATCTGTGGAGAGGAGACCCCGCTCACAGTCAGAATGTCTGGGTTTTTTTTTAGGTATTTTTGAGCTCTAAAACCACCTGTAATTGAATAAATGTAAAGTAGAGCTGTTTAATGTCACACTGTGGAACATTCCAGGCAGAGCAGTGACGTATCCATAGAAACAAGAAGGTGATGGACCCCCAACCAAAAAGTTACACAGTGCACCTTTAACACGCACACACAAAATCTGACCATGATCTGATTTCTGGAGTTGTCAGATGTTAGTAGTCTGATTTCTCTCTGATACCTGACACCTGTGTTTTTTACCTGCAAAAAGGGTAAACTAATGTGAAGGAGAAAATGCAAAAAATAATATAAAATGTACCTTTTTACTTCAAACCATAGCCTGTATATATAAACGGACATAGCTAACGCACTAACCACCGTGTTCTAAATAGGAGGTAAGCATGGGTGTGAATCAACTCTGGCTCTAATTCACTTTCTAATGAAAATCCATCACCTCTCTGTGATGTCTCTGCTGCAGTGAACCTCGTCCTTTTGGTCTTAAAATGTTTGTGTTAACCTGCTCCACATGATCCTGGGGTTTTTATTTTGCTATTTTGTCCATAAACCAAGGTATGGTTAATTACAGCCCTATCAGGTGCCTTTTTTCCTCGAAGTCGCTCCCACTAGCATCAGAAACAGGTTTGTTTGACAGTGTTGCTAAATGGAGAGAATCTCGCTTCTGATTGGCTCTTTCTTTGGTCACTATGAAACACACTCAGAATTCCAAATATTGAATTTCACTCTAAATTAGAAGCTATAACTGCTAGCCTCGATTGGCTTCATTTGACTGGAGCCAAACGTTATGGGTGATGTCACACTTCCTCAATTTATTTCTGTATTCAGTCCATGGTCGAAACTCATTAAGTAGGAGTTCCACCAAATACTTTTTTACTCTTACTTGAGTAATTATTTTAGTCACTACTTTTTACTTCTACTGGGGGAATATTACTTGAGTACATAGATTGTATAAAGAAGTGGATTAAGGGACATTAACGACAGCGTTCAGCTTCAGTCAAATGAAGCTCACAAGGCTAGCGGTTATAGGAGTGAATTTGGAGCCGAGTTCCATATTAGGAATAGGAATTTATTTACGGACAAAATAGCAAAATTAAACCCCCAGGATCATGGAGAATAGGTTTTAATACACCGCGTTCCAAATTATTATGCAAATTGTGTTTAAGTGTCATAAAGGTAAAATGTTTTGTTTTCCAGTAAAACTCATGGATGGTCTTGGGTCTCAGGCTCGTTGGCTCAATGAAATCAATCTCACATACCTGTGCCAATGAGTTTGGTAGGTGAGTCCAATTATAGGAAAAACGACTTAAGAAGGACGTTCCACATTATTAAGCAGACCACCATTTTCAAGCAATATGGGAAAGAAAAAGGATCTCTAGTGCCGAAAAGCGTGAAATAGCTGAATACCTTGGACAAGGTAAAAAATCTTTGATATTTCACGAAAACTTGTGCGTGATCATCGTACTATTAAGAGATTTGTAGCTGATTCGGAGCACACATGGATTTGTCCAGATAAAGGCACAATGAGGAAGGTTTCTGCCAGACAAATACATCAGATTAAGAGAGCAGCTGCTAAAATGCCATTACAAAGCAGCAAACAGGTATTTGAAGCTGCTGGTGCCTCTGGAGTCCCACGAACATTAAGGTGTAGGATCCTCCAGAGGTTTTGCAGTTCTGCATAAACCTTCTATTTGGCCACCCTTAAACAAAGCTCACAAACAGAAATGGCTCCAGTGGGTCCAGAAATACATGAAGACTCATTTTCAAACAGTCTTGTTCACTGATGAGTGCTGTGCAACCCTGGACGGTCCAGATGGATGGAGTGGTGGATGGTTGGTGGACAGCCACCATGTCCCAACAAGGCTGCGATGTCAGCAAGGAGGTGGTGGAGTCATGTTTAGGGCCAGAATCATGAGAAGAGAGCTGGTCGGCCCCTTTAGGGTCCCTGAAGGTGTGAAAATGACCTCTGTAAAGTATGTGGAGTTTCTGACTGACCACTTTCTTCCATGGTACAAAAAGAAGAACCGTGCTTTCCGTAGCAAAATCATAACATTGCAACATCTCATGCTGCAAGGAACACCTCTGCATCATTGGCTGCTATGGGCTTAAAAGAAGAGAAACTGGAGCTCCTCAAGTGAAAGATCTATGAGGGCGGGAGGCAGTTCACATCCAAACAGCAGCTCTGGGAGGCTATTGTGACATCCTGCAAAGAAATTCAAGCAGAAACTCTCCACAAACTCACAAGTTCAATGGATGCAGAATTGTGAAGCTCCTGTCAAATAAGGGCTCCTTTGTTCAAATGTAATTTGACCTGTTAAGATGTTTTGATTGAAAAAAGCTTTTGATTTCAGTAATATGCTAATGCTTCTAACTGAAAAATAAACAAATGACCATTTTCACTTCTTTACAACAATAACTGGTTTGAAACTCTGTTGTGCATAATCATTTGGATCAGTGCATTTTAAGTATTTTATTTTTGAAAAAAATACTGTTATCATTGGGAGGTTTGTTCAGTAACATTCGAATTGTACTCTAAAGGTTGATGATTTGAAAATTATGATGACTGTCATTTATATTGACAATTTGGCAAAATCAGAGAAAAATATCACTTGCATAAGAATTTGGAATGCAGTGTACGAACATTTTCCAAAATTACGAGGCTCACAGCTGCAGGTACAGAGAGAGGGGTGACGTTTTTTCATTATAAAATTGAACTGGCGCCGATGGACACGCCCTCATACGCATTTCCTGTTTAGAATTTGGTGGCGGCTAGTAGGTTAGCTCTGTCCATTTATATATACAGTCTATGCTTGAGTTCCAATGTTGGCTACTTTACCACCTCTGGATATTATTGAGCCAACTCAGAGTCTGGTGAAAGAGGAGCAGCCTAGAGAAAGTGCCCTTTCAGCACCACACATCACAGTATCTGCTTTATCCTATGAGGGCAGTGTGTGTGTGTGTGTGTGTGTGTGTGTGTGTGTGTGTGTGTGTGTGTGCGTGTGTGTGTGTGTGCGTGTGTGTAGGTGTGTGCGCATGTGTGTGTGCTGATAGAGCAGGGGGTGCGGGTTTGGTCACTACACCACAGACACTTCCTCTTGTGTGGGACAGAGATGGAGATTCGTAGCTCCGGGCGCATGGGGTTAGCATTAGCCTGGCTGCTCCTGTCAGCTCCCTGCTCCGCTCTGACAGGTAAGCACTTTCACCTGTCAACAAAGAGAGACAGAGAGAAGAGACCGGTGCGAAAAGTTATTCAGGCCCCTGGATACGGAGCGGCCGCTGTATTCTGATTGTGTTTCTGGAGAGTTTAAGTTTGCTGACTGTTGAGACGAGCTCAGAGGAGAGACAAGAGGAAGAGGAGGAGGAGGAGAGGATACTGACTTACTTTGGGTCTCTGCAGGCAGGGATGCAGAATTTGGGGGAAAAAATTGCAGTCTATGTTTAAAAAGTAGGATTCAGTTCAGAGTGTGCATTGTAGTTGAGTGTGTATGTCCAGGAGCATCCACAGCTGAGAGAAGACTGAAATATGAACTGATAAACTAATACAAGAATCTCATGTATTTCAGAACATGTTTGTGGAGGTCTAAACTACAGACACAAGGTGTTTTCCATAAACAGATATTTTTTATAGGCTCTTACCTCCTAAAGGCAATAGAAAAATACTATATCTTTTGTGTACATGAATCGTGATAAAATTGAAATTATGATTTTTTTTGAGACAAGCAGGTGTCTACAAAAGGACAGTTACAGTATATTTAGTTTGTTTTGTTTTTTTTCTATACATTGCATTCTGTTATCTCTACCATAGACAGTATATATGAATGGACATACAGTCGCTAACCCTCTCTCTCTGTAACTGCTGCTGTGAGCTTTGTCATTTTGGTCTTAAAATGTTCATATTAGCCCGCTCTACATGATCCTGGAGGTTTTATTTCACCATTTTGTACATTAATAAATTCCTGCTCCAAATTCGTGAACTTCATTCATCATTGAGCTTCAACGCTGTGGGTGTCGTCACACTCCCTTAGTCCACTTCTTTATACAGTCTATGGTCTCTACAGAACTGCAGAATTTGATAATTGCATCTATTCAAAATTGCAGTACACAGCCCTATTTTCAGGATGTTTCCTCATTTTGTCTTATGATGTCCATAAATCTGCATAATCATTGTAATCAAAGCCAAATCGCAAATGTATTGTTGCTGTGAATCTGACTTATTTAAAAACAAATGTCAAATCAAACTCACATTTGCAACATTTGTCTGAAAATGTGCATTTTTATTTTCCCTAAAATCGTACATCTCTATTGTTCAAGATGTAAAAAATCGTGCAGTGTATACCAGGCTGAGAAAAGCATTGATTCATACTGTGAGTGGGCTCGTCTCTCCACAGATCTTGACCTGGCATCACCTGTTTGTGAAGGCTATACTCTTATCAGGTTAGCAGTGTATTTGGGAGTTGTTTACAGTGTTGTGGTATTTCAGCCTCTGTGAATGTGACGACCACCAGACCACTCCCCACTGTGGACGTAAGTGTAAAACTGTGTGTGTGTGTGTGTGTGTGTGTGTGTGTGTGTGTGTGTGTGGGTGTGTGTGTGCGTGTGTGTGCGCGTGCGTGCGTGCGTGTGTGATAGCGGGTTACTTCTCTTTTGGGGAACAAAAATCAGGTTCCAGTAAAGAATATTCTCTGCAGCATGTTTTACAGTTATGATATGGGTTCATTTGGGCTCTAGGTTTGGGTTTGAGCTTTTCAGATGCTTCTTGGTGCTTCTTGGTTTAATGAAAAATGGTGATGGCAAAATATAGGACTGCACAATGTATCACACAATTTCTGTCAATTGTCTAAATATATTTACTTGAACATACTTTGTCAAAATTGAAAAATATATTGTGCAGCCCAGGCAGCCACTGGTGTGATCTGGTGTGGGTAACTGAGCTTGGTCAGTACTTTAAGAGCTTGATTTGGAGTTTTGTTGAGCTACTTTAATCTTTATGGTATTAATAGTATTCACTTTGGTTGGGCCATTCATGTTGTTCTTGATGTAGATGGAGGGCAGGGGCCAAGATAACTCTATGGGAGACTGATTATATTTGAAAGAAAAAAAGGCTGTGTCCAAGGCCGCGTTTCATTTCTCTCTCTTCACTTCCTTCTCCTTGATTTCTCTCCTCGATTCTGCAGGAAATGGGTGAGGAAGTCCCGCCCACAGAGGAGAAACAGGGAGGAGAGAAGATACAAAAATTCCTCGCTGAGAGTTTGATTCTTTTGATTCTTTTCTTTGATGTCTGCTCCTGAAGCCTCCCTCAGGTTTACTCCTTCCTTCCGTGGTTTTCTTTGGGACACCGCTTAATATGACACATTTGATTGACAGCTGAAAAATGGAGGATTGAGGAGAGGAATCAAGGTGAAGGAAGCGAGGAAAGAGAAATGAGACCCAAATGCCCACACTATCCCCTACTCCCTACACTGTCTGGGGCTCACGCCATTTTTAGTGGTGTCTGAATGTTCAGTGAGTGAAAAAAGTTGTGCACTCAAAATTTCCCATAATGCATCTTGAAAAGTAGTGTCCAGCGCTGGTCACTAGGAAACAGGTGTTTAAGTGGTCTCAACACTTGTGAATGAAGTAGTTAGAAGCGCTGGAGTGTTTATCTACTTCTGAATGAGGGTCAGGGGCTGGGTGGACATTTGGACACAGACGTTATCATTATTTGTTAAAGGTGCACTATGCAACTTTTTGGTTGAGTGTCCGTCACCTGCTTGTTTCTATGGATATGTCATTCCTCTGCCTGGAATGTTCTACAGTATGACATTAAACAGCTCTACTTGACGTTTATTCAATTACAGGTGGTTTTAGAGCTCAAAAATTCCTAGAAAAACAGGCATTCTGACTGTGAGGGGGGTCGCCTCTCCACAGATCTGACCTGTAACTTGGTCTGATTTGGTCTCCATGAAGATAGAAAGGTTAAATACAATACAGTCAAACATTCCAGACAAAGCAATAACATCTTCATGGAGAAAAACATTTGACAGACACTCCACCAGAAAAGTTACAAAATCCATCTTTAAGGACTGGGTTCAAATATTTTACAGTCTTACAGCTATATTGTTTTTGTTGTTGACTCATTTTGCTTTGGTGGAAAAATAATAAATCCACCTTAGTTTGTTTATAGTGACAGAGATTACAGAGGTATGACCCATAAACCAGGTCAACCAATCTGCGTCTGAGAGGAAACTCCACCAGAGACTCTGACCTGTCTCCAGCTCTGTTCAAATACTGGCACTTTAAAACAGTTACATCATGCGATCTCTTCAATAATTAATGATTAAAATAAACCTTCCTGATCACTGTTGTGTGCCCCACAGAAGAGCCTCGCGCCGTACAGTTCTCGCGTGGCCGCCGTGTTGGTACCGTGTCTGGTTGCCGTGGCGATCGCGCTGCTGTTGTTGTTGGGGATGGCCCTGGCCAAACTGCGAGAGAAGCGGCGCACGGAGGGAGACTACAGACCGAGGCAGATGGACCTTCAGGGGGCCCGCGAGCCGCCCGTTGAACTACACGTCCCCTCCCTGAGCAATATGGCCGCCCACGTGTCCTCCCTGAGCAGTATGACGGCGAGCGCGGAGAGGCTGGTGTAGACAGGGACAGGCTCGTGTTCAGGATCAGTAGGTTCCTATATTATTTTATTATGAGTGTCTCATTTTAATGGCAACGCAAAGGACATACAGTATGTTTACCATGAGAATATAAGATGGGGTTTGGTTGTAGCCCATGGAAATACTGAATTTTGTTATAAAGGGAGAATAACGCAAAATCGACTTTTGGAACTTTCTACCATGTTCTAACGTTCCCTCTTCAAAAACATGCCTAAAGAGGTTTTAGAGTCATCCATGCATGTTTGAGTAATTTAGTGATCTCTCCCAAGCCCTATTCAAACTCTCCTTATGGTTAGCTGTAAGATTCTGTGCAAGGCTCCACCCACAAGACTACGTCACCCACGCTCCCACACGACAATTTTCCATAAATAGACAAAAACTGTACACAGCAACTTGACAAACTGATGCGATGTGCAGTGGTTTCATTAACAGGATGCACACTGATTTCATTTTGTGTTTTAACACACCAAGACATAATTTTCTAAAAACAGAAGTGTCCATCGGTGAAGTTTTCCTGCATTTGTAAAGTTTAATGTTGTCAGCAACATCTGCCTGCAGGTCCCTGTCCACTGCCTGTGTACCGAAACACCTCACAGACATTACATTAGAGCAGAAATGATTGAGCCGACTTCCCTCTGACTGGAACTACACGAGATGTCTACAGAGCCAAATACAAGGGCTGTATCTGTACATGTTTCCTAATCCTTAACATTTCTGTTACTTGTGTATCTGAAACAGAAGATCTACTCGTTCAACAGGAGTTTCATTTCACAGTGACATCCACAATTCCACTGTTTCCAGCTATTTTATCTGATCCTCTCCCTCCCTCTCTCCCTTTTTTCCTTCTCGCCCTCCCACACCCTCTCTCCCCTCCTCTCCCCTCCTCTTCCTCCTCCAGCTCACCTCTCAGGGCCTGTCCTCCAGCCTGCTTCTCTCCGTCAGTCTGCTCTCTGTGCTTCTGCTGCTCCTTCTCGTCCTTACCTCCATCGGCCTGGTGGCGGCGCTCAACCGCAGGGCCACCCACGGCACCTACAGCCCGAGCAGACAGGAGAAGGAGGGGTCACGGGTGGAGCTGTGGACCATCACTCAACCCCCGCCCACGGAGAGACTCATCTGACCCCACCCAACACCCACTGAACACTCAACCACCACCCACAGAGAGACTCATCTGAGCCCCCACTGAGCACCCACCCAACCCCCACCCACAGAGAGACTGATCTGACCCCATGCACACACTGACTACCCACTCAACCTGCACCCAACCCCCACTCACAGAGAGACTCATGTGAGCACCCACCCAACTCCCATCCAACCACCACCCAACCCCCACCCACAAAGAAACTCATCTGACCCCACCCAACTCATCTAAGAGCGCCCACCCAACCCACACCCAACCAGCGTTAGCAACCGTTTGGATTGACAGTACCTTTAACATCCTCGCTCCTGATTGGCTCTTTGGTTGGGCGCGTGGATTACCAAACGTGGTCCCTGGTTGCAGATTCGCTTCTATAACAGCTAGCCTCGATGAGCTTCATTTGACCGGAGCCGAACGCTATGGGGGACGTCACACTCCCTCTGTCCACTCCTTTATACCGTCAATGGACAGCCCCCACCAAAGGAGAGGCTCATTTGAGAAGAATGTAAAGTCAGTAAACAGTAACGATTATGTAAGCTTATGACATTAGATCACAACATTCAAAGATACAGAAGAAAAAACAGATTGAAATAGAGATACACCGATATTTGCCCTATTTAGCATATAGGCTGTCGGCCGTAAATCTCCAGATGAGGCCCTATATTCTTTGGCCCAACCAGCAGCTTAAATATACATGGAAAATATCCGCATAAAGCTTTATTTGAATATTTTAGTCCAAAGAGGGAACTGCAAAAATGTGACTTCACTGGACTCTACACAGTTTGTAGTAAAAAAAAGGTTGTGGATGTGTTTGTATAAAATTTTACTTTGATAATTTGGGGAAACTTATCTAAATCAGCTCTACCTAACGGCCCAAAAATCGGTAACTTTGGATTCTAAATAATCGGTAGCAGCATTGGCAATGAAAAAATGCATATCGATCGCTAGTTTGAATGAAATGAGGCAAAAACAGTAAAGACATGTAGGTATCTTATTGTTGCTGTCATTCATAACTTTGGGGTGCATGAGGTGAGCTTTTTACCTCAAAATAACAGGTGTGGAATCTCAAAATTGTGTCTACACTACACTGTGATTCTACACAATTTCATGTTTGTTAGATCAATTCAGAACTCTGTAGTTCTATTTTAAAAAATATATATAAATTAAAAAAAAATTTCTTCATACAAGCAACATATCTATTGGGTGCAAGATTTGAACCCCTGATGTACACTGACTGCAGGTGGGGTTCTGACTGCAGGTGGGGTTCTGACTGCAGGTGCAGTTCTGACTGCAGGTGCGGTCGCGTGGGCTGTGGGCAGAGTGTGGAAACTGCTCCTGAGACAACGTGTTCACGGGGATTCACGCTCTGCTCGGGAGTTGACACCATAGATTAGCATCAACAGATCCATGATTAGCCTGTACAAGAAGACTTTTGGTAAACAACAGCGACATTTCACACTACGACCACCTTCTCATGCTTTTGGATACCGTGGCGATCTACACTGGGAAAGAACATTTGCGAAGTACCAGGAGTGTGCAGGGATATTTTATTCTGAAAATACACCAGATCTGTCAGTTTTGCGCGTCTGATTTCCTGCTTTGCTCATGTTATTTTGTTAACTTGATGTCAAGAGACCGCTGCAGTGTCCGGCAAAGATAGACTTCTTGCGCCCGCACCGTGTCGAGGTCAGTGTACACCGGGCATAAAACAGTTTGGAGAATTAGAAATTTGGGGTTTTGTAGTTTCCAGGATCTTTCCTTTGTGTGGCTGTGGTCAGTATTTACAGCTCATGCTCTTGTGTTAAAAGTGCACTGTGTAACTTTCAGGTGGAGGGTCCGCTACCTGCTTGCCTTCATAGAAATTGCAGTTTTGCTTCAGAATGTTCCACAGTATGACATTAAACTTATTATTCAATTACAGGTGATTTTATTTCTCCAAAATACTTTGAAAAACTTGAAAAACCTCCTCAGATTGACCTGGAACTTGGCTTACTGACATCACATTTTGTTTGTCTCCATGTAGATAGATAAGCTTAATGCTACACTGTGGAACATTCCAGGCAACATTCCATGGAGGCAAGCAAGTGACCAACAAAGTTACACAATGCGCCTTTAAAACCAATTCTGTCCCAATTGTGTTTTTTTTTTTTTTTTTTTTTCTAAATCATAATGCACTTTTGATGTAAATATTTATTTATTTGGGTAATTTTTTTTTAATTATTTTTACATGATTTAACCATCTCCTGTGTTAAACTACCTACATTTTTTCTATTCCAACCATAAACACAGAAGCTACATTTGCTTTGAAATGTTTTATATTATTATGTTTTTCCATTGTGTTTGAGATTTTTTGAGTACTATATCTGCCCCAGCCTCCCAAGGAAAGATCCTGTCAACTCTGCAAACTTAAAGGTGCACTATGTAACTTTTTAGTTGGAGGTCCATCACCTGCTTGTTTCTATGGAGATGTCATTGCTCTGCCTGGAATGTTCCACAGTTATGACATTAAACAGCTCTACCTAACATTTATTTATTTTTATTTTTTTTAGCTCCAAAATACAAAAAAAAAAAAAAAAAAAAGGTGCCTACTGTGAGCGGGATCGCCTCTCCACAGATCTGACTTGTAACTCGGTCTGATTTGGTCTCCATGAAGCTAGAAAGGTTTAATGCCATACTGTGAAACATTCCAGATAAAGCAATAAGCAAGCATTTGACAGACCCTCCACCAGAAAAGTTACAGAATGCACCTTTAAACCATGTATTTATTTATTTCCCCTTTTGTGCCAATATTATCCAGCAGATTTTTGGGATATTTTTTTGAATATTTTTAGATGAAAATAGGTAGAATGTTTAAGTTCAGTGAGAACGATGTGTCAGTGAATGTAGTTTTTATACTGTTATCTCCTGCTTTGTGTGAAAGAAAAAAAACTGTCAAATCCTGTGCCATGACTGTCAACATTTGTGTTTTACTATTAAATAAATCACTCTTTTGTACTTCCTGTCTCTTATCTCAATGGTTTTAATAGTAGAAGTAGAAAACATATTATGCTTTTTTTCAAGATCATCTAAAACAACTTAATTTCAGAAGCAGGTCCAGTCACTTTTTGTTCAAAACTGACAAACAGAAATTTCAATATGACTGTTGTTTGATAGTGAATGTAACTGCTATGAATCTGGCAAAGATCTGTAATATACTGTATGGAAAAATATAATGATCGATGAATCTTCTTCTTTAACATTGCGAGATAGGACCAGTGCCTTTGAGGAGGTCTGCATTCTCCACTCAGTTTTTACAGTCACTTTTTGAGTTAGTAAGACAGAAAGCAGAAAGAAATGTTCCTTGTGGATGAATAAAGCGTGTAAGGTTCCATAGTGTTGCTTTAACTTCCAAGTAAATCACTGGCTTTTTTTTTTTTTTTTTTTGATAATTCGCAAAGTTTAATTTTTTTCAACCCTTACCTGTATGAGCAGAAGTTTTTCTTCCATTTTTTTTCAAAGAACTGCAAGTAAGTACAGATCGCTGCATGGGAGGGGACAGGGGGTAAGGGAAAACAGACATTTCCTGAGAGCATTCAAGCTTCAAGGAAAACATTACATAATTAAAGCTCTTTAAAAGTACATTTTGCAGAATAAAAAAAACAACTCTCACACAAAGATCCAACATTATTCTCCATATTTATTTGCGTTCACAGTGGCATGTCCTGTACCTCATTAAAACAGACTTGAACATGCAGAGAAGGCCTGTCATGTGATGCCTTTACACCAACAAATCAGTCTTAAAAAGCTGCACTTTGGAACTTTTTCTGGTAGATTGTGTGCCAACTGTTCGTCTCCATGGTGATGCTATGTGTTGCTCTGCTTGGGATGTCCCACAGTATGGCATTAAACTTATAATGACAAGACTGTGATGACACCAGGCAGAGTTACAGGTCAGATCTGTGAAGAGGTGCTCACAGTAAGAATACATGTTTTTCAAGGCATTTGTAAATCGTAATTGAATAAATGCAATACAGATACTACTAATGCCATATTCTGAAACATTCCAGGCAAAGCAATAACATCTCCATGGAAAACTACAGATGGTGAACGGCCCACCAGAAAAGTTACACAGTGCATGTTTAGTGAAATAAATGTCAGCTACCTTTTAAATAATTTGCATTTGTTTTCATTTTTGTAAAACCTGCTACATGTGACTCTACCAGCTCCACATTTTGCAGTATTTGGGACATTGAACACATTGCATCAAGTTAAATGTTAAATTCCTGAATTGTTTTGTCATAGTAATAATAATAATAATAATTTAAAAAAAAATGCATTCACATTCAAAAATTGCAAGTCAAAATTTGGAGGAGGGCAGTGACCTATAGCCTATATTACTGTAACAAATCTCCAACAAATAGACTTAAATAAATGTGGAATCTATATATTCCAAGTTCTGAAATATTTGAGACTGTTGCCATAGCAGTTAACAAATCAAAACCAAATATTCAATCACTCGAATGGTAAAAAGTCCTCAAAATGGCATCCGTACAAGGAAACTATTGTTGACGCCTGTTTGAATTGAATGAACTTGAGCATTCTTTGTGTTCAGTTGTCATTTCTTGTGAACAGGCAGTAATTGGCTCTGTGCACAGTAACTCACTCTGTGTCAAAGCTAGCAGTCACTAGGAGCTGGCAGTAGGTGTAGAATACTTCAGTTTGTGGTGTTATTTTAATATTTATTCGACACAGAAGAGAGATACATAGATACACAACTGGACAGGAAGTAGTGACGCTAACAGTGAGGTACGCCAGGCGCTATAGGCTCTATTCACACTTACCGGAAGACGCTTGGAAACATGCGGATGACGACTTCCGGTGTAGTTCCCAACACTGGGCATGTGATAAAACCATTGGATTCAGCAGCAGCGTCTTCACAACCTGCCGAAGCTTTCCATGGAGGACGGAAATCTAATCGCGTCTTCCGTGTCAAATATTACAGAACGCTCACTGATCACTTTTTTTTTTTTTTAAATTAAGTTAGACAAATTATAATACACAAATTAATAGGTAATTTAATAAAGAATACAATGATATCTAGAAAGAAAGAAAACCGGGCCATTTTGTCAGTTTTCCCAGATTTTGTCCGAGTTCCTATCGCCCAAAGGAATTCATCATCCGCATGTTTCCAAACGTCTGCCGGTTTTGTGACGTAAGCGTGAATAGAGCCCACTGTGCACAGAGCCTATTACAGAAATATGAACCATAAACCAGGTTAAAACATTTGCATTTTGAAACCTGAAACATCGCAAATTCTGCTTTAAATTTCAAATCTGCCCTCCTCAATTTTGGACTTAATGTCACCATTATAAGCCATATATTTCCATCATGTTCAGATATCTACAGTCAAAAGTACAGTACAGATGTTCTCCAATGTAAAACACAAGGCCGATGACTCACTCCACAAGGCCGATGACTCACTCCACAAGGCCGATGACTCACTCCACAACGCAAGGCAAAAACAGCACGTGACAGCCGCCATCTTAAAATCTCACTAAAACAACAGAACTACAGCAGAGGGCGGAGTCATGCAGCTACGAGCGATGAGCGCCAAGGAAGAATCTTGGCATCGTATTTTTACATTAAAGCTGCAACGTGTAACTTTTCTGGTAGAGGGTCCGCCACCTGCTCGTACCGATGTAGATGTTATTGCTTTGCCTAGAATGTAGTGTCGTAACGGTACTACAATTTCAAATCCCAAATTTCGATACTAAGGAACAGACTCAATACTCAATACAGATCCTATGAAAATACTCTTTCTTTAGAAAATAGAATGTGATTTTCCACATTAAATGGCAGTACTTTCTTTTCTATTCCCATGTGTCCTTATATATGTGTAATCCCTCAGGGGTCCTGTAGGTTCCATAGTGGTCCATGGGTGTATACTAGTCTATGTGCTCTTATACTTGTTCTGATACAGCTCAACATCATTCTAAAGACATTCAGGAAAGGTTCATGGGACTTTTTTAGTAACAATACCTGTGAAAAATGAGGATCTAGTTTCGATACTAGTTTTGGTATCGATTAGTATCTGATTTTCAATACTTTTGACAATGCCAATTGCTTCGGTTTAATAAAAAGGGACATTTCTCAAGATGGCTCGCAGCTAGCAGCCGAAAAATGTCAACAAGGTAAATACACGTTACTGTATTGTCTTTAAAAAGAACCCAAGAAGTTAAAAAACAGAATATCTTTGTACAGATCTAAACTATAGAGGGTTAGCAGCTTTTTTACACACAGAATAAGACCCCATGGACACATAGGGAGGGCATCTGACACACAGGGACGTTTCAGTACATGTTTGCAGAGGTTTAAACTGGGTTAGCAGCTTCTTTACACAGAATAAGACCCCAGTCTGATTTTCGATACTTTTGACAAACCTACTAGAATATTCCACAGTATGGCATTTAACTTATCTATGTTACATTCTTTCAATTACAGACGTTTTAACTGCTCACTGAAACATACACATTCTTAATTTAAGTGAGCGTGCTTGCGTCTGCACAAATCTGACCTGTAATTTGGCTTGGAGCGGTCACCTGCTGGTCTCTATAGATATAGACAAGTTTAATACCATACTGTGGAACATTTCAACCAAAGCACTATCCTATAACTGTAAATATCTCCATGGACAAGCAGGTGGCACATTATCCCTTAAAAAAGTTACACAGTGCGTCTTTAAATTCTTTTGACCATGAATTATGGACAATATACTCTCTTTACTGTATATATCTATATATTTATACTATGTTCAAAAATAAAATCTTAACACATTCAAATAGAAAGATTCTTTTGTCGTAACACATCTTTTGTTAAAATAGATCCAAGCAAAAATACAAATTTGTTCAAAATAATTTTCGATCTGTCATGACATTTTGGGAGACATCTCTTTTCAGAATTAAGAAATAGTAGAACAAAGCAGAACAAAGCAAACAATTCCAATGTGTAAATAAAATGCAAAACAAAAACACTAATTTCAATTTTTTTTAAGTTAAACTCTGACACAAAATCTGGAAATGTTTGTCTCATTTTTAACACTGTACCTTGAACATACTGTATGGTTTTCTATAAGGCACTCACTTTTGTTCTGCTTCCCTCTTTCCCTCTCTTCCCTCTATTTTCACTTTTTTTTGGGGACAAACATGGCTTAGTCTGACGA
Organism: Taenioides sp. WSHXM2023; assembly: GCA_029959045.1. NCBI lineage: Eukaryota > Metazoa > Chordata > Actinopteri > Gobiiformes > Gobiidae > Taenioides > Taenioides sp. WSHXM2023. The sequence goes on along the minus strand of CM057095.1, from coordinate 31,816,779 downwards.
AAACTGGTCTAAAGCAACACTGTGGAACTTTTACCACCACATTTCTAGTCTTATACTTTTACATTTTATGATGCTGTTATGTTAAAGCCACAGTATGTAACTTTTTAGCCATACAGACTAAAATAAAAAGCATGTTTTCATCCATTTTGGCTGAAAAAACGTAGGTCCTTCTCTGAGCAAGCTTGCATCTCCACAAACCTGACTCGTACCTCCTGAAATATTCCAAACTGTACCTTTAAGAACATTTGGAGAAATAAGTAGGCAGGTTTGTCCTTTGCATTTGACCCATCGTTTAATGCTACTTCAGTGCTTTCTGTTTCTATTTGATTGGGTGTCTGGTGCCCTCTGGTGGCAACAGTTGGGAGTGAAACATTTTGAAGAGAGAAATTAGCAGCATGGTTGAATTTTGTAGAATATAACTGTTGCTTGGTAGTTAATGGCATGTTTTTGGTTGTTAATTTATAAACACACCAGTTTCTTGAGAGAATATGAGTTTATGCTTGTTCTTTCTTTCGATGTTAAAGAATGGAGAATGTTAAAGAAAGAGAGTCAGAGCTCCGTTTCTGCATTAAATCTTCAAAACTGTATTCTGTGACCCGACTCTATCTCATATAGCAACCAGAAAATCTTGATATCAGTAGTGCTATAAATCTGGCAAATATCTGTAAAATACTGTATGCAGAAAAATATAATGAATAGTAAATGAACATGTCTAATTTAACACTGCGAGATAGGGCCAGTGCCTTTGAGGAGGTCTGCATTCTCCACTCAGATTCTAATGATTTTTCACAGTCACTTTCTGAGTTAGTGAGACAGAAAGAAACTTCCCTTGTGGATGAATAAAGCTTATAATAAAGTTCCACAGTGTTGCTTTAACTTTCAAGTAAAACACTGGCTCAAACCTTAAACTCAAACTCTTTTGGCTCCACATTTGCATAGTATTTTAACACACGATGAGGCCAGAGACGTGTGGTGGATGTGAGACTTCTCTTTTTGGGCTAAAATTGCAGTTTTTTTTTTTACACAAACTTGACCCAGATTGGTGCATATTTTCATGACCGCAGATTTTACGAGAGAGCCGTTTATGCTGAAGTGAGAGTAAAAACGTCAGAGCGGCCGGGCGGAGCTGTAAATCAGAGTTTGTGGTGGAAAAGTTTGGCAGCCATTTTGAATCGTTACAGCTCAATCCTCCAGCTTCACTGCGAGGCTAGTTCAAAGAGCGCAGGACATTTCGACACTGGACAGAATGAACATGCATAGGAAAAAAACATTCTGTCAAATCTCAACAAATTCCACTGAAACTATATTTGAGGCATTAAAGAGCTCATATGACACTATTTTCTGATCTGTTCTAATGTCGTTTCCTCATCACAAACACACCTGGAGTTGTGTTTTGTTTCATTCACACATTTTTAACACACAAACCCTGCAGATTTAGGAGTTCTTCTCTCAAACTGAAAACACTGTTCCACCTTGTGATGTCATGTGGTAATACAGGAAGTGCTCCAATGTGTTTTTAAACTCCATACACCTTCACTAGAATCATTTGGATGTTTTGAGCCTTTACCAATCTCTACTGAACTAAAGGCAAAAAGTAGCTTGAAGTTAACTTGAAAACTACAGCTTCATGACATCACAAGGTGGAACAGAGCATTCTGAGCTGTGTAGATGTAAACAGACTAATAATAAAGAATTACTCAAACGTGTGAATGAAGCAAAACACAACTCCAGGTCTGTTTTTGATGAGGTAAGAACATTATAACATGACTTAAAGCTCACAAGAGTACATTTTGTGTAATATTGTACCTTTAAAAGAACACTGTCAAAGTACTGTACAGTTAGATTTGACTATTTTACTACTTTTTTGGATAAATAATATTTTTTTCATGGAATTTGTTGAGATTAACATTGAATATTTGTTGAAAAGTGCAAATGAACTGAACCCAGCTTCAAGTTAATCTCCTGGACCCAAATATAAAGCTTAAAGAGGGAGTATTATACTTCTGACTGCTCGCACATAACATACTTTGATCACCATGTTACTTTTTATTGTTTTCAAAATGCTATATTCACCAAAAACAATGTATTCAAATGTGCAATTAACTTCAGATTTGTTTGTTTGCTCTTGTTTGTCACTCCCCCTTCAGAGCGCTATCACAACACTGAAACTGCACATCACATCAGGTTTGTCAAGTTGCTGTGACAGTTTTGTATCATGTTTTTGTATATTTATGGAGAATTGTCGTGTGGGAGCATGGGTGATATAGGCTTGTGGGCGGAGCCTCTTACAGCTAACCGTAAGGAGGGTTTGAACAGGGCCCGGGAGGGATCGCTAAATTACTCAAACATGCATGGATGACATCTGAAACCTCTTCAGGCATGTTTTTGATGAGGGAACAGCGTTATAACATGGTAGACTGCTCTAAAAAGTCGATTTTGCATAATACCCCCTCTTTAATGACACATATGAAAGTGTGTATAGACTGGCCTCGCCCTCTTTCTGCTCACGCACGCCCCCTATCTGTGGAATGCATGTCGAACAGCAGCTCAACGCACAGAAATATATTAAAACTCCTCCAGACTAAATCTCTCTGAAATCTATGCTGCATTTGAAAACTACCAGTGACTACCATTAAAACAGTTACACATGTACCTAACTGTGCCTATACAAGACAGCACAAAACTCAAATGTCCGTAAGGCATTGAACGTTACATAGTACAAATAAAGGCCAGAACAAAATCATTAAAATGCATAAAATCATAAATGTACCATAATTATTTTAAGTTAAATAGAAAAACATGACTGGCTTGAAATGATGAGGACAAAAGGGACAGAAGAGGATTTGGTAAAAGGTCTATGAAATTCTAGAGGAGCTATTATTGTGTTCATTACAGTAAAAATAGTCACAATAAATGAAATTAAAGAAGCAGACAGGAGCAGTGTAAATATGGTGAGTAAAGATGTTTTAAAAACTATAGAAAATCACTACTTTTCCACTTTGACATGTGGACAGAGTTGAAGTGTTAAATATCTGCTTTCTGGCTCGATTTTTCAAATTCATAGAAGATTGAATTTTTTTTAGTACATGGCAACAAAAATGTGATTTGAATCTGAAAAGAAAAAGCAAATAAAATCATTTCAGCTTTGGTCTCATTATATGGTACTAATTATTATACTGTATGTAAAATTTGTAACGGCAGATCTCACAAATTGCAGTAAAACTTAATTTGAGCTTTTGCACTGTTCTCTCTGTCTGTTCTGAAATGGTGAGAATCAAGAGGATTTGGTAAAAAGCCTATAAGATTTTGGAGGTGCATTTATTATGTTCTTAAATAAATGTAATTAAAGAAGCAGGAGGACAGGGGCAGCGTAAAATGTGGTGAGTAAAGACATTATATTAAAACTATAGAAAAACACTTCTTTGTCGTATTTTCACATTTGAACTTAAGAATTTGTGCCATTTATTCTAATGTAATAATTAGAATAAATAATATTGTTTATTGTTTGATGATACTGATTATGTAAATTTGTATGAATAGATATGATTAACTGTAGACACAAAGGTTACAGTAAAACTTCATTTGCACTGTGGTTTTATTTGTCCATACGGTAAATTTTGTATTTAGTCTATTTTTTTTAGTATGTAATATTATGCCTCCTAGTTTGTGATTTCTTTTTTAGTAATGGGCTGTCTGCACAGACTAATGAGGAAAAATACGGCTGCATGTTTCACACCATCATGGAAGAATTTGTGAATTTTACGATAATTTGTGAATTTTACAATAATTTGCAAATTTTATGTTCATTTCGAATTTTATGTTAATTTGTGATTTTGTATGATAATTTGTGATTTTTTATGATAGTGAAATGTATAATAATTTGCAAATTTTATGTTAATTTGCAAATTTTACGATAATTTGTGGAATTTAACATTAATTTGTGAATTTTTACAATAATTTGCAAATTTTACGTTAATCTGTGAACTTTTACGATAATTTGTGAATTTAATGATAAGTTAACATAAATCTGTGGGCCTTGCTATGGATTTTAAAAACAGCAAATCTCAGTACTGACAAATATTGGTAATTGGCCACAATAGTGAGACAAATATTGAATTTCGCTATTGACCAAAAAATCTACATCATAATCTTACTTGGACAATAAAGCTTTTCTAATCCTATAGTTGGTTTCCTTTGTGGGTTTACATTATCCCACTGCAGTGCCTCCTCTTCATCATAGACCTTTTATAGCAAACCCTCTGTGCCCCTGCACTAAGGAGCTGGTCCCTTCAGCGCCCTCTGCTGTCCGCCATGGCTCAGCGCTCCTCAGGTTAAACTCCACACTCACATATTAACTACAGAAGTTCAAACAGAGAAACGGTACCTTCAGTGAGTTAAGAAAATGACCTTAAGAACTGATGTCCTGCTACAGTGACCAGTTAAATCACTTTATTGGAATAATTAATGAAAGTGAGATTCAAGATTTTTGTCTGTAGTTGTAATTGAAAATAATGGCAAGGAATCAAACCATCAACCATCCGATCAGTGGCAACACACTTAACTCGTATGCCGGCTGTATTTTCCTGTAGAATATTGTAATTTTTTTATTTTTTTATTTTTTTTTTGCCTTTTTACTGTGGTTTAGTTGCGCTTTCATGATGTGAAGTTGCATAATTACCTGAATATTGATGGTTTAAATCCCAAAGAGGAAGTGAGCATGGGCGCACTTCCGGTGCCATCGACCCAGTTCTAACTTTTGCTATGAGCTTTGCCATTCTGAATTCTTATTAACCCACTCTACATGATCCTAGTGTTTTTATTTCGCTATTTTGTCCGTAAATCAAGATATAAACATTAATAACAAACCAATTAGGCGCCTTCTTTCCCAAGGTTGCTCCTGCTAGCGTGGGAATGAGCGTTACCTTCAACAGCCTTGTTCCTGATTGGCTCTTTGCTTGCTATGATACTCCTGATCGGAAGTCCAAATACGTAACTCTTCTCCAAATTTGCTCCTATAACTGCTAGCCTCTGTGAGCTTCGTTTGACTGGAGCCGAATGCTGTGGGTGACGTCACACTCACTTAGTCCACTTCTTTACACAGTCTATGGTCCACCTTGCCTAGTTTGCACGCAGAACATTACATCTAACCCAGGCTAAACCACAGAGGAGTTCTTTCAGTTCTCTTTATTTTATTTTATTGACCTTTATTTGTCAGTGATATGACTAAAGACAGGGCTGTGTGAGCGGAGACTGTGTGTGTGGTCCGTTTTAATAATAATAATAAATAATTATTACAACAAAAATCTTGAAATCACTTCTGTTTTGAATTATGTGTTTTAGTTCATCTTCCATAAAAAAAAAAATCAATTTATATGTGAGGTATTGCGTTCCGCTGTACCAGATTCTGTTTTAAACCATAATCTGGCCACTGTATGACATCACTACGTGGTAACTTCACCTCCCACGCTGGCTGCATTCACACATAAACACTCCTGCACATTCCTGGAAATTTACCAGAAAATTGCCAGATCCAAAATGCAGGAAAATCCATTCTGGATTTGTTCACACACAGAGGTGGATAATACTCAGCTACTTTACTTGAGTAACTTCGGAAAGAATTTGTACTTTTCAGAGTAGAAGTAGCGGCATCCTTTTACTCCTACTTGAGTAATATTTTTATTGAAGTAACAGTACTCTTAATTACTCCTGATTTTGTCTCATTTTTGTGTGTGTCTCCTTTGAAAATACCCAATTTTGTGACTTATTTAATGTTTTGTAATGTTCAAATTTCATTAACCTCAAATTATAAATCAGATGTCACGTCCCAACAGTTACTCTTTAAAGGTGCACTATGTAACTTCTAAGGTAGAGGATCCGCTACTTGCTTATCTCCTTTGCCTGGAATGTTAAAATGTTCGTATTAACCCACTATACATGATCCTGGTCTTTTTATTTTGCTATTTTATTCGTAAATCAAGATATAAAAATTAATAACAGACCAATCAGGCGCCTTCTTCCCCCAAGGTTGCTCCTGCTAGCGTGGGCGTTACCTTCAACAGCCTCTTTCCTGATTGGCTCTTTGGTTACTAGGATACTCAGGGTCAGAATTCCAAATACTCCCTTGTATTTGTTAAATTTCAGGTGTTTTATAGCTCATAAACACCTTTAAAACCATGAACTCTTCTCCATAGATCTGACCATTAAGCAGTCTCCATTGTGATTAACAAGTTTATTTCCATAAACAAAACAGTAATATCACCATGGAGACACGCAGGTGGTCAGAACCTCCACCAGAAAAGTTACACAGTGCACCTTTAAGTTACTCTTACTTGAGGAGTAGTTTTCCCAAATACTTTTTTTTACTCTTTTTCTTAGACCGCTACTTTGTACTTCTACTTGAATAATATTATTTTGAAGTAACATTACTCTTACTTGAGTACAATTTCTGGCTTCTCTAACCACCTCTGTTCACACATGACTGGAAGTTCTGGCAAAAAGCAGAAAAATTCCCAGGTCAGACTGCATGTGTGAATGAAGCTATGGAAAAACCTCTCTCACTTTTCGGTTTTGCTGTTAACCTGTTGATGGCTGTTACAATTATTGATTCCGCTTTGTATTTCCGAACCGAGACAACATCCAATCTCTTCCAGAAGTCCTTGCACCTGTGTCCCAGCCTCTGTCACCCCCAAACACAGCCCCAGCCCCAGCAGACCCTCCTTACCCCCCTGGCTCTTCTCCCACGGCACCTGCATGGAGGAGTTCCTGACCGGGCTCCCTTCTTTACTGCCCTGCCTGTGTAGCGCCCTCTCCTGGTAGGTGCGGGTGGTTTCTTTAGACAGGACCTTACGGCGCAGGACGCTGGTGGAGCCTGGTGGAGGGGGCGGGGCTTCCAGCGGGTTTGCATTGGGCTGTGGGTCTGATGACGTCCTGGTTCGTCCTCCCAGCGTCGGAGAGGGGAGAGGGGAGGAGCTGACAGGGGAGGGGGGCGTGGCTCTGTGGTGTAGCATGGGGGAGTAGGAGTATCTGTCCTGGGGCTGGCGGCCGGTGGACAGGCTTTCGTAGTGAGGAGGGGTCCGAGGAAGAGATCTAGAATAGTCCTGCAATAAAAAGAGTGCATTATTCAGTTATATTTTGCCTACTCAAATAGAAAAAATATTTTCTGTTGCACCGGGACTTGTCAGTGCAGCCTGCAGCCTGAGGGATGGTCTGTAGTCAGTGGAGGCTCTGTGGAACAGTCCTGGGTTAGACTTGGAATTTTAACGTTCTACATTTTATTCTTCATGTTCTTCTGCTTTATCCGAGGTGGGGACACTGAGGCAGCAGTCTGAGCAGAGAGGCCCAGACTTTCTTCTCCATACACATTTCCTCCAGCTCTTCCAGGAGGCATTCCCAGGCCAGCCCAGAGACTAACCTATAAAGCTGTAAATGACATGGCCCCTTCCTACATTAAAGATGAAATTGTACCTTATCATCCTAACCGTTCACTCCGCTCTCAAAATGCTGCACTATTGGTGGTTCCTAGAGTCGCTAAAAGTACTTTAGGAGGTAGAGCATTTAGGTACCAAGCACCCTTGTTGTGGAATCAGCTCCCTGCTCATGTCAAAGAAGCTGACACAGTCTCTACATTTAAGATTAGGCTCAAAACGTTCCTCTTTGAATTAGCTTATGGTCAGGTCAGTTAGGAACAGAAACTAAACCCATAGGCCTAGTTAAGCTGCTCTAGGAGATATATTACTGGGGAAAGTATGGCAACTTGAGCACTGTCCTCTGGTTTCTCCTACTTTTTCTCCTCCTACTGTTAAGATTATTCAATTACTAGTTCATTCGTAGTCTGTTCTTTGCTATTCACATGTTGTCCCTTGTCCCACTCCCCTTTTGGGGAGTGTAACTGTTTCAGATGCTGCTGTTCCAGTTTGGACCGCTGCTGCCCCCTAGTGTCGAGGACCTGGACCCCTCCTCTCCTTCCCTGTCCTGGATTAACTGTCCTCGTCCTGCTAGATTAGTAGTTTTATCTGCCTGTCCGTCCTTAGGAGTGGATCTCTCCTTCACTGTGGTTCTCCTCGAGGTTTCTCCGTTTTTCCCATTGGGTTTTTCGGAGTTTTTCCTTGCCGAGAAGGAGGGTCTAAGGACAGGAGATGCTGGGACAATTATCCATTTGCCTGCTTGTTGTTGAACATTCTGTATTTTTGATTTATGAATGTTTCTTCTGCTTTATTAATCAACAATTTTGTGAAGTCCGCCGAGATAACTCTTGTTGTGATTTTGGGCTATACTAAAATAAATTGAATTGAATTGAATTGAACATAATCCCTCCAGTGTGTCCTGGGTCTGCCCTGGGGCCTCCTCCCCTCAGTAGGACCTGAACACCTCCCCAAGGGAGACATCTAGGAGGCGTCAGTACAGATGCCCTCCCCTCAGCTGCTCTTCTTGACTTGGGGGAGCAGCGGCTTTACTCTGAGCTCCTCCCATGTGACTGAGCTCCTCACACTATCACTATGAGATTATATAGTTTTGTAATTAACTGCTGTCGATATCAAATAAATAAATACATTTTAAAAAAGCAACAGCTCAAGTAGGCGGCAAAACCTTCACCAGGGAAGTTACATACAAGTAGTACATCTTTAAAGTGACAGTAATCTTCAGTTACTCACCTGTGCTCGAGAGACAGAGATCTTGATGGGAGAGGACCGTGCCTGGACACTGGGGTTTGTTTTGGTCGTGTTGTTGGTGTTGTTGGTGGTGGTGGAGGAGCTGTTGGTCGTGGAGGAGCCGGGGGGCTTCTTGGAGCTCTTCAGGCTGCTCTTGGTGGGCTGTCTGCGGGGAGAGGGTGGCAGGTGCTTTCCATGAACTGCACTGTCATCCTGCCCCATGTTCCACCCCCCCTCATCCTCCAGGGCGCCATCTGCAGGTCTGGAGTCACTGCACATCTTTGGATTCAAATACAGATACAATGAAAAGACAGCAGCAGCAAGAAATACATTATTTTTTTTTAGATTTAGTCAAATTTCTAATTTTAAAATTGTATTAAATTGATTATTATGTCCTTGCTTAATACCTAAGACTTGTACATGTGTGTGCTTGGACACTGAGGTTTTTTTTGTTTTGTTTTGGTGTGGGGCTCTGGGACTAAAGTGGAACTTGGATCTAATTGATGAAAGTATCTACTTTTAGCCATAGTTTCAGTCATTGCTTTTAATAACAAAATATAATATTGACAAAAATATGACAAAATAAGTCCACTGCGTGCTGTCTGAGTATTTTATTGTCCAATATTAGCATGCTAGTTGTTAGTTTTACTGTCACAGCAAAATTCCATTCTGGGGTCTGAGAGTTGTGAAAAGTCCTTATAAACTCATCATGGTGAATAATTAGGATGTTCTGAATGCATAAGGTAAGTGAGGAAGAACTTTGGACCACTGCAAACTTTAAAATGAACTAATTCTGTTTTTCACATTTTTAAGATGGAAAAAATGAAGTACAGCACATTTAAGCCTCTTCTGGTTGAATGACTAAATACATTTTAAACCATGATAATAAACTTACAGGCCCGGTGTAGTCCAGTTCGTCCATGGACCTGAAGAAGTCCAGACTCTTGGCGCCACTCAGCTTGCCTTGCTCGCCCACAGTGGAGGAGGTGGTGAGAGAGTCCAGGATTTCCTCCAGAAGGTTCATCTGCCCCGAGCTGGTGGAGTCTAGATCCAGGTCCAGAGAGAGGGAGTCCTCACTGTCCTCTGTGTATGAGCGCATATCTGCACTGTCCTCTGAAGAGATCCTGGGTTTGAAACAGAGAATTTTTCATAAAGGTCCAGTATTACACAAAATTGTCTTTATGTCATGTTATAATGTTGTTTCCTCCTCAAAAACACACCTGGAGTTGTGTTTTGTTTCATTCACATGTTTGGGTAACCCTTTATTATTAGTCTGTCTACATCTCCAAAGCTCAAAATGCTCTGTTCCACATTGTGATGTCATGAAATGGTAGTTTACAAATTAACAGCTGCATTTTATCTTTTGTTTAGTGGAGATTGAAAATTCTGGGGCTAAAATCATCCAAATGATTCTAGTGAAGGAGTACGAAGTTTAAAACCACAGTGAAGCACTTCCTGTATTACCACATGACATCACAAGGTGGAACAGAGTGTTTTAATTTTGAGAGAAGAACACAACCTAAATCTGCAGGGTTTGTGTGTCAAACATGTTTGAATAAAACAAAACACAACTCCAGGTGTGTTTGTGATGAGGAAACATTATGACATGGATCAGAAAATAGTGTAATTGGGACCTTTAATAGTAAATATTAAGATAAGGAGCATAACTTCCTGTTCTGGAGATATAATTCTTGTGAATGTTTAAAAATTTGTTGAAGGTTAAAACTGGAACATTTGAATTCCACTTCCATTGAATTTAATAACAGATGAACATAAAAAATAGAAATAATTTATTTTTACATTTGAGTGCTTAAGTCATATTATTTGGGAAACATACTTTATTCTATGCTTACTTTACATATTTTACATACTTTATTCATACTTTACATACTTTATTTACATACTTTATTCATACTTTACATACTTTATTCATACTTTACTTTACATACTTTATTTACATACTTTATTCTATTCAGTTGCAGAGTTAAAGAATAGAAAGTAACATTCACTTAAAGGTGCACTATGTAACTTTTCTGTTGGAGAGTCTACCCACATTTTTGTCTTCCTGATGATGTACAGTAATTGCTTGGCTTTAAATGTTTCACAGTATGCCATTAAACTTAACTATCTCCATGGAAACAAGCAGGAGATGCCACCTGATCAAGATACCTGTCAGATCTGTGTAGAGGAGGGCACACTGGCTGTAGGTGTCCATGTTCTTTGACCAATAAAAACAACCACCATTGAATGAATGATAGATGGATGCGTTTAATGCCATACTGTGAAACATTCCAGACAAAGCAGTAACATCTCCATGGAGACGAGCATTTGACGGACTCTCCACCAGAAAAGTTACACAATGCACCTTTAAGTAAGAAGTTGAGAACTTGCACTTTTAATAATAACATCACACTTTTTTTTTTTTTTTTTTTTAGTTTTTATCTATATGTCTCAAAGCCCCATGCAAGTTTAATATTTAATTGTCTGAACATTATAATAACTATGAGAGTTTTTATTACAAAATGTTTGGAAAGTTCAAATTGTAATATTCAAGAAAAGTGGTCAGAGAAACACAAGAGGTCAAGTGTGTTCATGTGTCCACTTGGGGGCAGTAGAATCATAAGAAAACTCCCAAAGCCCCTTTAAAACCACCACTCATCTGATGGACTTTAATGTAGCAGCAAGTTCAACAAAAATACAAAAGATAAAAAAAAATATTGGTAGGGATCGTTTCAAAACAGAGTAACTGTAAATGCATTTAAATAAAAAGACATAGCTATAGAAATAGAAAACTAAACTTAAAGATGTATTGTGTAACCTTTCTGGCTGGGGATCCGTCACTTGCTTGTTTTTCTATGGTTATGTCATTGCTCTGCCTGGAATGTTCCACAGTATGACATTAAACAGCTCTACTTTACATTTATTCAGTTACAGGTGGTTTTAGAGCTCAAAAATACCTAGAAAAACAGACATTCTGACTGTGAGTGGGGTCGCCTCTCCACAGATCTGACCTGGAACTTGGTCTGGTTTGGTCTTCATGAAGATAGAAAGGTTTAATACTATACTGTGGAACATTCCAGACAAAGCAATAACATCTCCCTGGAGACAAGCATTTGATGGGCCCTCCACCAGAAAAGTTACACAATACACCTTTAAATTGAAATTTGTAGAAATTTTGTGTACTCTGTTTTCATAACACCATCCCATGTTGTTGTATGTGTGTATGTGTGTGTGTGTGTGTGTGTGTGTGGGTGTGTGTGTGTGTGTGTGTGTGTTTCTCCATTGCATTCACTGCTTTAACCTCTGTTTAGTTACATTCTATTGAAATTACGTTGAGAGACCTTTTAAAATATGAATAAAACTAAAATACCACCATAAAGTCAATTTGTATATTTCTCTGTCTAATGTTTTCACACTAGTTTAAAGCTGCACTGTGTAACTTTTCTGATGGTGGGTCTGTCAAATGCTTTTCTCCATTGAGATTTTATTGCTTCATCTGGAATGTTCCACAGTGTGGCATTAAACCTCTCTAATTCCATGGAGACCAAGTTACAGGTCAGATCTGTGGAGAGGCGAACCCGCTCACAGTCAGAATACCTGTTTTTCGAGGTATTTTTGAGCTATAAAACCAACTGTAACTCAATAAATGTTAAGTAGAGCTGTAATGCCATACGGTGGAATATTTCAGGCAGAGCAATGACATCTCCATAGAAACAAGCAGGTGACAGACCCCTAAACGCAAAGTTACTCAGTGCAGCTTTAAATTCAGTGTAATTGAGTTATATAAGAGTGAGTTCGTACTTGCTGGCCGTATCGTCGTTGTCCAGGCCGTAGCCCAGCTCTCGAGGGCCCACGCTCATCGGAGACTTGTTCAGGCGTTGCTGTAAAAAAGTTAAATAAAAAAATAAAACTGTAAAATAAAATCTCAAATTTGGCAAGATACTTCAACACTTCACTCATCAATGTACGAATGCAGAGTGTGAGACTGAATGGTCAAAGAGGTGGTTGCCACAGTTACCAGGGCAATCGTGGCATTTATTATTTTACCACTACCAAATATGAGAAATTAAAGAGGGGTATTATGCAAATTAGATTTTTTTTTTAGCTTTCTCCCATGTTCTATCGTTGTTCACTCCTCAAAAACATTCCTGAAGAGATTTTATATTTCATCCATGCATGTTTGAGTAATTTAGCAATCTCTCCCGGGCCCTATTCAAACCCTCTTTGCTGTTAGTTGTAAGATTCTGTACAAGGCTCCGCCCACAAGCCTACATCACCCACGCTCCCACACGACAATGCTCCATAAATACACAAAAACATGATACAAAACTGTACACAAGCAACTCGGTAAACCTGATGCAATGTGCAGTAGTTTCATTAGGGGGATGCACGCTGATTGTGTTGTGATAGTGCTCTGAAGGGGGAGTGAGTTAGCGTGGAGAGCAAAGGGAGGGGAGCTTTTGGTGAATATAGCATATTCGAAACAATCAAAGGTAACATGGTGATCTAAATATGTTATGTGTTAGCAGTTAATACCCCATAGAAGTAAAGTATTCCCCCTTTAATTCAGATTTGCCAAGTGTGCTCCAAGGTTGTCACATTTTTAGCCCAATAAAAATCCAAACTATTTTTATTATTATGAAAAATACTCTTACTGCAAAGGCGAAAGCTGCTTAAATCTTTGTGAATAGAAGCCGTTCTTAATTACGAGAGCGGTACCAGCCAGACACGGGGAAGGGGGGAAAGTGGCAGTACATCCATAAAAGTTTAGGGGGAGGAGCCGGGAGCAGAGTCCACTTAGAGGGCCTCGTTCCTGGGCTAAGCGTGACCACATGCGGGGGTAGCTCCAGGCAGTCGTAAAGGGTCTGAGGGGAGAGGGGCTGGTGTCTCTAAACAGGATTTTAATAGATCCTGTGTCAGAACTGTAAATGTGAGGGACAGACCAGCCGAGGGACAGGCACCTGCACACACTGAAAACTGTACACGACGAGACACTATGGGAATTAGAGTTAGAATGTAGCAAGAAGGTATATGCTTTTAGCTTCTTTTTTCAGACCAAGGGTTTGTTTTCATACCTGACAGTTTCGACTGCTCACTAGTAATCACACAATGTTGCTGTGAAGTCAGTCAGCTGATTTTGGCACTGTCTTCCTACTGATGGAGGCAGGATGACAGCGCCATCTGCAGCCCCACTTCCTCAGGACAGGATCCCAGATGTGTGAGAGTAAAAAAGGCCCCTCGTCCTGGTTTATAATCCTGTGGGCACATTTCCGTATTTCATTGCCTCTGTTTGCTCCGTCCTGCATCCACCGGTAGGAAGACAGCGCCAAAACTTGTATAACATTATGTGACCACTCTGCTAGTGAGCAGTCGAAACTGTCAGGTATGAAAACAAATCCTTGGTCTGAAAAAAGAACCTAATAACATAAATTATCGGAAGACCAAATGAACCTCATTGGACTATTACGGACAAGAAGGCACAAGAGGAAATCCAAAAAGCAACACATAACTTATTTAGATCACCATGTTTACCTTTTTTACTCTGAGTTCGCCCTCCCTTTGCTGTCCATGCTAAGTCACTCCCCCTTCAGAGCTTTATCACAACACATTCAGCGTGCACAATCAGCGTAAAAACAACCAACATTTAAAAATATTTGGGGTGGGATGAGATACAGTTTCCACAAGACAAGACGAGACATGAGACTGGATCTACGAGAATGATTCAAGACGAGATTTTTGACATTATTTAGGCTATAATAAATACAATGTGCTATTCAGTTCCCAGTTTTAGCCTCACTATTTTTTATTAACTTTATTTAATATTTCTGCTGTCACTGTAGCTCTGCTTTTTGGAACTACACATTCTCAAAAAATGTAACTTGCCAATAGTCTATTTTTTCAATCCAACCGTGAAAACATCAGGAAAAAAATCTCACAAGATCATTTTTAGCATGTGTGCACAATCTTGTGGCAATTTTGTCTCACAAGATCTTGTCCCATGCCTAAAAAATATGCTTTTATAAGTTTACATACTGACCAAAACAAGGCAAGGAATTATATTATGAAGACCTCCCAAGTTCTCAAATTTAACATTCTAGAGTTTTTCAATCAATAAATCAGGGAACAGACTTATTCTGCAAAATTTACTTTTCAGAGGTTTTAACGTTAATGTTAATGTAGTAGTTTCTTCTCATTGACCCTCTGAAGTTGTATGTGGAGCAATTCATGTTTGAGTCATCTTCAAGACGTCGTTGCTCCAATCTACCCCCGTTTTCACCTTCACCTGTACACGCCCACTGACGTACGCACTTCCTTCTCCAGTTTTATTTTCTTAATCGGTGATTTGGCAGTGTTACATAGTTATTTTTGTACAAATTGGCCTGATGGAGGTGCCAACAACTTCACGGCGCTTTGTTGTGATGACGTTTATGGTGACATCAGCTCCCACTGGCCACCGCAGTTTTCCAATGTGAAAGTCAGGGCACTTGTTTCTTTTATTAAGTCGTTTTAG
Source organism: Taenioides sp. WSHXM2023 (assembly GCA_029959045.1). Classification (NCBI taxonomy): domain Eukaryota; kingdom Metazoa; phylum Chordata; class Actinopteri; order Gobiiformes; family Gobiidae; genus Taenioides; species Taenioides sp. WSHXM2023. The sequence goes on along the minus strand of CM057095.1, from coordinate 31,801,620 downwards.
ATCGATATTGTGATTTAAAATGTCCAAATTATAATAGAATGATCCTCAGATGTCATAGATTATAACAATAGAGCACACACAAACACAATATGTCTGCTTTAAATAAAAATATTGCAAATCTAACCACAAAGCTTGCAAAAAAATTTGTAATTCGACATGTTTGAGCTGTAACAGGAACACAAAAGTGTCCATTAAAATAGAGCGAGGCAGCTAACAGCGCTACACGTGCTAAGAGCGCTACACGTTCTAACAGTGCTACACAAGCTAACAGCGCTACACGTGCTAACATCGCTACACGTGCTAACCGCTCGTAAAGCCTCTGGTTTGGAGGTGAGCGCTGCGCTGGGCCTCTCTGCTGTGATGAGGAGAGGTGTTTATTAAAGCAAGCTGAACCCGAGCTCCGGCCGCGCTCGCTCCCCCGCTCTGATCTCTGCAGCGTCCGAATGACAGGGGCGGGCGACGGGGGGGCAGAGCCGCTCCTGTCGCAATTTGTCATGTTCGCTGCAGCCCCAGGAACCGGCTATTTACAACAAGGAGCATTTTACGATTGGAAATTTGGAGCAAAGTCGCGCTCTGAGAAGCCCTGACTGTTTTTTTTCTCTGCCGTTTAAATGGAACATGCTGTTTTGATTTGGAGGGTCTAAGTATGTGACTCAGGACACGCTGCTGCTGCTTAAAGAGCTGTCAAAGCCAACAACAAGAGCCAAACTGAAGGGTCTTTAGTGAAGAACAGGAGACGTGTGTTACAGGAAATGTTATGTTGTGTTATAAATACTTAAAGATAGGCTGCTGTGTAACTTTGTGAAGATGGGATGACACCTGTATGATTCCACTGAAATAAAAAGTTCGGAACATTCTCCATGGCCAAATAAGAGTCAGGCTGGTGGAGATCCAAGCCCACTCAGAGTAGGGACATGTGTCGTTTTCTGTCTATATTTTGGTTAAAGAGTTATATACTGTGGCTTTAAGAATATACAAAACAATAATGCATTAGTCTCATATAGCATTTTTGCAATTTCGATGCTATAAATTAATAATTCACTCCAAACTCAGTGATGGTATTATTTTGGCCACAGCTGCCCTGGGACAGTGAACGTGAAGGGTTTTTAGTGAAGAATAGGAGACGTGTGTTACAGAAAATGTTATGGGAGACAAATGTGAGATCAAACATACAAACAGAACAGTCTGGAATGTTCCACAGTATGGCATTAAACCTTTCTATCTTCATGGAGACCAAACCAGACCAAGTTACAGGTCAGATCTGTGGAGAGGCGACCCCGCTCACAGTCAGAATGTCTGTTTTTCTAAGTATTTTTGAGCTTTAAAACCACCTGCAATTGAATAAATGTAAGGTAGAGCTGTTTAATGTCATACTGTGGAACATTCCAGGCAGAGCAATGACGTCTCTATAGAAACAAGCAGGTGACGGACTCTGAACCAAAAAGTTACATAGTGCACCTTTAATAATAATAATAATAATGCATTAGTCTTAAATAGTCTTAAATTTTCCAGACACTCAAAGGTCCTTTACAATTTGGTGCATTATGTTCAGAAAATTCATTTTGTCTTCTTTTTTATTACAAAACTCCTCATCTCTGCAATATTCGTTGGTTGTTATGGCGAGTTTGGGTTCTCTTCTCTTCTCCAATCGACAGAAATGTTTGGGATATTGTTTTCCATAACTTCGTGAATGATGTTTTCAGAAGTTCATGTATCATTCATTCGGTCTACACTCAGTCGAGCCACGGCTGCCCTGGGACAGACTGACAGAAGCGAGGCTGCCAGTCATCCAGCCAGCCAGGGCGCCATCGACCCCTCCGCTAATCACTTACTGACATCATATTTATACTGGGTGAGGTGTCTTGCATAAGGACACAACAACAGTTTGTACTAGAGCTACTGCAGGTATTCCCAGTGATCTCCCATCCAGGTACTAACCAGCCCCAGCCCTGTTTCGTTTAAGAAATTAGATGCTAACGGGCAATGACAGGGTTTTATAGCCAATTATTTTTGAATGAGCAACAGTGACATTTAGCCGAATTAACAGGGAAAATCTGGCCTTGAAAACTGGAATTTTTATATTTGAAAACTTCCGGTTTGAGAATTTCAGTAAAAAGATTGAGATAGTGTTTATTTTCTATAGGCTAAAATTTTAATTAAGAAAAGAATGCATTTTAAGACCAAGTTTTCACATTATATGACATCTACCAGTATATCTTAAGAAACATGCAAAATCTGTCATAATTATGGCATTTCATATTTAAAAATTCTTGTTTTAATTTCAGTATAGAGATAGTCCTATATGTTATACTAGTATGTAATGTTATATGTTAAAGCTTGAAAATGTGGAAACTTTTGATGTGATTTTTTTGGTGAATCAAACATCTGTATCAAATGCAAAAGGAGAAATTTAATTTGACAAATTAAATTTCTCCTTTTACTATGGATTCTACCTGGATGACTGAGGGACTCTACACACATCTGTATCAAATGGATGGACAATACAATTCAAGTAATTAAGATAATTAATTAAGTGAAACGATTCATTTATTTAGCATTTTAGCTGTACCGTAGACTAGATTTCTGTTGCCACTTCACGGAAAGCAAAAATGAAAAAAAAGAAGATGTATTTTTTGTCTTCCTTTCCCTCTCCCTCTCCTTTTTCTCTTTCTCTCTGACAGATACCACGCTTGTGTCCTGTCTGCCTCTCCATCTTGTCTCTCAGTGACAGAGCAGTCAGTCCAGAGCGTCAGATGCCCTCCCTCATCTGATCCAAACAGAAAAGCCCATTTCTTATATTTCTGCCATTTCACTCACACACGAGATCTACAAGTCAAAACCGCGCTCAGTTTGTCCATCACGATTGACATTAAGAATAAAGACTTTAGAATCATGATTTTTACCGTCTTAAAAATGTGTAAACCAAAACAAGTTCATTTCAAACAGTTTGCAGTGGTCCAAAGTTCTTCCTCACTTCCCTTATGCATTCAGAACATCCTAATTATTCACCACGATGAGTTTCTAAATGCTTTCCACAACTTTCAGAGACCAGAGCTTATTCCATTGAATAAGCAGCTCTTGAGATCAAAATAAGTCACCTGTTATTAGTATTTACCGTACGAGAATCAGGAAGTGCACCATTAGCATGCTAATTGTTGTTAGTTTTACCGCGATGGCCTTTGAAAGTTGTGAAAGATTGATTTGTCTATTGATTTTTCCTAGTATATCTACTTTAAGGTCTTATTTGGAGTCGTGGTGGGTGATTAGGAAGTGGGTGTTAGCATGCTAGTTGTTGTTAGTGTCACTGTCATGGCAAAACTCTGCTCTGGTCTGTGAGAGTTGTGATCGTGGTGAATAAGGTAAGTGAGGAAGAACTTTGGATCGCTGCAAACTGTTTTTCATGTTCCAGTCCAATGAGGTTCATTTGGTCTTCCGATAATTTATGTTATTAGGTTCTTTTTTCAGACCAAGATGTTTTTCATGTTTGTAAGACATTTTTAAGAAGTAAAAATCAGGTACAGAGACTTTGATATGTTCATTGGATCACAGATGTAGAAAAATCAGACTTCATTTGTAGTTTGTAGTCATTAGTGATGATTCTGAGCAGCTCTGGGTGGACCTGTTTACCAAACCAAACGCTGTGAGGCTCCATCAGCACCGGTCTGATCCAGGACTGTGATAGAGGGAAAGACGACATGTGGCTTCCTCTAAAACAACTGTTTCCTCTGAGAGTTTTTATAGATGAGAAATGAGAAGCAACACATTTAAAGGGCCCATATTATGCTGTTTTCTGATCTCTGTTCTAATGTTGTTTCCTCATCGCAAACACACCTGGAGTTGGGTTTTGTTTCATTCACACGCAAACAGAAAATACTCTGTTCCACCTTGTGATGTCAGCTGTTCACTTGAGAACGCTTCATGACATCACAAAGTATTAACATTGAATTAACATGTTTTATAAGTTTCACTTTTGTTTTTGATGCTCTGACTCTCCCCTCCTGTTGCTCTCTACACTAAGTCACTCTCCCTTCAGAGCGCTATCACAACACAACAGCACACAGCATGCGTATCGCTAATTAAACTACAGGTTTGTCAAATTGTAGTGTGTTGTTTTGTATCACGTTTTTGTATATTTATGGTGAATTGTTGTGTGGGAGCGTGGGTGACGTGTGGACCGAGCCTTGTACAAAATCTTACTGCTAACTATAAGGGGGGTTTGATTAAGGCCTGGGAGAGATCACTAAATTACTCAAACATGCATGGATGACTCTAAAACCTCTTCAGGCATGTTTCTGGTGGAGGGTCTGTCAAATGCTTTCTCCATGGAGATGTTATTCCTTTGTTTGGAATGTTTCACAGTATGGCATTAAACCTTTCTATCTCCACGCAGACCAAATCAGATCAAGTTACAGGTCAGATCTGTGGAGAGGCGACCCACTCACAGTCAGAATGTCTGTTTTTCTAGTATTTTTGAGCTCTAAAACCACCTGTAATTGAATACATGTAAAGTAGAGCTGTTTAATGTCACACTGTGGAACATTCCAGACAGAGCAATGACATATCCATAGAAACAAGCAGATGACGGATCCCAACCAAAAAAGTTACACAGTCATCTTGAATTGTTCATGCTTTATTAAGACTAATTAAAATATAGTAAAGTAGCTATAGTTTTAACAGTGTTCTGAGAAATGACAAAGAGGCGCAGTTCACCAGAGTGACCAGAAGATGGCACTTTTGTTTCAGGGAGAAAGCTGAGCCGAGGGACCGAAACCAGCACTGGAAAATATCGGATTTGTGGATAAAACTGGTCAGGATTTAAAATGCAAAACTACACCTATATGACTTATAGATTATGATAGGACATAATGTATTTTCTATAGATTAAAGAATAAAATAAATAAAAAAGTGGACTTAGTATTCTTAAATATTGATCATTTTGAGATGAAGTGTTTTTATTTCATACATACAGCTAAAGAAACATGCAAAATCTGGTCTTGGAAATTATAGCATTTTTAAATTAGAAAACTTCATATTTCAGAATTTCAGTAGAGAGATGCTTATAGATTTTAATAGGATATAATGTATTTTCTATAGTCCTAAAATTTTTATTATATAAGCGTGAACTGTGTAGCGTCTCACACTGAAGTATAAGAAACAAGTCTGCTTTTATGGCATTTTTTACATTTGAATTTCAGTACAGAGATGCTTATAGTTTTTGATTGGATATATAATGTATTTTCTATAGATTAAAAACTTGATTAAATGACTGACGTAATCCTGGTGTATTGCTAATTTTGAACCATTGTTGCATGTCACAGTGACTTTTAGCTCAATAAACAGGCAAAATCTGCTCTTGAAAACCAGAATTACTGAAATATTTGAGAATTTCGGTACAGACATGCTCATAGTTTACAATAGGGTATAATGTATTTTCTGTAGCCTAAAAACCTAAGAGTGAAAGACGTATAATAATGATTAATAATAATAATAATAATAATAATAATAATAATAATAATAATAATAATAATAATAATAATAATAATAATGAATCATTGTAGCGTCTCTCACAGTGACATTTAGCTGAATAAACAGGAAAAATCGGATCTTGAAAACGGTGTAATTTTTATATTTGCAAACATCATATTTGAAAATTTCAGTATAAAAAAGCAGATAGTGTTTAATATGATATAAATAGGCTATTTTCCATCGGCTAAAATTTTAATTAAGAGACCAAGTTTTCACATAATATGACATCTATATCTTAAGAAACATGAAAAATCATTTATTATAGTAGGATGAAAGTTAAAGCTATAAAAAAAATTCATGTTGACATCAAATTTCATTAAATATAATAAAAAATGATGTAATATTCCAAATGTTTAAATATTATTAAGGCTCTAACACTTGATTTTCCATTATAATAAAATATAGAGTTTCATAAGAGGCCTTGGGTTTGTGTAATGACTTTTACACATTAAGATCTTGTATTTGTTTAATTGTATATGTTGTGTACTGTTTTATTGTATATTTTATGTATTGTTTTATTGTATATTGTATTTTTAAATCACTGTACAGGGTCTTCAGTGTTTTGATATAAAATAATATGTATTCAAAATCTCAGGAGAGGCTCAAAGAATCAAACTCCAGAGTGATTCAGTCTAAACGCAGGAGCTGCTCTAAGTACATGTGACAGGTGCATATAAAATAACAGGTGCATATGGCAGGACAGGGGCAGGTTTTCATGTTTCGGTGATTATGACTTTTGTTTGGTGAGATACACATTTGGGTAAATACAGTTTTCCATCAGTCCAGTGGGAGTTTGTGGAAGATCTGAGTTCTAAAATGAATCCGTCTGTATTATATGTCACTATCTATGTAACAGTACACATAATTCAGTTTAAACATACATTTAACAAAATATGGGTCATTATATATTTATTATATATTTTTATTTGTCATGCTCAGTTTTGGCCCTTTTACATTATGGTAAAAATGGCTAAAAAATGGAATCACTTCTAAACTGATAAAGTGAAATTGTCAAACTAATTCAACATAATTCATAAAACATGACAGGTGCATATAACATCATAGGTGCAGGTTTTCAAGTTTTTGTGATTATATAATTGGTCTGAGAGATAAGACGTTTGGATAAATAGAGTTTTACATCAGTCATGTGGGAGTTTGTGGAGGATCTGAGTTTTAAAATGAATCCCTCTGTATGAATGCCATCAACAGAATTCTATCTAAAATATGAATTTAACTTAATATATATTTTCATTTATTTATATTTGTCACACTACAGTTTTGGCACTTGTTTGTATTATGGTAAAAAAAAATGCTAAAAAATTATGGAATTACTTCTACGTCACATTTGCTGCTGAAAATGATAAACCAAAATTAAACTAATTAAACTGATTCAGTATAATTAATATAACATGACAGGTGCATATAACATGACAGGTGCAGGTTTTCATGTTTTTGTGGTTATATAATTGGTTGACTGATTTTATAACATGTTTGGGTAAATGTAGTGTTATATTTATATAGTGGTAATTCTAAGGAAACCATTTATCAAAATCATCAACAGAATTCTATCTAAAATACAAAGACAGTTTAAACATTAATTTAACATAATATAGATGTTGATATATATATTTTTGTTACACTACAGTTTTGCTTGCCCTTGTTTATATTATGGTAAAATTATGGCAAAAATGTTAAAAAATATGGAATGACTTCTACGTCACTTCTGCTGCTGAAAATGAATAGAAAACTAACACAAAAATTGTCAAACTAATGCTGTGGTTTTGTGTGGATTTCAAAAACACAGAAATGAGGAAATGTTCAGGATTATTCAAACATGTGTGAATGGTTACAGATAATTCCAGGTGCATTTTTTAAAGATTTAAAGGTTAAAATAATACTAAATTCTGTTTGCAATTGATTCATATTTGTAATTGAAATGAAAAGTAACTCTCAGTGTCTAAGTATTGTCTGGAAAAAAAAAAAAGGGCAGATCACACAAGATAACTCTTTTTTCTGCTCCTTTTCATTCACTCCTTTTCATTTCCTATATGTTTACACAATGTTTCTGTCTTTTTTTTGTTATATATAATTTATGAATGAAATAAATAAGCAAATAAATGAAGTTAACTTGAGTCTGTGTGTAACATAAGAGGAGTCTGAGCCAAGGACCAGCCCTGAAACCAAAAACTGTTCCAAGTTTCAGCCGATTTTCTCACGAGGAATAAAAAGGATCATTCATTTGACTTCAAGGACGGACAGAAGAGGAGGGAGAGAGGGAGGAGAGGGGGGAGGAGGAAGGGAGGGAGACAGAGGAAGTAAAGAGAGGGAGGGAGAGAGAAGCAGGTAGGGACAGAGACCACGGAGAAGAGGGAGAGGAAGTGGTAAGAGGGAAAGAGTAAGAGATGTGGGGGCAGAGAGAGGGGGGTGAGTGAGAGGGAGAGAGATAACAGAGAGAAAGAAAGAGTTGGGGAGAAGGAGAGATGGAGGGAGAAAGGGTGGGAGAGAGAGAGGAAGGAAGAGAAGCAAGAGAAAGAGGGAAATGAGACAGAGAGAGGGAAGGTGAGAGAGGTAGGGAAGGAGAGAGCATGGGAGAAAGAGACAGAAGGGGAGAAGGGGAAAGAGGGAGGGAGGGAAGAGTAGGGGAGAGGTGGAGAGTGGGGGGGCAGTAGTAGGAAAAAAGGGAGGGAGAGAGAGACACGGAGAGATTGAGGAAGAGATGGCAGATAAGAGAGAGCGAGAGAGAGGGAGGGCAGAGACAGAGAGAGAAGGAAGGAGATAGAGAGAAGGAGGGAGGATCAGAGAAGGGGAGAAAGGGGAGCAGACCAAGAGAGAGACAAGAAGGGAGAGGAGTAAGACAGAAAAAGTGGGGGAAGGAGGAAGAGAGAGGGAGAGAGAGAGAGAGAGAGAAAGAAGGGTGGTAGGGATATAGAGAAAGAAGTGGAGATGGAAGGAGAGAGGGATGAAAATCAGAAAGAGGGACGGAGAAGAGAGCGAGTGAGCGAAAGAGAGAAAGAAGGAGGGATGTGCCTGATGATAGAGTTGTTTTGCCCCTCACAGTCTGGTGTTTTTAATCACAGGAGCCTTTGATTCTGTGTGCGTGTGTGTGTGTGTATGTGTGTGTTTGTGTGTGTGTGCGTGTGTTTGTGTGCGTTTGTGTGTCAGTGTGTGTATGTCTGTGTGTGTACGTATGTGTTTGTGTGGGTGTGTGTTTGTGTGTGTGTGTGTTTGTGTGTGTGTGTGCGTATGTCTGTGTGTGTGTGTGTTTGTGTGCATGTGTGCCTGCGTGTGTGTGTTTATGTGTGTCTGTGTGTTTGTGTGTGTGTATGTGTTTGCGTGTGTGTGTTTGTGTGTGTCTGTGTTTGTGTGCGTGTACCTGCGTATGTGTGTGTGTGTTTGCGTGTGTGTGTGTTTGCGTGTGCGTGTGTGTGTGTGTTTGTGTGTGTGTTTTGTTTAAGAGCAGGTGAAGACTTAAAGGGGAGGCCTTAAAGGGAATGTGCACAGGGCTCAAAAATCACCCATTATCAATTATTTATGGTTTAATTAAAAAAAAAAAAAAAAAATAGAGAGAAATTAAAAGTGTGTGTTGGAAAACTGTGAATGTGACTGAACCGAGCTTTTTCTTATATTAGAATTATTGCAGACAGATGAGAGAGAAAAAATGAAAAAAAAAAAGTAAAAAAAAAAACAAAAAAACCAAACAAAACGATCTATTCTCAGTGTTAGATTGACATTTAAAGACTCATTGCGTAACTTTTCTGGTAGAGTCTGTCACCTGCTTGTCTCCATGGATATGTTTTTGCTTTGCCTCAATTGTTCAACAATATGGCATTAAATGAATCTGTCTCAATGGACACAAGCTCCTTTTACCATTAGTTCAGTAGAGATCAGCAATTTCAGGACTGTGTTTTTAAACTTAGTTTAAAAACACTTCCTGTATTACCACATACTTTAATGGTCCCATATTACACTATTTTTCTGATCTTTGTTCTAATGTTGTTTCCTCATCACAAACACACCTGGAGTTGTGTTTTGTTTCATTCACACGTTTAACACACAAACCCTGCAGATTTAGGCTGAGCTCTTCTCTCAAACTGACAAAAAAAAAACAAAACAAAAAAAACAAATAAACAAAAAAAAAACAAAAAAAAAAAACACTCTGTTCCAAATTGTGATGTCATGTGGTAATACAGGAAGTGCTCCACTGTGTTTTTAACTAACTCCCTACACCCTCACTAGAATCATCTGGATGATTTCAGTCCTGGAATTGCCAATCTTTAAAAACACCACCACTTCCTGACATCACAAGGTGGAACAGAGCGTTTTGAGCTTTGGAGATGTAGACAGACTAATAATAAAGAGTTACTCAAACATGTGTGAATGAAACAAACACAACTGCAGTGTGTTTTTGAGGAGGTAGTGTGTTTTCAGTTTGACAGCTCCTTTTACCTTTAGTTCAGTAGAGATGACAAATTCCAAGGCATTATTTTATGAAATTATGATGTCTATGGAGTTTAAAAACACAGTGGAGCACTTCCTGTATTACCATATGACATCACAAGGTGGAACAGTGTTTTCTGTTTGAGAGAAGAATACGTAGAGCCTAAATCTGCAGGGTTTGGGCCCTTTAAAGTTCACCAGGAGCCCGTTTTCCGGTGCCGCCTTCAGAGGAGCTCAGGGAGAACGCTGCAGCTTTAATGAGTCACATCTCGTTCAGCTCCTTCATGGAATCGTGGAGAAGTTTAAAGTCACAGTTTGGAGAAGAGGCCAAGAGAAGCTCTGAGCTCCACCAGAGTAAAACTACAGCTTTAAAACAACAGAGAGACGGTTTAACCTGTGTCTGACCAACACCCCCCACTGAACACAAGCTCTCATGTGAAGAACACACCTGCTGGAGAGAGGGAGAGAGGGAGACGAGAGAGGGAGGAGAGAAGGAAGAGAGAGAGAGAGGGAGGAGGGAAGTGAGAGGGAGAGAGGAAGAGAGAGGGAGGGAGAGGAGATAAGGGAAATAACGGTCTCTGTATGGTCACCTGTGAACTAGAGAATGAAAGAGAAGGGGAGGGAAGGGGGAAGGGAGAGAGGGAGGACAGAGGGAAGGAGAAGGAAGAGAGAAGGTTGGAGAGAGGGAGGGATGGATGGCAGGACGAGATAAGGGAAACAGTGGTGTCTGTATGGTCCCCTCTGAACCAGAGAATAAGAGAGAAGGGGGAAGGAGGAAGGGGCAGAGGGAGGGAAAGAAAGAGAGACAGGCATGAAGAGAGGGATGAACGGAGTGAGAGAGAGAAAGAGAGACAGAGAGAGGAGAGAAAGATTAGAGAGAGGGAGGTAGAGAGAAAGAGGAGAGAGATAAATAGGAGATTATGAGGAAGAGAGAGATGGAGAAAGAAGGAGGGAGAGGAAGAGAGAGAGAGAAAGAGAGAGTGAGGGAGCGAGACCATCCCACGTGTCCCACCTCTCACTCTTTTCCTCCTTCTCCTCCTCTCTCCCTTTCTCCCATCACCTCCAGCCTGCTCTTTTTTCTCTCCTTCTCTCTCTCCCTCTCTCTCTCTAACCATCACCTCATCCTCTCCATCTTTCTTCTCTCCTCTCTGTTCATCTCTCCTCCTCTACCGCTCGTCTCCAGCAGAACGAGCATAAACAAAACTCCATGTTGTTAAGTGTCTGGCTTGTGTATTTCACCCTATTTGCCCTAAACTAAAGTTTAGGGTAAGTAAAAACTGCCACTTTTGGACGCGTCATTTTTAGAATGAATTAGAAGGGAAAGAGTGTGGCCACACTGCATACGTGGAGCAGAATGTCCTGCGCACGTAGATTTCAGAAAATAGGATCCATCGTGGTTTTTGATGCTCTACGTGAGCGTATCCCCGTCAGAATACAGAGCATCTGTTGTTGTATTTGTGCGTTTACCATTAGCACACCGCGCTCCTGGGGCAGTGTGTTTCCTTTGAAAGAGCCCAGGTTCAGAAAGACTGTTCATTAGTGCTTTGAAATTTACTTTTGAAATCCTCACGTTTGCTGTGGTCAGCGTGTAGCGACGGTAAATACAAGTCTGTTCAGTGGGTTAGTTTCACTGTAGACCTGATACAAGGGGCTGAACGCGCATAGGCAAGTTTGATCGACTTTCCCATCGAGAAACACAGAGCCAGAGCCGCACACGTACGTCCTGCTGGAGCTGCCGGTGTGGCCGCCCTCGGCCGGTGTGGCCGCCCTCGCGTTGACGTGCGGCTGTGGTTTCGTAAGGTGACATGTGCACTGGAGTCTAGGCCTTAATGTTCTCACCACAGCCTGAGCTCCTCAGACTCACACAAACGTCGGGACTCAGAGACGACTGTACGCACACTTTACTCACACAAAGAAGAGAAATAAACTCACACACAACAGCAGCACAACTAAAAAAAAAACTAAAAATAATTTTTCAATTTCCTGTTGTATGGCACCATTTTGAGGACTGCTGGCCATTCAAAAGATATCATCATTGGTTTTGAATTCTTAATTGCTATGGAAACCTATGGAATCCTAACTTTTCATCATTCTGATATCTATGGGGCCAATTAGTTGTAGCAACCTTATTATGAGTGGTCTCCATGGAGATGCTATTGGTTTGCCTGAACTGTTCCACAGTATGGCATTAAAAGTATCTATCTAGCTTTTATTTTATTATGGTTATAGTATGGTTTTTGTGGTTTTGTGGTTGTATCTAAAAGATTTAGTTTTTTTCTCACTTTTAATTATTGTTTTTCCAAGGCAGCCACATCTTTGTTCTCTGTACAAATGAATATATATTTAAAGCCCCAACCTGTAACTTTTTAGCCAAAAAATAAACTAAAATAAAAGCATGTTTTTCTTGTGGTGAAAAACATGCATCCTCAAAGTGTGTAGGCTTGCATCTCCACAGACCCGACTCTTATTGGTGCTGGAGGAGGGCCTCACTTGTTTGTTTCCATGGAAATGTTGTTCCTTTATCAATAATCATCCGCAGTACGGCATAAAACCACCTGTCTCCAAAAAAGAATGTTCCGAAGTATGGTTTTAACTTTGGATGTAGTACATTTAGTTGAGTAGAGATTGGACTTCCAGGACTGAAATCCAAATGATTCTAGTGAAGTACACCTTCACTAGAATCATGGAGTTTAAAAACACAGTGGAGCACTTCCTGTAATGATTTCCATAAAACATCACAAGTGTTTTCTGTTTGAGAGAAAAACTCAGCCTAAATGTGCAGATCTGCAAATCTCTGTAATTACTGGGCCTATTTACCTGAAATAAAACTGACACAAAGTTCAATGTCTTCTCTGTCAAACCAGATCAAGTTACAGGTCAGATCTGTGGGGAGATGACCGCACTCACAGCCAGAATACCTGTTTTTCTAGGTATTTTTGAGCTCTAATAAAAACCACCTGTAAGGCAGAGCTGTTTAATGTCACACTGTGGAACATTCGAAGCAGAGCAATGACATAGCCATAGAAACAAACTGGTGACGGATGCCCAACCGAAAAGTTACACAGTGCACTTTTAAGTTAGCAAAAAATGATAAGTCTGTGCAAATCTGTCACAAGTGTAAAAAATGTAAATTGAAGCAAAAAAAAAAAAGCGAATCACTGAGGCCCCGCTCCACATTTGTACGAGTCTGTACACACCTCGGCTTTAAATCATCTTTCTAATTACCACGCTCTGTATACACGTGCTTCCTCTCAGCCATCTCCCACAATGCATCTGTTTGAGTCCGCATTATTGATGAGCGTGTCCCGGGAGTGCTGCAGTTTGCACATTGGATGCCAGATCTGCACAAAAACAAGCGAAAAGGCGCGAGCTCTTCTGGCGTCAGCTGCAGATTCTCCAGACAAAGTGCTGAGCTGCTGCTGTCCAGCTTCACACAAAACACTGACTCCAACTCCAACAAACGACAGAGTGACACAGGAGGAGAAGAGGAGAAGAAGAACAAGATGGAGTGATGGAGAGAGGAAGAGAGGGAATGCAAGCAAAATGAGAGGTGGGGAAAAGGAACACAAGGAAGGAGGGGGGTAGAGAGGGAGAGCAAACAAAAAGAGGAGAGAGGGGGGTGTGAGGGAGGTAGAGAGGGAGAGAAGGAGAGAGGGAATGCAAAAAAGGGCAGAGAGAGGAAGAGAGGGAACGCAAGCAGAGATGGAGAAAGGGAATGCAAGGAAGGAGGGAGTGCAAACAGAAGAGAAGAAGAGAAGAGGGGGCATGAGGGAGGTAGAGAGGGAGAGAAGGAGATGGAGAGATGGAGAGAGATGAAGTTATGGAGAGAGAGAGTAGAAGTAGAGAAAGGGAACGCAAGGAAGGAGGGAGGTAGAGAGGGAGTGCAAACAGAAGAGAAGAAGGGGGGGCGTGAGGGAGGTAGAGATGGAGAGAAGGAGGGAGAGAAGGAGAGAGGGAATGCGAAAAAGGCCGGAGAGAGGAAGAGACGGAACGCTAGCAAAAAGAGAGATGGAGAAAGGGAACGCAAGGAAGGAGGGAGGTAGAGAGGGAAAGAAGGAGGGAGGGAGAGAGGGAATGTGAAAAAAGACGGAGAAAGGAAGAGAGGGAATGCAAGCAGAGAAAGAGATGGAGAAAGGGAACGCAAGGAAGGAGGGAGGTAGAGAGGGATAGAAGGAGGGAGAGAAGGAGGGAGAGAGGGAACGCAAGCAGAAAGAGAGATGGAGAAAGGGAACACAAGAAGGGAGGGAGGTAGAAAAGGAGGGAGGGAAAGGGAGGGAGAGAGAGAGGGAAAAAGTGCAAACAGAAAGAAAGAAGGAGAGAGGGAGCGCAAACAAAAAGAGAGGGAGGGAGGTTAGGTTAAGGAGGAATGGGGAGAGAGAATGCAAGCAGATAGAGAGAAGGAGAAAGGGAATTCAAGGAAGGAGGAAGGTAGCGAGGGAGAGAAGGTGGGAGAGAGAGTGACAGAAAGGGAGGGAGGGAAAGAGAGGGAGGGAAGAAGAGGGAGGGAGAGGGAAGGAGACGGAGGAAAGGGGAGGGAGAGGGAGAGAATGCAAGCAGACTGAGATAAGGAGAACGGGAAACAGAAAGAGAGTGAGAGAAGAAGCGAGGGAGTTTGAAGAGAGGGGCAGACAGCAAACTGGAGAAAGGGAGAGAGAGGGGAAGAGGGAGAGAGAGAGGAAGAAAGGGAGGGAGTGAGGGAATGCAAACAGATGGAGAGATGAAGTTATGGAGAGAGAGAGCGAGAGATGGGGATGAGAGAGGGAGAGAGAGGTAGAGAGGGAGGGGGAGAGAGGGAACGCAAACAGATGGAGAGATGGAGTTATGGAGGGAGAGAGAGAGGGATGGAGATAGAAGAGACGGGGGAGAGGGGACGCAAACAGAAAGAGATGAAGGGGGGGTGCAAGCAGATGGAGATAAAGTTAAGGGGGGGGATAGAGAAGGAGCGATGGCGAGAGAAGAGAGAGGGAGGGAAGAAAGAGAAGAAAGAGAAGAGGAATACATCTGTGTACTAAATGAGCCTGGTTTCTTACAGTAGGACGTATGAGGAGCCGTCTTCAGTCTGTAAAGAGCCGATTCCTCAGGACGTGGACGGTTTTGGATTGAGCTCTGGTTATGGTCAAAGAAAACACATGTTCTGTAGAGATTTATTCTGATGTATGGGCTGAATATGAAGGGCGAGAACATAAAATGTCTTAAATGTGTGGCCCAAGTGGGGACTGTCCAATATTCTACATTTTGTCCCTTTTGTGAGTCCAGCCCTTTGAGACAGATCAATAAATCAGCCTGGGAGTGTGTTATGTCATACCTCATAGCCATATGTCATACCTGTTTTATTTATTTGTGTTGTTTTTATTATATTAAACTGTAGATTTTTTATTTTTAATTTGTCGATGTGCAACACTTTGGAAACCGCTTTGTTTATAAAATGTGCTTGAAACAAAGTGGACTGGATTGAATAGAACTTTCAGTTAATAAAAGAAACAAGCCCACTTCTGGATCGGAGAATTATGGCTCCCGTTGGGCCCAAAGGGAGCCGATTCCTGTCTTCACCCTTTACGAAATGCTGGACGCTGTCAGCTCCTCCTATGGACAGCTGTGGAGTTTTTCCCCATTTGTGCTAAAATAACTGCACGACGCTGCTGAATCCTACGAGTATCAGGGGTTACAAAAATAAAAAAACAGAGCAGTGGGCGTGTACTGAGCCGTGCGTTATCCAGTTTTTACTCATGTATGGAGTCTTAGGGCACTCGCACCAGCCCAAACCACAGCCTCTAAACCAAACATGTTCATTCTGTCTTCTTCTGTACTTTAACTTCTTGGGTTCTTTTTTAAAGACAGTACAGTAACGTGTATTTACCTTGTTGACATGTTTCGGATTGTCGTATTGTCTTTAAAAAAAGAACCCAAAAAGTTACAGCCTCTAAAGCAGCAGTCTGCAGCATTCTTCCTCCAGCGCACTACCTTTACAAAACGAAAATGCCAGAGAGCGATTCATTTTACCGGTTGAGTCTTAGATGGGAACAGTTAGATGCCTTTTAAACAAAAAACATTATCCTGTTATTAGTGCATCAAAATTATACATTTACAAAGATAATTAATCACATTTTTGTTAGTCAACACAATACGTATAATTCGTTTAAATCCTTTGGTAGTAGTAGTTGGAGTAAGTTAATAGCTGGAAGGGAGCAGACTACAGGTTTGTGTTCACACTCACATTCTCAGACTCTGGTACACATGTGCACTGTCCCTACCAACTAAACCAATGACAGTAGTATATACTTCCTGCTATAGGTGTCATTTTGAGGACTTTTTCCACACAAAAGCTTTAATATTTATGTTTAAATATTGAATCTCTATGGCAACGGTCCTAATTTCTCATAATTCTTAAACCCGTAGGACTGTTGTGAAGTAAAACCCTGTCCCCTCCTGAGTGTGTGTGAACAGGAGTAGCTCTGTACCCGTCTGATCTTGTGCAATCGCCGTGGAGACAGGCTCTTGGTGCTGGTGGGAGACCCTCCACACACGGCCAGACTGTCGTCCTCCTCCTCCTGCACAAAACATAACATCAGATTTAAAAACAAACACATACATATGCTCCTTTCTGCTCTGAATGGTCACTCCATAGACCCCAGCACCTGCATCAGTCATGACTCAGTGCTAGTGCAGCCTCTGCAGCTCAGGGAATTCTGGAGGTTCTGAACTCCACATGAGACCTGTCCATAAACTGACAATGAGACAAACTTGGATGTGTCTCTGTCTGCATGTGAAGGCTCTGGAGACACAGGGTCAGTTACAGGTGCATTTAAAGCTGCATTTAAAGCTGCACAGTGGAACTTTCCAGGGAAAGCTATAACATCACTACAGAGACGATGCGTTTTTTTTTTTGTTTTTTTTTAGGTATTTTTAAGCAGTACAAACCCTTGTAATTGAATAAAGATAGCTATGGTTAATGCCATATTGTGGAACATTCCGGGCAAAGCAATAACATACCATAATGATTTCAGGTTTCATAGAATATAACCAAACAAAGTCACATTAAAGCTGCATTGTGTAACTTTTCTGGTGGAGGGTCCGTTAAATGATCTTCTTTTCTCCATGGAGGTGTTATTGCTTTGTCTGGAATATTTCACAGTATGGCATTAAACCTTTCTATCTTCATGGAGACCAAACCAGACTGAGTTACAGGTCAGATCTGTGACCACACTCACAGTCAGAATGTCTGTTTTTCTAGATATTTTTGAGCAATAAAACCACCTGTAACTGAATAAATATAAAGTAGAGCTGTTTTTTGAATATTCCAGGCAGTGTAATGACATCTCCATAGAAACAAGCAGGTGACAGACCACCAACAAAAAAGTTACACAGTGCAGCTTCAAAACAGTAAGAGCACAGGCTACTTATATTTCCTTTAAATTTATAGCTGAAGTTCTTCAAGAATTCAAAACAAAGACTCTTGGACTGGCTCATTTGTATTTTGAACTGACACGCTCCATGTTTTGTGTGTATGCTAGCGCTAACCTCTCCCCCTCTCCTTCCCCTCTCTCCCCTCTCTCCTCCCTTCCTCTTGTTCCCAGATCAAACTGCTGTTGCCGTATCAAACGCATCAGGGTTATAGAAACATACATTACTTTGAGTGAACGAGGCGCTGATGAAACATGCACACACAACGAGAGGGTCGGGATCGGGGACATGACAGGACGTAGCCAGAGGCCCATTGCTTTAAAATGTACAAGCTGGAACAAAGCGGAGCGCGCCACTCACTGCTCATTAGCAATCAAACCCCAGTGTAAAACCGCACGCCTGTCTGTTAGCATGAGCGAGAGGGGGACGTGGGGAGGGGGACATGGAAAAATGGAAAAAAAATATACATACATGTTTGAAATGTTACTCAAATTCAGAATAAGAATCTTTAGTTGGGAAGTCTGAACAGGACAAATCGTGTTTCCTGGTGTTTAGTATGAAAAGGCCCATATTAGGCTATTTTCTGATCTATTTTCTGATTCTAATCTTGTTTCCTCATCGCAAACACACCTGGAGTTGTGTTTTGTTTCATTCACACATGTTTAACACACAAACCCTGCATAATTAGGGTTATTTAAAGTTCTTCTTTATGTATTTAATATTTATTGTGATTTGTAGCCAAGCGTGATGAGTGAATTAATTATTTATGGGACAAAACCATTGTGTGCTAGAGCACTGTAACACTTTATTTGTAATTGTGTTTTTAGATGTTTATTGTGTAGAGTGTGGAGGAATGAAATGTGAAATCAGCTTCTCAAATCTGCAAAACAAATTTACCTACGGGTACAAATAAAGCGACCTAACCTAAGCTAACTGTCATGTGGTAATACAAGAAAGGCTCCAGTGTGTTTTTAAACTCCACTGAGCTGTTCACTTGAAAACTACCACTTCATGACATCACAAGAGTGTTTTGAGCTTTGGCGATGCAGACAGACTAGTAATAAAGTGTTACTCAACATGTGAATGAAACAAAACACAACTCCAGATATTAACTGCATTAATCTCAGTTATCCCGAATATCTCAAACAGTATTTAATTCCATTCAGATCCAGATTTTTTGTTGTCCCAAGAGTCAAAAAACAAATCGGAAAACACTTATTTAAATGTAAAGTTTCCTTTGATTGGGACACTTTTCCCTCATCGATTTGCACGTTAACTTCTGTCCCTGCATTTAAAAATGCTCTGATGCGATATTTACATAACCCGTGTAACTGTTTTTGATCATCTTGTTGACTATTTTTGTGACTATATTTAAATTCTGTCGTAGTTTTTGTTCAAATGTGACTTATTTTGTGTCTAACAGTCAAGTATGAGTGAGTGTGCGTGTATGGTTGTGTTTTGTTTTTCTGCTTTTTTTTTTTCAGAATTTATGTAAGCCTACTGCCCTACTATATCTGTCTTCTGAGGACCCCCTCGAAAGATTCAGATTCAGATTCTAAAATAAGATCTTTTTCTTGTAACATATGCACTGCCCAATGAAATCTCCAAAAGGTAAATTCACAAATGTTGAACCTACCTGATGGTTTCTTTTAATGTGGAGACCCAAGATCTTTCTGTATTACAACACAATTCTGCATTTCAACAATATTTTATTATGTTTGAGCTGCACCTTTTGTATTAAATATTATTGGCCTATAGAATGTGTGTATTTGAAACCCAGCGTTAGCTCACGGTCTCCTCTGTTTACATGATCTTACTCTTGCTTTGAGGCGTCCCTTTATGTCCTTGATCCCTTTCTTGGCGTGACTCTTGGCCTAAAGAGAAGAAACAAGAAAGAACTGTTACTCTTCATCCAAATACTAGTTTCGTGGAGATTTGGGGGGAAAAAACACAAACAAGCTCCGGAAAACCTGGAAAATTTAAACAAAAAACGCCATAAAACATTATAAATAAATATAAAAACACACTCTCATTACATTGTGATGTGTGATAACCATTCAAAAAGGCAACTAATCATTTGCTTGCTGATAAATAAGAAATCAGAAAAATATGCTGAGGCAATAGAAAAAACAATATTTGAAAGCCCTTTTTGTGCAGAAAAACTTGTAGCACTGAGATTTTAGCCTATGGTCAATGGTCACATTTTTATACAGCGTTTTTCACCTTCAAGGCTCAAAGCGCTTCACAACAAGAAACCACTCACCCACACACTCATACACCAGTGTACACATACACTAGGGGTGAGGTGCCCAAGGACACAATGGCAGCATTCATCTAAAGCTAATGCCTCTTGATGTTGAATTAATGGTTTTGTTTTGTTTAACTTTTCTGGAAGACAGTCCACCACCCACTGGTCTCATGAAGAGGTTATTCCTTTGTCTGGAATGTTCCACAGGATGGCATTAAACTGATCTAACTCACAATAACAATGTATAAACATATGGCGGACCTTCTCCCAGAAAAGTGACGTAGTGTACCTTTAAATTGTAGGTTAAAGTGGTGGTGGAATTCCTAAATCTTGTCTGCGTCAGGAGAAGGAGATGAGAGGAGGAGAGAGGAGAGGAGAGAGAAGATAGAGAAGAGAGGAGAGAGGACAAGAGAGAGAAGGAGAGAGGAGAGGAGAGGACAGGAGAGAGGAGAAGAGAGAGGAGAGAGTAGAGAGGAGGAGAAGAGATAGGAGAGAGGAGAGGAGAGAGGAAGAGAGAGGACAGGAGAGAGGAGAGGAGAGAGGAAGAGAGAGGACAGGAGAGAGGAGAGGAGAGAGGAAAGGAGAAGAGAGAGGAGAGAGAAGAGAGGAGAGGAGGAGAGAGGAGGAGAAAAGAGAGGAGAGAGGAGGAGAGAAAAGAAAAGAGGAGAGAGGAGGCATCGTGCAGATTACATATCAAAACATGTTGCATTAATATTCGGCGCTGGATCCTTGTACCATCACAAGAGCTTTGATCCCACGGCAAAAAAAAAAAAAAAAAAAGAATAAAATAAAAGAAAAACTACAGAAAGACAAAAGGCTGGATAAGAGAGATTTAAAATGGGCAACATGACATGAGCTGCTCTTGTGCCATGGATAACAGCTACGCCAGACACCCTAGATTCACTAGGGCTTAGATAATGTATGGGATCTTTGAGTCCAGGTTTGACCAAATTAGCTTCTCTGTGCCCCTCAAAATAAAGGTAAACTGTGTAACTTTCTAACAAGGGGCTGCGTAAATGTTAGTGTTCTATTTTTTCAGGTTTTTTTTAACAATATATTATTTCACTATCAGGTTAAAGGGCTCATATCATTCTTTTCTGATCTGTTCTAATGTCGTTTCCTCATCACAAACACACCTGGAGTTTTTCCCTCAAACGGAAGAAAAACACTCTGTTCCACCTGGTGATGTCATGTGGTTTTTAAACTCCAGACACGTTCACTTTAATCATTGGGATGATCTCAGTCCTGGAATTGCCGATCTCTACTGAACTAAAGGTAAAAGGAACTGTTAACGTGAAAACTACCACTTCATGACATCACAAGGTGGAACAGAGCATTTTGGGCTTTGGAGATGTAGACAGACTAATAATGCAGGATTACTCAAACATGTGTGAATGAAACAAAACACAACTCCAGGTCTGTTTTTGAGGAGGTAACAACGTTATAACATGACTTAAAGCTCGCAAGAGTCTGTTTTGTGTAATATAGGATTTTTAAATGTACGCTAACAATAGTATACAGATTCAAAATAAGTTACCAAAATCAGA
Source organism: Taenioides sp. WSHXM2023 (assembly GCA_029959045.1). NCBI lineage: Eukaryota > Metazoa > Chordata > Actinopteri > Gobiiformes > Gobiidae > Taenioides > Taenioides sp. WSHXM2023. The sequence continues at coordinate 31,780,461 of CM057095.1, read as the reverse complement.
TCAGCACAAAATAAAAACTTGAATCGAGAAAAGAGACAGAAATAGTGAACACTGTGGAAAAGTATATAATTGAATCTCATTTAGAATAATTAAAGAAATATGATCGTACCTTTGTCACTGCAGTGTTGATAAAAGCTCCTCCTCTCTGTAAAAACACACATTTCACTTTTAGAAACAAAACAAGATAAATAATAAATCATAAAAATAATAACTATGACAGATTTTGTAATAATTATTTTCATTAAAGACAGTGGATATACCCAAGTATAATGATTATTTTTGTACTTATTAGGGGTATATTGTAATGTAAACCACATTTAGGGCAGATTAAGCAGTGACATCATACTGGAGGTGTTCTGCATGTATGTTTATGACAAAATGTTCAGTAGTTACCATGGAGACTCAATGCACACAGAAGCAAACACTGCTAAAAAGATTTAAAACTCAAGAAAAAAATACAAAATGGATTTCCAGGAGTCTATGATCATTACGAGCGTTCATGGTCGGGTTTAAGAGTTTGATTTTCAACAAAAAGGTGAGAGTGACTCACTGAAAAACTGTTGGCTAATGCTAACTAGCTTGTGACTGTCACTGTATGTGAGAGGGACTTGTTTAACAGTAAAAGTCAGCTCATCTGTTGTAGTTCCAATTAAATCAGTTCTTTATGGTCAGATTGTGTTTAAACAAAACTCAGATTAAAGTTTTAACTTGAGTAAAAGAGCTTCAGACAGAGCAGTGCTTACAGATAGCATTACACCTCAAGGGAACGTTGATGATATCAGCTGCAAAGTATGAATATCACAAAATTATTCTCCATCGGCATGAGCAATATTATAGCTTTGGAATGTGCAGGACTTTTCTTCCCATCACTAGTACTCTTAAAATATATTTTAAAGGTGCATTGTGTAACTTTTCTGTTGGGAGGGTCCATTGCCTGATTGTCTCCATGGAGATGTTATTGCTTTGTCTAGAATGTTCCACAGTATGACTTTAAACAGCTCTACTTTACATTTATTCAATTACAGCTGCTTTTATAGCTCAAAAATACTTAAAAAAAAAAAAAAAAAATCTGACCTGTAACTTGGTCTGGTTTGGTCTCCATGAAGATAGAAAGGTTTAATGCCATACTGTGAAACATTCCAGAAAAAGCAATAACATCTCCATGGAGAAAAACATTTGACGGACCCTCCACTAGAAAAGTTACACAGTGCAGCTTTAACAATATAACATTTTGACACAGACGTGATCCATATCTAGTTTATATACTGTGTGTTTTTTTTTTCTCCACTGTTCAGAGGGAGCAGTCTAATTGCTGCAGACTTCAAACTCCAGTAACAGCTCTCCAAAGGTTTCCCATCGACTGCTTTTAAAACCACACTTCAGTAAATACACTGTTTTTTTGTTTTTTTGTGTGTGTTTTTTAACTAAATTTAGAGACTCAAAGGAGGCACTGGACGAGCATCTCAAGTGGATCACATTCCTTCAGGGGAAACAGACTTGGGAATTGAACCCTCAACCTTGTGCATAAATACACTACAAAACTGCTTTCTTGAGTCTCATTCACTCATATTTCCCAGTAAATTTAAATGTTTAAATGTAGAAAATGCCAGAAGACAAGAGGACACTGGACAAACTGCTCTCCATCATGGACACTCCTGCTCACCCACTGCACCAGACTATAGAGGGACAGAGGAGATAATACTCCCTACAACTGTACAACAACTCACCCACTGCACCAGACTATAGAGGGACAGAGGAGCTCATTCTCTAACAGGCTCCTACAGCTCCACTCAAACAGTGAGAGATACAGGACTACATTCATAGAATTTTTAAATTGCCTAAAAGTTAACTTTGTAAGAGTTAGCCTACCCCTGCTCTGAGCCCAGGCTAGAGCCACTCTAGCAGCTCTTGCTCTGATTGGTCAGAGCTGCACGTTTCTGACATCACATGTTTTGCGGCATAAGGCCAGTATTCAGGAAGTAACGCTTTTTTGGTGCAATGCGATCCAAAGAGCACAGGTCATTGAAAACAATACACCGCCATCTTGGATTCATCTTCCAGATCATAACCAGGAAACCAAACTCATAACTAAGGAAACCAAACTCATAACTAAGGAAATGCAGGTACATTTCCGGGTCAGGCTGCATGTGTGAATGGGTCTTAACAGAGCTTTCTTCTTTAATTCATTTAACTAGATACAATAAGTTAAAATATATAATAAATATAATAAATATTTGTTTTGTTTTGTTTTGTTTTGTTTTGTACCAATTAAAGAGCTAGCAATATGGTTGTGAGCATGTGAGGTTAAAGTTGCACTGCATAACTTTTCTGGTCAAACATCAGTCACTGTTTTGTCTCCTAGGAGATGTAATAACTTGCTCAGAATGTTCCACAATATGGAATTAGGAGCTTTGGAGATGTAGACAGTCTAAGAATAAAGGGACACTCAAACATGTGTAAATGAAACAAAACACAACTCCAGGTCTGTTTTAGAGGAGGGAACAACATTCTAACACGACTTAAGCTCACAGGAGTCAGTTTGGCATAAAATAGGACCTTTAAAGATTGTCAATAAATATGGAACAGTCTACAAAAAGTTCACTGTGTCAACCATTTTGTGATGTGCAGAGGTCAAAAGATTGAAATAAGAAAAGAAAAACAAACTATATTAATATAAAAGTCTTACTGATCTATAATATTCTCTTTGAAAGCATTCTGTAGCATCTTTGAAACCTTAAAAGTGACACAAGCCTGATTGATTTGTCAACGCTAACATTTTGACACCACATCTCTCCTCTCTCTCTCCTCTTTTGTGCAGTTTTCTTTCTTATCTCTCCTTTCTTTTTGGTCTCCGATGTTAGCTAAACGTCTATACAGCAGTAGTGAAAAAAAAAAAAAAACGAAAGAGTGAGCGCCTTTTTTCATATAGATCGCTGCCCGTCAGAAAATATGAACTTTAAACCAAGCTTTTGAAGACCACTCTGGAGGACTAATTCCAGCTAGGAGCAAAAAAGAAGAGGAGGAAGAGGAAGAGAGGGGGAGGAAGAGAGGGTAGTGACATAGATGAAAGGGTGAGGGAGAGGGGAGGAAGAGGAGAAGACATGTATTTCAATTGACGACTGTCAAATCAACACGTCCGCCGAAAAGAAGGCTGCTGTCACGTCAAATCACTTGTCTTAAAGCGGGGAGATGTCATCCTGCACGCGCCGCTTCACACGCCAAACGCACCCCGCTCCAGAACACGGACGCCACCCGGGCCGGCTCCACAGCGCTGCACATCAAACGCACCCGTCCAGTCAGGCCAGCTATAGTCCGTCACGTCGCTAATTTAATAAGGGCCAGGAAATGAAAAAGGAAAGGAAAGGGGTGGGAGAGGTGTATTTTACAGAAATGGAAGGCTGGTTTAAGAGTAGAGAGGGGGAGAAAGTGTAGAATTCAAATATAACTGCAAAGACAGAGAAAAGGGTTGTTTAAGAATAAGAAAATTGGTGGTAGGTCAAAAGATGCACGTTTGTGGACGTTGGCTGCTTTTTAGAACTGATAGCTAAGGCTGATTTTTTTATTATTCTTTATCTTTTTACTATTTTTTTTTTTTTTTTACCAAAAATTAGTCTATAATAGTGTTGTAATGATGCTAAAACCTACTTTACAGCTGATGTCATCAACATTCCTGCCCTGTCTGAAGCTCTGTTACTCAAGTTAGACTTTAATCTGAGCTTTGTTTTAACTGAATTTTTACTTAGCTGGAACTAAAACAGGTGAGCTGATTTGTGCTGTTAAAAGTCCCTGTCAAATAACACTACAGTCACAAGCTAGTAAGCATTAGCCAACAGTTTTTCAGTGAATCTCTCACCTTTTTGCTGAAAATCAAACTCCTAAACAGGACCATGAACACTCAGACTAATCACGGGCTCCTGAAAATGTGCTCTTTAAATCCATTTTGTGTGTTTTCTTAAGTTTTCAGACTTTTTTTTTGTTGCAGTGTTTGCGAATGCATGCATTGTGTCTCCATAGTAACTGCTGTACATTCCATCAAAGAAATACATGCACAACCCCTCCGGTGTAACTTTACTGCAAAATATCAATACTTTACTTGAACTGAGTATCTTGTTTCGATATAGTTCTAGAATTGGTTAATATTCTACGAGAACAGTTTGAGTACCTTGACCGTGTGCATCCATTGCTGGTAATGTCTGGAATTACCTGCAGAGAAAAACAAAACATAACATATTTTTGAACGGTGTTTAATATAAACATAGACTGAGAAAAAAATAAATACATTTTTTGTAATAGTAGCTTTTAAAAGAGTTTAAAGAGCCAATAAACACCCTCCCAAAGCTTTACTCCGCTCATAAGCAAAATCTGAAAAATCCTCCAAAGCGGGTTGGGCGGAGTGGGTGTGGGGCGGGCTTTGGAGCGATGATTGACAGGTGACCGACAGCCACAACAATCCAACATGGCACGGACCGGTGAGCTCCAGACTTTGAAACAGAGCGGACATTTGTGCTCGGATCACGACGTTTCCCTTTTCTCCAGACACGGCGGGACATCGCAGTGCCCAGCAGTGACAGGTAGGGGGCATGGCTGAGAGAGGCTCCTCACGTACCGCTCGTAGACCGCCAGGGGCTGTGCTCGTCACGTAATAATCTCAGAACAGCATCTGCCTCATTGGAGGCCGTTAGTCCAACCTGGAAATTCAAATGTTCTGGCCATAGGCCCAAAAGTCAAATTTTTAACAAATATGCACTAAAATGACAAAATAAGGCCAGGGATTGATATACACTTCTATTTTAGACCCATTTACACAGTTAATCAGTAGGGAAAAAAAGTGATTTGGGTGTTAGGTGGCCCTTTAAAATGTTCAAAAGAAGTTTAAAAGGGCGACTGAATATTGATGTTAGAAGTCAGTGGTCTATCTCCTGTTTTCAGAGGTACAGGGTTCATATGGAGCTGTGGATCCGGTGACAGAGCAGAGCTGGAGGTGATGGTCCCATTGGAAACAGTTAACACTCACAACGCACTTTTAATCTGCTCCACTCTCCGAGGCTCTCAGTCATTTCTAGTAAATCTGATCACAAGAAAAATCCTGACAAAGTTGTTATAAAAACGTTGTAATGTTTCTTTCCATTTGCTTTGGGAAAAAAAAAAAAAAATGACCAGAATTTTATTAGTTTGATTGTATGTATTGAATGTATTTTTAGTCAAATAAACACAATAATCTTTAGCAAACAATAGGCTCTATTCACGCTTACGTCACAAACCAGGAAGACATTTGGAAACATGCGATGAAAACTTCCGGTGTATTTCCCGACACTGGACTAACCCACCGACTGTGATAAAACCCATTGAAGTAAATGTGATCAGCGGTAAAATGAAGACTCCATTCGTATGTTCTGTTTGGAATCATCTTGAATTTGGCGCCCTCGTCTCTTCTAATCACATGGACCCAGTGCGCTCAGTTGTGTGTCAGTGGGGAAATTATGAAAAGATGAGGGATGTTTGTAATTGTTGATTAGCCGAACATAATGGAAAGCTACAATGATGAGTAGATGAAGAAAACTGGGACATTTTCTAATTTTTCCTAGATTTATTCAGACTTACGACCGTGAACAGAGCCCGCCGGAAGTTGTAATCGCATGTTTCCAAACGTCAGCCTATTACAATGAGGAACGGAACATTCCCACAGAGACTTTTCTCAGCTCCACTCTGTTTATTACTGTTTAATATCATTTTCTTGGCCTTTGAGTGAGTATTTATCAGTAAAAGAGTTTATATTTTAAGAGTAAATTTGATCGAACTAATGTCAAATATAAGACTTGACCAAAGTACAGTTACTATAGCAACTGTGCATCTGGGCATGCTCATTTTGAAAAAGGGTTCCAAATCAGGCAATGAAAAGCGATGAAGAGTTAGTGTGTAGAGTCATTCTACTGACTGTCGGTAGTCGATAAATCAGAGTCAGTTCTCCCGACTTCCGTTGTAGATGCGTTCCATTGAAACAGTTGGGGAAAATATGGACGCCCAAGAAAGGTTCATGTTTATTTTGTTGGCTTATGAATACTAGATACAGTATGCAGAACGACATTTGGGACGGGTTACAGATAACTCACTAGGGCTACATCCGAATCACAAAGAACTCAACCCTCTCTGACTGAACCCTGAGGTAGTTAACGTCAATTATCGCTAGCTCCTGCTAATAAATAGAGCCTGTTAGCTAACATTAGCTATTGGTGACTCAATTATGGCAGTTTGACTATGACATGTTCAGAAAAAAACTTCTGTCTACTGTCAAATGATGTGAACGAACGTCTAAATGTCACTACAAAGTTTTTAGAAGACACTTTCTCTGCACAAACACAACTGAACATATCAAAATGACAAGACAATTGTCCCTGTTTACTGTGTGCGCCGACATTTCTGCTCTGACGTAAATCCAACCAACTCGTCTGCACCAGACTAGCCCGAGTTTGTGTTTCGGGACCCCAATGTGATTGGCCGTTCCATTGCACTTTGTCGAGGTGGAGGCCAGTTTTCCCCGAGTCCCGAGCACAAGAGAATGCGTCATTAGCCATGTATTCTTAGTGTGCAGAGTTAGCATGTAGAAATAGCCGTGTCATTGTCCGATATTGTCCCTTTTAAATTTAACTCGTTTAACTCTTTAAAGGTGTTTTTGATTAGTTCTGTTTGCTGTAGCTACACGTATTGCTAGAGTATGCTCAGTAAAGTTAGCAGTGTAGAGCTAGCATGTAAAGTTAGCCGTGTTACTGGTGCAGAGTTATTTGTGTAGTGTTAATGTGTAGAGTTAGCCGTGTTAGTGGTGTAGAGTTATTTGTGTAGTGTTAGTGTGCTGAGTTAGCCGTGTTAGTAGTGTAGAGTTATTTGTGTAGTGTTAGTGTGTAGAGTTAGCCGTGTTAGTAGTGTAGAGTTATTTGTGTAGAGTTAGCCGTGTTAGTAGTGTAGAGTTATTTGTGTAGTGTTAGTGGGTAGAGTTAGCCGTGTTAGTAGTGTAGAGTTATTTGTGTAGTGTTAGTGTGTAGAGTTAGCTGTGTTAGTGGTGTAGTTATTTGTGTAGAATTAGTGTGCAGAGTTAGCCGTGTTAGTAGTGTAGAGTTATTTGTGTAGTGTTAGTGTGTAGAGTTAGCCGTGTTAGTAGTGTAGAGTTATTTGTGTAGTGTTAGTGTGTAGAGTTAGCCGTGTTAGTAGTGTAGAGTTATTTGTGTAGTGTTAGTGTGTAGAATTAGCCGTGTTAGTGGTGTAGAGTTATTTGTGTTGTGTTACCGTGTAGAGTTAGAGTGTAGAGTTAGCCGTGTTAGTGGTATAGAGTGATCCGTGTAGAGTTAACCTGTAGAGTTATCAGTGCAGAGTTAGCGTGTAGTGTTAGCGTGTAGAGCCGTGTACTCACTGCCACAGAAGCCCCCCTCGGTGATCTCCTCTTCAAACACGTCGGTGAAACCTCGGCCTGCATTCAATTTGGCCAAGCGACCGTCGATGAACTGCAAGCATAAATCACAGGCTGGTTATTACGGGGAGTACAAGCGACGCGGATCAGGCTAGCTAGGTGCGCGCTAATAGGATTTTCTAACCCGGAGCAGCTGAGGAGCCCGGCCTGTCTGCATATAAGGAAGTTTCATTTCCGCTCTCTGTAAAGGCCCAGATCATAAAAGTCACAGTCGTAAATATGGGGAAGCTGGGACCAAGTTTCATGTTGTTAAGTCAGTCAGGATATTAAGTGCAAATGCAGGAGTGGTTAGAAATAACATTAGAGATTAAGGCAAATCAAAACTATTTACAATGGAAACTAAAAAAAACAAAGAGAATAAAGGAAAACAGTCCATTTTGCAGTCTTAAAGGGTCTGTATTACACTATTTTCTGATCTGCTATACCGTTGTTTCCTCATTAAAAGTGCGTTGCATCACTTATCTGGTGACGGTCCATTAAAAGCTTTTCTCTAATGAGCTGTTATTGATTTATCTGGAATGTTCCACAGTATGGTATTAAACATTTCTATCTTTGTGGAGACCAAACCAGACCAAGTTACAGGTCAGATCTGTGGAGATGCGACCCTGCTCACAGTCAGAATGCCTGTTTTTCTAGATATTTTTGCGCTGCAAAACCACTTGTGATTGAATAAATGTAAAGTAGAGCTGTTTAATGTCATACTGTGGAACATTCCAGGCAAAGCATTGACATCTCCATTGAAACAAGCAGGTGAAAAGTTACACAGTGCATCAGAAATGTCCCCTGAAATACATTACTTTCTGATTTATTGTTTTTTTCTGTTTTCTTTTTTTAGTTGGCATTGTAAATAGTTTTCATTTTATCACCACCCAATGACGTCACAAGATGGAACAGAGCGTTTTGAATTCTGGAGAGTGTGACAGAGTAAATGTCTGATAACTCAAATATCCGTGAATAAAACAAAACACAGCTCCAGGTGTATTTTCAACAAGGAAATAATATAAATTTAAGTCAATTAAACATCGAATAATTAACACAATAATACAACTATAATGCTAAAATAATGATCTGATTTTATAGCTAATTAAAAACTGTCATTTCATTAGAACAGTTTTAAAACACCTTATTTTTATATCCAAAAATCATTTCACAATATGTTTCATTCTGATTCAGAGTCTGATACAGAGCACTTTCTGAGGAGGTGGGTGGTGTTTTCGCTAATTAAACAGAATCAAAAATATAATTAATCCTCCACTAAAACACTGATCATTATTTTTGAAACCAGTTCATTATTTCTGTATTGGCGGCCGTTATATTGAAGCTGTTGAAAAGCTGACAAAAGTTCATATTGAGACATTTGCTAATAGGTACTGGGAAAATGGTGCATGGGTTTATTTTTGTATATTTTGGATAAACTTTGATCAACATGTAGCCTTTCACAGCTATGGGAGAACAGCTGTTGATGGAATAAGAGGCCAAAAGTCCTCAAAATGGCACCTAGAAACTGAAAATGGTTTTGTTCGTGAAGCTGCCATTTGCTAATAGTTACTGGAAAAATTGTGCATGGGTTTTATTTTTGTATATTTTAGATAAACTTTGATCAAAATGTACGTTTACATATCAGGAGAGAAGTGTTGCTGATGGAATAAGAAGCCAAAAGTCCTCAAAATGGCGCCTACAAACATGAACCTGAAATGGGTTGTGTCATGAAGCTGCATTTGCTAATAGTTACTGGAAAAACGCAGTATGGATTTTATTTTTTGTATATTTTGGATTAACAAAGCACCCTGACAAATCATGGGAGACATGTACATTATATACATTTACAAATACATACAAATACACATATACATACATACATACATACATACACATGCATATACATATATATACATATGGTGGGTGTTATCAACAGGAACTGTGCATTATCTTCCATTCATATATTGAATTTTTTTTTTTTTTTACGGCACTTGTAGTTTATAAATTATATATTGCTTTTGTTTTTTTTTAAACAAAGAAACCTCACACTTTTCGTAACTAAGAGCGCATCATACAGAACATCTATCCCACATTATCCAAAAATCAAAAACAAAAAAAAAACAAAAAAACAAAGAAAACCCTTTATTTTCCTTTAACTTTTCAGTTCACACAGTAGACTGTATAGTATATAAAAGGATATAGCTAACGCACTAGTCGTCGCCTTCCAAATAGGAAGTTCTCATGCGGCTCTTCCGGCTCCTTCTGACTCTGGCTCCCATTGACTTACACTAAAATATTGTCCCCCCGTCTCTGTAACTGCTGTTCGTCATTTTGGTTTTTAAATGTTCGTATAAACCCGCTCTACATGATCCTGGTGTTTTTTTTTCGCTATTTTGTCCGTCAAAAAAATCCTATTCATAATATTGAGCCTGGCTTCAATTTCGCCCCTGTAACCATTAGCATCACGAGCTTCATTTGAGTGGAGCTGAACTCTATGGGTGACGTCAAACTTCCTTAGTCCACTTCTTTATACAGTCTATGGTTCATACCAGTTATTGTCTGCGTCTCTTTAAGGTAACCAGACCTTAACAAATGACCACGTTCTAAACTGCTCATTATCCCCTTTGGTTTTACAGTGTCTTCAACAGTGTCCAGGATGTGACCATGACCACACCTTTTAGGACAAGCTTACCCCAGGGACCACCGCCCCTCCCCAGGGACCCCCTCTCTCCAGGGACCCCCCTCTCTCCAGGGACCCCCTCTCCCCAGGGACCCCCTCTCTCCAGGGACACCCTCTCCCCAGGGACCCCCTCTCCCCAGGGACCCCCTCTCCCACCCAGTACCAGTCCCCCCCCCCCCCCTTCTCTGGTCAGATTCGTCATGATCCCGTTTTAATGAGAGGTGAGGAGGCGACGGAGACATGGAGAGGCCAATTAGTGCTCGTAACCAACGCCATCATCACCACGGCAACAACCCTCCCACCACCACCACCCTCTACACACACACATTGGGTTTGCATACTTTGTGGGGACTTCACAATGACTCCTTTTCATTTCTGGAAGACGACTGGTCACCTCAATAGCCATAACTACACCTTCTCACTGTTTGTACTTGTTTTGTTCATTTATATTAAAAATAATTAAAAAGATTACAAAAAAAAACAAAAAAAAACAATACACATTCTGAGTTTTGTGAATTTCTGCTCAGCGACAATGGCAGTAAATGTTCTCTAATTCATCTGATTGTCTCTCCTTACTAAGTACTATGTAAAGGGCCTTTCCTTTATACAAATGTTGAATTTATTTAATTAGGGGTGTTTTTTTGGGTCTATCATGCCTCGGCAAAACATGCATTCTTATAAGAATACAAACGAGATATGTTTAATGTCCGTGGAACATTCTGGGAAAAAGCAAAAACATTTGTACACAGGAAAGCAAATAGGGGGCCCTCTACATTGCCACTGAACACAAATTCATAAACTGGATATGTGTAATTTTTTTAAATGTATTTTCTTGTAATCTTATTAATTATTTTTAACAAGTACAGTATACTGTGAGCAGGGTCGCCTCTCCGCAGATCTAACCTGTAACTGTGGAACATTCAGAGGCCGATTTATAAAATATTTGCTATTCTTTTTAGCATATCTGCCTTCAATCTCCAAGTGGAGACTTTAATGTGAGGAGAAAATGCCACAAAATGTGACAACAGCTCTCATTTAAAGTCAGAGGTAAAAAAGGGGCTGCGCATGAGTTTGTAATGAATTTAAATGACATCATTTGGGGATCATTTTTACTGAGGAGCTGGAGGAAGTGTCCGGGGTGAGGGAAGTCTGGGAGTCCCTGCTACCCCCGCGACCCGGGCCCGGATAAGTCGAAGAAAATCGATGGATAGATAATGGATGGATAATTTGGGCAAAACAGTCAAAATCACCTCCCTAAATATCGACCCAAAAAATATCGGCAGATTGTATCGGCCAGTAGTTGCTCTGGATTCTAAATAATCGGTATCGGATCGGCCATGAAAAAAATACACAAACAAAAACATAAAACAAATACATGTACTGAATACCCCCCTCCCCCCTCCCCCGCTCTCGGTCTCTCTCCTCTTTTACCCTCCCCCTCTCCTCTCTTACCCTCTTCCTCCCCCTGTCTCTCTCTTAAATCCCTCTTCCTCCCCCTCTCCTCTCTGTCTCTCTCTCTCTCTCTCTTTCTCTCTCCTCTCTTACCCTCTCCCTCCCCCGTCTCTCTCTTACACTCCCTCCCTTTACCCCCTCCTCCCCTCTGCACAGTAGGCCCAGAGGAGTACCTGTGCGTGTGGACTTTAATTAGACGTGCGTCCACAATAGCCTTGTTTGTGTGTTTGTGTTTGTGTTTGTGTTTGTGTGTGTGTGTGTGTGATTAGCGCGAGGCCTTTGTGTGCATAGAGAAGAGCTGGTGAAAAGTAGCGTTGTCAGAGCGGAGTGTGCGTGCGCTTTATTCTGTGTGAGTCGAGTTAAATCAATGAGGGTTAAATAATCAATGACATTTTTTTAAAGAACAGACACAAAGAGATGAGTTTAAACAGATCGTGTGAGGGCAGCCATGTTTGTTTTTACCATTTAAGTATTTACACTTTTTGCACAAAGCATTTTTGTCCTATTAGCGCCAAATGAGGATGTAAAATTAAACAATGCACTTTCCCTTTTTCTTGTTTTATTAACGCATTACAATGAAAAATGGATTTCTTAACAATGTTATTTGTTCAAATCAATGTTAAAGCCCCACTGTGTAACTTTTTTTGTCAAAATTGGAGTAGAATGAAAGCATGTTTTTCTTCTTTTTTCATTTTGGATGTTTTCATTACACTGACAAACATGGATCCTTTCTGAGAGCAGACTTGCATCTCCACAAACCTGACTCTTATTTGGCCTCCTCCTGCTTGTTTCCATGGAAATGTTGTTCCGTTGGCTCTAATATTCCATAGTATCTGCATAAAAGGTATCTGTTTCAATGGATAATGTTTAGATGTATGGTTTTAACTTTTCTTTCCATGGAATTGTGCAGAAAATGTGCTACCTACACAGTGTTGCTTTAATTTCACTGACTAAAATATTTTTGTATAGTTTTTATTAATGTCAAATTTGTGCGGACCAAAACATACTCAACTTTCATACTGGGCAAAGTGGGTGAAGTGTCTTGCCTACACAATAACAACACAATAACAACACAACAACAGTTTCCATAAGAGCCACTGCAGTCCCACTGTGACGCCTCATATTCCCAGAGTTCTCCCATCCAAATACTGACCAGGTCTAACTCTGCTTAGCTTTAGAGATCAGACGAGATCCGGCATCAGCAAGCAATTTATGCAGTGTCTGATCTCAACAATCCAAGTCCCTCAAAACTAGTATCAAAACTAGACACTCAGTTTTCACAGGTAATGACACAGAAAAAATCCCATTCACAGGACAGAGATGAACCTTTCCTGAATGTCTTTAGAATGATGTTGAGCTGTATCAGAACAAGTATAAGAGCACATAGACTAGTATACACCCATGGACCACTATGGAACCTACAGGACCACTGAGGATTACACACATATAAGGACACATGGGAATAGAAAAGAAAGTACTTCCATTTAATGTGGAAAATACCAGTATATTGTCTAAAGAAAGAGCGTTTTTTTATTATCACTGTGGTGTCAGAATCAGTACTGAGTATCAAGTCTGTTCCTTAGTATCAAAATGGAGTTTATATTGTTAGTATGGTGACAGCACTACACAGGTCTGTGCGGGGGTCTCCACGGGGGTCCCTCCATAATCGTACCCCAAAATGACGCAGTCAGAGGGGGATTACAGCAGCGTCTGGGAGCCATTTGTTGAATAGTGGCTCATAAAAAGTAAGTACAGAGCAGGGAGCGAAGGTGACGTCAGCTCTGGGGTCTGAGGTCTGGGCTCTGGAGTCTTAAAATCGGTTCTTTGAGTTAGTTAAAGGTGCACTATGTAACTTTTCTTGTATGCTCATCTTCATGGATAAGTTGTTATTTTGCCTGGAATATTTCACAGTGCGGCATTTAACTTATCCTTCTTACTTATTCAATTACAGATGTTTTATTACTTTAAAAAATCATTGGAAAACATGCATTTGATGTCACCCATAGCGTTCAGTTCCAGTCAATTGAAGGTCATCGAGGCTAGCAGTTACAGGAGCAAATTTTGATCCAATTTCCATACTTGGAATTCCAACCTTGAGTATCTTAGCAACCAAAGAGCCAATCAGGAGCGAGGCTGATGAAGGTAATGCCTCTCCTCACCTGTATCGCTGGTTTGGCAGGGAGCGGGCACTTAGCAAAGCTGTCAATCAAATCTGTTGCTAACGGGAGCTACCTCTGCGAAAGGTGCGTGATTTACCTGTTATTAATGTTCATATCTGGATTTAGGGACAAAATAGCGGGTTAATATGAACATTTTAAGACCAAAATGAGTCGGACAGCAGCAGTTACACAGAGAGGGGTGACAGTTTTTCAACACAAAGTGAATCGGAGCGAGAATCGATGGAGCCGGAAGCGCGCCCATTCTCATTTCCTATTTGGAATACGGCAGCTAGCAGGTTAGCTCTGTCCATTTATAGATACAGTCTATGATTTGCTGCTAGTGACACTCAACAGACCTGACCTGTAAACTTGGCCAGGTCTCCACTCATCACAACTTCATGTTTTTTTCTTTTAAACTTTTTTTTTTTTTTTTCCCACAAATTGACACTTAACTGATGTAAAACTATGGTAAATATTGACTACAGGTACTATCCACCAAACCAAGACATAATAAGAAAAGATGAAGACCTGTGATATGGACTTTAGGACTAGTTCAGATCTTTTTTTCCAGTGTAGCTCAGATGGAGAGGAAACGCAGTGTATTTAAGAGTTTATCCCACACGGGAAACACACAACTGCTACTCCTCCAACTCTGTCACTTAGTCAATAAAAGTTTGAAGAAGGAGAGATGGAGAGAGGGAGAGGCAGGAAAGGAGAGAGGAAGAGAAGAAGAGAGGGAGAGGAGAGGAGGGAGAGAGGGAGGGAGGGGAGACTAAGAGAGGCAGGAAAGGAGAGAGAGGAGAATGAGAGAAAGAAGAGGGGAGGAAGAGAGAGAGTGTAAGAGAGGGAAAGGGAGAGAGGAGACGTACGTGCAGATATGATGAGACAAAGCAGGTTATTACTGACAGAATACATTTTTGTAACAGACTTGAGTCCCAGGGCTGATGTGAGGAGAACCAGAGACAAACAAGAGACAAAACACAAGCAGGATATGAATGAAAGAAGCACAAACATGTTACATTCATCTCAAATAGAAAGAGATGTACAGACGTAATTAAAGGAGCACTGTCTTTTCCAGTGGGGAATCCACCGACAGCTCTTGTCAAAAACATATTGGAATTCTATTATTTTCACATAAGAGAGCTTCATTAATCAGTTATGGCAACATAATAATTGAAAAATGTGCAGAGACTGTCAACAAAGGAGTACAGTGGAGCAGTTGGTAGCTGTTTGCCTTCCAACCAGTTGCCGGGCAGATCGAGATTATGTAGACCAGGACCCATTATCTGTATGTAAATATCCCAAGGACCTCCTAAGGCCCTCCACAACAGCATTACAATAAAATTCACAGGTTCAAACCATTTTTATAACCAAATATGGATGAAATTTCTTATTGTCCTTATTTTATTGGTGTAGTTGTTTCCATCAAAACCATAAGTTTGGGATTGTATATCATAAAAAAAGTGTAGTATTTAAGTCATAATCAGTATTCACTAGCAAGGACCACGCCACAACAATGAAATATGATAAAGATATTTATTGACTGTGGATAGATGAGATGGCTGGGGGGAGACTCAGGGTGGGGGCTCCATCTCCAATCCAAAATGGTCACCCAGCTGACACGAGAGAGCTGACACTGACAGTGTTGTCAGGATAGGCTGTATAAATAGGGCTTGTGGGTAATTGAAGGCTTGGTGGAGATGAGCTGTGATTGGCTGGCGAGGAGGTTGAGGCGTGGTCCAGCTCCTGAATCTAAGTTAATCATATTAACTCCACTTATCACAATTCTCTTCCACTGTGAGAACCGCTGATCTAGACAATCTGTCAGTATTTTTTATACAGATCAATATCAGCCTCTGTTCTGTTTCAAGCTCAGCCAATTGAGATTGTCCAATCAGATTTTATTTTTTCAGTGGCGCAAAATCAATGGTCACTCATAATTTACAAATAAAATGGAATTCCCTGTGATATTTTTTTCCTTTATTTTTTCCAACACTGACGGACCACACATTGATTTGGGTAATTCACCTGTCAATCACGCCTATTTGGAAACAGATTCAAAGGTGACCAGAGTCACATCTTTGTGAAGTATTGAAGAAGTGTGAGGCAGGCAAACAACCAGAAGGCTGCCAGGTGGCCACAACAGTAACAGTGATTATTTATAATTGTGATTATTTATCATTTAAATAATATTTGTAATTTACATAGGAATAACGAATAAAATGATTAAAATACAGTATGCCTATGACCCCATTTTATTTGGTTATTATTTATTATCTTCAAAATGAATAAAAAAAAGCACACTGAGAACTGAGATGGCCGATATCAAAAACATTAAAATTTCAGATGTTATGGCAAAAGTTTACTTCAGATCTTTTTTTTTTCCCTTGTGTTGGACCACAGTATTTCGTTCTTACTCCTGATCTAAACAGGAGTGACGCATCCACAGCTTTAGTAGAAGTGTCACCTGTTCTGTGCTGCTTTCATTAAAACTTTGAACCTGTAGACACCTTCCTCCTCCTCTTCCTCTTCTTTACATTCTATTGCCTTGAGCAGTACACACACACACACACACACACACACACACGCGCACACACACACACAAACACACACACACACACGCACACACACACACACACACACGCACACACACAAACACACACACACGCACACACACACGCACACACACACACACACGCACACTGTATCATCTGTACATACTGTATATTCATACATACACTGATATAGACAACAAGCTCAAATTAACAGAGGAAGGCTCATTTCCTTTTCGGATACTGTCACCTCCAAACCATGTCACAATCCCCCCCCCCCCCCCCCCCTCCCCCACCACCTAACCCCTCCCTAACCTCTCCCTCCTCCACCCTGCTCCAGTCTGGATCACATCAGAACACTGGCCGCGCTCACGATTCCAGTGAACAACATGGATTTAGTGTGAATTTGTGTGTCGTGTGAACTACTGAACATTTCACTGCCACCTGCTTGTCTCCATGGAAATGTTATTGCTTTGTCTGGAATGTTCCACAGTATAGGTTAAACCTCTCTAACATGGCGGAGACAAGCAGGTACATTACAGGTCAGAGCTGTGGAGAGGCGCCCCTATTCATTATTGTATTTTTGAGAAACAGAAACACCTGTAATGAATAAATGTTAGAGGGATGTGTTTAATGTCATACCATGGAACATTCCAGGCAAAGCAATAATATCTCCATGGAGGCAAGCAGGTAGCGGATTATGATTAAAAACAGCAAAAACAAAAAAAAAAATACCTGGAGTTGTACTTTTTTCACTCATGCCAGGTCTGCTCAATTATGAAATATAAATACCTATGTACGTTTTTTCTGACGAGCATCATTTTAATTTAAAGACTCTAGATTACACAAAACTGACTCTTGTGAGCTTTAAATTACGATATAATGTTGTTACCTCCTCAAAAACACACCTGGAGTTGTGTTTTGTTTCATTCACACGTTTGAGTAACTCTTTATTAGTCTATATCTCCAAATCTCCAAACGCTCTGTTCCACCTTGTGATGTCATGAAGAGGTAGTTTCAAGTGAACAGCTCCTTTTACCTTTAGTTCAGCACAAATGGGCGAGTCCTGGGGTTGAAATGATCCAAATGATTCTAGTGAAGGTGTCTGGAGTTTAAAAACACAGTGGAGCACTTCCTGTATCACGACATGACATCACAAGGTGGAACAGAGTGTTTTCAGTTTGAGAGAAGAACTAAATCTGCAGGGTTTGTGTGTTAAACATGTGTGAATGAAGTGTGCAGAATCCCTCAGTCGTCCAGGTAGAATCCATAGCAAAAGGAGAAATTTTATTTGTCAACTGGACAGAGTTTATTTGGTCGAATACGGTTCGCAGCTCATCCGAGCTGCTTCTTCAGTTCTGGTCAGATGCTGGTGGACACTGCCTTATATCTGCCTGAAGGGAGAATCTTAATTACAATGAAAATTACTCTGAGACTACCACACCTATTTGTTTACAGTTTCTGTTAGTTAGGTGTGTCTATTCAATATGGAGTGGGAGTGGGGGAGTAGTTAGCATATCCATTCAGGGCCATGATGGGTGTTTTCACACCTCTGGACATGTCCTGGCTAGTCCCATTGTTTTCCCAGTTTGTTTTGATTTAGGTTTGAGGATAGAGTTATAGATGGGAGACAAATGATGTCTGAGACCTCCATTTCTGTTCAAGGAAGGATTCTATTTCTTGACAAAAATAGCTTCTTTAACTCCCCTCTCAAACCAGTTCTTTTCTCTGGCCAAGATCTGGACCTCGCTGTCCTCAAAGGAGTGGCCTGTGGCTTTTAGGTGGAGATGTACGGCAGATTGCGGCCCACCCTGGTTTTCCCGTCTGTGTTGATACATTCGTTTGAAAAGTGGTTGTTTAGTTTCTCCAATGTAGCGCCCCCTGCAGTCTTCACTACACTGAATGGAGTAGACCACATTGCTTTGTTCGTGGCTCGGTGTCTACAGGCAAATCCATGGCTGTGCAATGGGCTCACCGGTCTCCCCTATCATTGCAAACTTATACATGGAACAATTTGAACAGAGTGCCCTGGCCTCATATCCAGGCACTCCACCCACACACCCGTATCGCTTTGTTGATGATAATTTTTCAAAAATCAAAATTCAAGATTTGGAACCTTTTACTGTATCAATTCTGTAGATCCGAACATCAAATTCACACGTGAAGATGACAAGGACAACACATTGGCCTTCTTAGATTGTGCAGTAACGATAAGAGAAGACCGGCGACTCCAGGTAGAGGTCTTCAGGAAGCCCACACACACCGACCAATATCTGCTTTTTGATTCACACCACCCACTTCAGCACAAACTGGGAGTCATTCAGACATTACAACACAGGGCCCAAGTGGTTCCTACAAGCGCAGAGGGAAAGGAGAAAGAAGAACAACACGTGGAGAAAGCCCTCTCCGTTTGTGGATATCCTAAATGGGCTTTCAATAAAACGAAGAGAGCAAAGAAACAGGACAACAGAGAAGCAGAGCCCAGGAGAAAGGGTGTAACTATTCCTTACCTGGCTGGCGTTTCCGAAAAACTACAGAGGATCTTCAGATAACATGAAATCCCAGTCTATTTCAAACCCACAAACACTTTAAGACAAAAACTGGTCCATCCTAAGGACAAAACACCGAGCCACAAACAAAGCAATGTGGTCTACTCCATTCAGTGCAGTGAAGACTGCAGGGGGCGCTACACTGGAGAAACAAAACAGCCACTTCACAAAAGGATGTATCAACACAGACGGGAAAACCAGGGTGGGCCGCAATCTGCCGTACATCTCCACCTAAAAGCCACAGGCCATTCCTTTGAGGACAGTGAGGTCCAGATCTTGGCCAGAGAAAAGAACTGGTTTGAGAGGGGAGTTAAAGAAGCTATTTTTGTCAAGAAAGAGAATCCTTCCTTGAACAGAAATGGAGGTCTCAGACATCATTTGTCTCCCATCTATAACTCTATCCTCAAACCTAAATCAAAACAAACAGAGAAAACAAAGGGACTCCTAAAAACACCCATCATGGCCCTGAATGGATATGCTAACTACACCCCCACTCCCACTCCATATTGAAGAGACTCACCTAACTAACAGAAACTGTAAACAAATAGGTGTGGTAGTCTCAGAGTAATTTCATTGTAGTTAGCGCCCCCTTCAGGCAGATATAAGGCAGTGTCCGCCAGCATCTGACCAGAACTGAAGAAGCAGCTTGGATGAGCTGTGAAACGTATTCGACCAAATAAACTCTGTCCAGTTGACACATTAAATTTCTCCTTTTGCCATGTGTGAATGAAACAAAACACAACTCCAGGTGTGTTTGTGATGAGGAAACTACATTAGAACAAAGATCAGAAAATAGTGTAAAAAAGGTGCACTGTGGAACTTTTCTGGCATCACACTTATTTATCTGGACAGAGACAGCAGGTGATGCAACAGAACCAAGTTACATGTCAAGTCTGTGGAGAGGTGAGCCCACTCACAGTAAGAATGCAAGTTTTTAGGTCAATAAAACCCCATGTTATTGAGAAAATGCGAAATGGATACGTTTAATGCCACACCGGGACATTCCAGATCTCCATGGAGACAAGCAGATGGTAGAACCTTCACCAGAGAAGTTACACAGTGCCTCTTTAAAATGTATGAACTGAAATCCTACAGCTCATTCTCTCCATCTCCTCCTCAGAATGAAAGTATTTTTAATTTTGGTTGTATTCTGTGATGGACGTGTTTTGCTCTTGGAGGTCAGAGCAGTCATTTGAACGTGGCACCTGAAAGTCTGTTAATCAGAGAAGAAGAAGAAGAAGAAGAAGAAGAAGAAGAAGAAGAAGAAGGAGAAGAGAAACTCATCTCCACAAGCACAGAATGTGAAGTATGTATCAGGCGATTTATGCTGGACGTGTGTGGTCGAGCGAGCCAGGGTCAGGGCCACAGGAGGGAGGAAGAGAGGGAGGGAGCTTTAAAGATGGAGGAGAGGGAAGAGGGAGGAGAGGGAGAGAGAGAGAGAGAGAGAGAGAGAGGGAGGAAGAGACGGAGGAGTGACCAGGGAGAGAGGGAGGGGAGGGAGAGAGAGTGAAAGAGGTAGAGAAAGAGGAAGAGCAGAGAGAGGGAGGAAGACACAGAGAAGTGACCAGAGAGAGGGGGAGAAAGAGAGAGAGAGGGGAGAAGAGAGAGAGTAGCGAGAGTAAATGGGGGGGGTGGAGGGAGAGAAAGAGAGGGAGGGGGGTGCAAGAGGAAGGGGGAGAGGAAAGAGGGAGGAAGCGAGAGAGAGGAGTGACAAGGGAGGAGAGAGATGGGAAAGAGGGAGGGACAGAGATGGAGAGAGAGGAGGAGGGCAGAAGAGAGAGAGTAGAGAGAGTAAAGGGAAAGGAGAGTGGAGGGAGAGAGGAGAGAGAAGAAGAAAGAGGAAGAGCGGGGGGAAAGGGAAAGAGAGCGGAGAAAGGGAGGTAGAAGGAGAAAGAGAGACATAGGAGTGACCAGATAAGACCCCTCCACACAGACAGAGAGAGGAGGATCCTGATAAGAGTCTGTGTGAACGCTACTGCAACAGAAGCCTCTGAATCACACTGAAAAAACAAGCTCTTCTCTAGTTTAAATGATTTGTACTGTTTAAATGATTTGTACTCGCTGTTAGAATATTTTAAATGCATTTAGGTCTAAACATATCAAAAACAGCTCCTTTTACCTTTAGTTCAGTAGAGATTGGCAATGCTAGGCCTGAAATCATCCAAATGATTCTAGTGAAGGTGTGTGGAGTTTAAAAACACACTGGAGCACTTCCTGTATTACCACATGACGTCACAAGGTAGAACTGAGTGTTTTTTTGTTTGAGAGAAGAACCTAGAAGCCTAAATGCACAGGGTTTGTGTGTTAAACATGTGTGAATGAAACAAAACACAACTCCAGGTCTATTTCTGATGAGGAACAGATCAGAAAATAGCTCAATATGGGCCCTTTAAATGACAACAATCTGGTAAACTCAATATTGTGGTCCATTTCCACTCTGGTGTCAGTCTATCAGCCCCTTATGGTTTTAGCTCGTCTTTCCTTCCCTTTCCAGTCTGTATTTTTGAACCAATCTGACAATTTCACTTCTCCACAATCCCACCTCCACCAAAACACCATTTAAACTACACATTTACAAATCTGCTGTCAAAACATGGAAACCGGCTCCTCTCAGAGAAACTGTAATGTGTGAAAACGGTCTGACTTCTGATTTCAGAATACAGTGAACAGAAACAGCCCCAAACAGTCTGACAGAGGACGCCACAGAGTAAGACATCTTTGTTTAAGGTGAGAAGAGCTTCTGTCAAAAGGTGAGGTACAAAACTAAAGTGTTTAACCATTTTAACTGTACAGGTGACAGTGACTTATGCAAACCCCAGTCAGATAGAATGTGTGGTACAGTACAGAGATTACCATATTTTCTGGACTATAAGTCGCTCCGGAGTATAAGTCGCACCAGCCAAAAAATGCATCATCAGAAGAAAAAAAACATATATAAGTTGCACTGGACTATTAGTCGCATTTTTTGGGGGAAATTTATTTTATAAAATCAGAGCCCAACAACAGACATTTCAACTTGAAAGTTATAGTAATACCAATAGAATAGAGAACAACTGAACATGTGTCTGGTTTGTTAACGTAACATATGAAGTTATTCAGATAACAAGAGCATAAACAACGTAACAATTTTACCAAACTCTGGATCTCCCTCCAAATCACTAAATCCATTGAATTCTTCATCCTCAGTGTCACTTCTGACCAACACCGCCAACTCTAGTTAAATCTAGCCTTTAGCCTGCGATGAGCTTTTTTTGTTCGAGTATCCTCCACTTTTCACCAGTCCCTCACAAGTTTCTCGCTCACTCCAAACTTTCTTTCCACTGCTCGATTACTGTTTTCAGCTGCATATTTCACTACTTGCAGCTTGTAATCTGCAGAATATGATTAACAGTTTATCGCCGTGTGATAAAATAAGTTCTGATGCTAAATGAATATTAGTGAGTGGGATACGTCTTAATGACTCGTATGCGTTAAATGCAGGTGGGTGCTTAAATGACAAGAACAAATGTCTCAAACTTCAGTAGCCGGACATTTACTCATACCTGATCGATACACCTAGCCCCGCCCCCGGGACATCCACTCATACCTGATCAATACACCTAGCCCCGCCCCCGGGAGAGCCTGACCTCTGCTGAAATCCTACGAGACACAGACTTGATCCCAGCGGCTCTTTCTGCAGGACACATGCGCAGTGCGAAGAGCGCCAAGTGCCAGTGGTACAGGAGTAATAGCGTGATAGGAGTAGCAGATACTGGCACACAAACCTAGAGCGCCCTCTAGCGGCTGTCAGTGTGAAAATAACAAACATGTGAAATGATATATTGTAATATATCATTTCCATCCATCCAAACCACAGGAATTTTCAGAGCAATGACGAAAAAAGATTACTCCAAAAATATTAAAATGTATGAATCATTCTATATACAACATTTAGCAAAACCCGTCTGTTTTAATGTGAAAACTTAAAACCACTGACCTGTTTGAAGAGCTGCAGGTTGACGGCCATAGACAGGAAGCTCCTCATGGTGCTGGAGCGATGGTTCACGAAGCTCTCCTCACAGAAGGTGATCGGCTCTCCCTGTGGACGGAAAAGGAAATGGATAAATATGAATAAACTAGAAAAGCACTCAGAGAGCGCAGACCTCCGCCAAGCAGCTCAGTTTTCAAAGTGATCCAGAATCCAGGATTTCTTCTGGATCATCACCAAAATTTAATCATCTGTTGGATTTACCATTAGGAACATTTCCTGAAAATTTCATCAAGATCCGTCCATAAGTTTTTGAGTTATCTTGCTAACTAACAAACAAACAGACAAACTCAGGCGAAGACATAACCTCCTTGGCGGAGGTAATAAGCAGGTGCAACAGAGGCTCAGTGTTCAGAGCAGTGATCCTCCAACCCGAAGGACAGAAGATCGATTCTCTCTCTGACCAAGTTCTGTTGCTGTGTCATTAGGCCAGACACTTTGCTCACATTGCCTAGTATGAATGTGGTGTATGTGTGTGTATGTTGTGAAGTGAATAAATAAAGAAATAATGGAGCGCTTTAAGAGGCTTCGACAAACTTGATTTTTAAAGGACACCTATTATGTAAAATCAACTTTTCAGAGCTTTTAATCATGTTATAGCTATTCTCCTTCTCATTTACCCCCTAGAGTTGTATTTGGACTGATTCGTGCATGTTTGAGTCATCTTTAATCACTTATTTTCAAGACGCCATATTGCCGATGATGCCCTGTGTTCACCATCGTTCATACGACATACTAACTTCATTCTACAATTTTATTTTCTCAGTCAGTGATACGCGTACCATTTGGCAGTGTAGAGCAGTCATTTTGGTACAAATGAAAAAAAAAAAATCTGCTGCTCGTTAGCGGGATGTGCAGATATCCACTGAGTTGCCGGTGTTACGGATCTGTTGGTGGTGATGTGTCACATGAAGCAAAGTGGGCGTGGCTTTGCAAGGACCCAGCTTTAATAAACCTGATATTTCATTTTAAACGTGGTATCCGTGTTCCTTTTGAGTGCATTTCACTTTATAACATCATCCCTGAGGTGCATATGATATAGCGTGAATGTAGAGATAAGCGCGCACTGCTCCAGACTGACACGGCCTGTTTGCGCTGCCTCCAATGGAAACACGAAATACAACAAATCTCAACAAAAATCCCCAACAAATCTATAACACCGACTGATGTTCACGGCGACGTCAGCTCCCACTGGGCACTGCATCTTTCTAAAGCGGCAGTCTGCGGACTATTTCTTTAATTCAGTCGTTTTAGATGAATATTGCGATTTAAAATGTGTAAATAATCAAATAACATAATCATCCATGGGTGTTGTACATTTGAACTATATAGCAGGCTCAAGCACAATATGTGATGTGTAAAGTTTCAATGTGTAACTTTTCTGCGACTTGGGTTTACCAGCTGCTTGTCTTTATGGAAATGTTACGACTTTGCTTACAATGTTGCTATGGCAATAAACTTCTATCTTGCATTTATTTTTATTGTTCAATCATCCCTTGAAAAACATGCATTCCTATTGTGAGCTTGGCTCTCAGCAGATCTGACCTGTAACTTGGTCTGGTGACGTCTCCTCAGATTTGACGCAACCCGAACTATGTTTTATCTACAAATCTTCATTTCACAATTTACAAATATTTTTAATGATATCACATATAAAAGTTATACTAAAACCCAAAGTAAAACTGCATAAAGCATGTCACTGTAACACAACACACAAATGTATACAGGACTCAGAGGCGTAATTAGCAGAGAATCTAACCCACAAACTCCTCGCTGGGGGTCAGAAACGCTCAACTTTCCTCCTCTGCTCCCCCACTCACCAAATAACAGTGCTTTAAATCACAATGTGTACCAGAGAAGTCCGCTCTAATTAAGCTCTGCCTGAGTTCATTTCTTCAATAACAAGAAAATAGAACAATGGGGAAAAAAAAAAAAAAAAAAAAGATCTTATTGCAACAGAACAGACAAAAACGTTAAAATATTGTCATAAAATTACTGTTGCTTACATCATGGTTTGGGCTTTGGGCGAAAGAAACGCAACGACAAACCTGGAGGCGAATCACAGCCGTTAGCTCGTTTTACATTCTCTTTAATTAACGAAGCTCCTCTCACGTGTTTCTTATTGTTGCTGTGAATTCTGGTGCTATAAAACAATAATGTGCTTTGTCTTTTCGGGGTGAAATTACAGAGAAGAGGATGAAAATAAGAGTGTATTTAGAGGAGGGGATGGCGGGAGGAGAGGAGGAGGAGAAGGAGGGAGCAGTGTCCTGGATTACATCACAGGAAGAAGGCTTAGCTTGCATCAACTTTCTAAAGAGTTTGAAAAGGACAGATATAAGAGGAGTTAGAGAGGAGAGAAAAAGAAAATAAGTAAGTGTTAAAGGTGCATAAAGGTGCGTAACTTTTCTGGCGGAGGGTCTGTCACCTGCTTGTTTCTATGGAGATGTCATTGCTCTGCCTGGATTGCCTGGAAACTAGTATTTTATTCACATTTTTTCTGTCTTCGATTTAATATCTTTTTATTCAAAGTATATTTTAAATGGTTATATTTACGATTATTTTTGAATCATTAAAGGTGTCCAGGTATGTTTGCGATGAGGAAACTACATTAGAACATGGCTTAAGAGATTGTTTTGCTTTGTTCCCTTACTTTACTTTTCTATACTAATGTTTGATTTTTTATTATGCTTACTGTGTTATATTGCTTGTATCCCACTGAGGTGTCTGGGGAGGGGGAAGTATGGGCCTCCGACTGCTGAAATGGAAAGAAAATGGATGGATGATGTTGTTGTTTTTCTTTATGTTATGGGAGTCTAGATCAGAATCAGAGGTACTTTTATTCATCCAAAAAGGAAATTCTTTTAGTCTACAGACATGCAGCTGGCCAGCAGAAGAAGAGAGCTATCAAAAATAAAGTTACTGCACCACAACACTTAAAACCATTGAATAGCTCTATAAAAGAGGTCTAAAAATACTTGATAAAAACCCCATTTCTCACCACCACTGTCACATTCTGAAAAAGCAGAGGTGTTTGGACTTGAGCAACATGGTCATCCTTAAAAGGTCTTGTCTAATTTATAAGGTCCGACACTCCCTCACACCACCACAGTTAAAGGAGGACATCAAATGCAAAGACAGTTCAGAAAGGACCACACGAGCCTCCACTAGGGGTGACTTGGTCATACCCCACAGACGGACCACCAAGGTGGGAATCTGTCTTCAGCTAACACAGAGAATGGCTTACGTACAGCTCTTTTAAAGCTCAAATGGAAAACTGGTCATGGTCAAACCAAACATATCCTCAGGTATAGCTGCACTGTGACTTTAACTGATCTTCTATGGACACATATCTGTATGTATGGGCAAAATATGGATTGAATGTGTGGCCAAATTCACTGCAAAATAATGGGAATTGTGCATTATTTTATTGTTTGGCCCCTGTGACCCCAGGCCTTTGGGACAACGGATGGAAATGAGCTTTAGGCGACAATCCAGTGTGTTTACATTCATGTTGTGTTATACTTATCCATTCCCAATTAAATAAATAAATGAATTATTTAAATTTAAACATCAGCAACATAAAGAAAATAAATAGAAAAGTGTCATACAAATAAAGTATATTATTCATTATCATATTATTAAGTGGATTTTCATACTTTTACTCGTCTGAAATCAGACTCAGTGGGAGCCATCACACACACACAGGGAGAACATGCAAACTCTATTTTCTCCCTTTAGAAACACTATTTACCCCCCGCAGTGTGTACATCTGTCCTTAACACGGAGAATCTAACCTCTCCACACTTCATCTGCACTTGTAAAAATCTTTTCTATTTCCGGCTCTTTGGGTTAACACATGTGGAGACAGGGTGGTGCTGTGGAGCTCCGAGGGGGGCAGCTCTGTGGCCTCTGCCTGAGATTGGGGTGTGGCAGGAGGGCAGGGGGAATCGGGGGGGTCAGGGGAAGCTGAAGGCCCCTTCCGCAGTTAGCATAGCACTGTTAGCTAGCATGTAGCGCTATTGTTTCATTTGCAGCTCAGCGTGGCTCCTCTGCAGAAGCGCACGTGTTCTGTGGAGACATCTGTTTGATGAGGAGAAGATCCAATCTGTCTCCAGGAAAAAGACTCTGAACATCACACACGGGGTTCAGCATCAGGGTGATTTGTGACGAAGATGTATGTGAAGTTTGAACTAGAGATGCACAACCCAGCAGGTGGTTTTATAGCTCAAAAATACCTAAAAAAAAAACAGGCATTCTGACTGTGAGCGGGGTCGCCTCTCCACAGATCTGACCTGTAACTTGGTCTGGTTTGGTCTTCATGAAGATAGAAAAGTTTAATGCCATACTGTGAAACATTCCAGACAAAGCAACATAAGCATTATAATAATATAAGCATTGGACGGACCCTCCACTAGAAAAGTTACACAATGCACCTTTAAGTATCTGCCGATAATCGATCAATTATCAACCGATCCAGTGCAGTTTAAATCAATTTACCAGTCCAGTTTAACAGCATTTATTTCCCCCCCAAAAAAATAAGACAAAAGTGATTGTGTTGTCTAACTGTTATTTATCTTTGGTCAAATGGTCTCAGTTTTCTACAGCGCTTTTCCACCTTCAAGGCTCCGAGCGCTTTACAAAAAGGAACCACTCACCCATTCACACACACACACACACACACACACACACACACACACACACACACACATCAGTGTACGCACACACTGGGGGTGAGGTGAGTTAAGTGTCTTGTCCAAGGACACAACAGCAGTATTCATCTGTGAGAACTGAAATCATCAACCTGTGGGTCAGTGCATCTGATCGCTCTACCAATGATATTTATGTCGAGAATGGGATTTGAACTGCCAACCTTCAGATCAATGGATAAACACTCAACCAGCGCTTTGGAGCAACAAGTTTGATAAGCCAGGGTCCACATCATTTAATGTTATTATCTCATTATCTCTAAAAAAAAAAATAATAATAAATAATAATAATAATAATAATAATAATAATAATAATAATAATAATAATAATCCTCTCTGTCTCTCTCTTTCTCCCCCTCTCATCTCTCTATCATTTCTCTCCTCCTTCCCTTCCCTACTCTCTCTTCTCCCTTTATCTCCTCACTCCTCCCTCTTCTCTGTCCTCTCTTCCTACAGTATCTTTGCTGTGGTTTTAGAGGGGAGCCAGTCTCTTCCTATACCTCTGTACACACACACACCACACACACGTACACACGCACACGCACACACACGCACGCACACACACACGCACACACAGAAGACGAGCTCACATCAATAATGCAGCACACAGGCTCCTGGAGTCCACAAACTCCAATTAATCTCAAAGCCAAAGGAACAAAGCAGCAGCTATTTGACAAACAGGACTCACAGTGATACACTCCGAGGAAAGAGTGATCAGAGGAGAGAGGGAGAGGGGGAGAGAGAGATGGAGAGATAGAGGAGGCCGTGCAGGTTCAGAACAGGTCTCACACCAAACCAGGCTAAAAGATCTTCAAAGAGAAAGTCCAGAATGTTTGTGGACGTTTGACATTTGAGTGATTCTGAGCTGGAGACTGACACAGACCCTCGGTGAATTAATAAGGACTTAGTTTGGGTTATACAATAAATCGAATGAAACTGAAGATTCAGTCATTTGTACAGGTCAGTGATCAGCTTAGCTCTTTTTATTGGAAAGGTCCAGCCAGTCCTCTGTCAGTAACAGACTGTGGTCTGGAGCAGATCGGACACTTTGGAGGAAATAATAAGATACAACATGTAACTTCTGAAGGTAGAAGGTCACCTGCATGATTACATGGAAATAGAAAGTTAAAACCAAACTTAGGAACATTCTGATGAAGGTGACATATAGATTTTATTCCATACTGTAGAAGACTATAGCCAAAGGAACAAGAAAAACAAGCAGGAGGAGCCCCTCCACCAGGTTAAGAGTCATGAGCTAGTTAGCATTAGCCAACAGTTTTTCCGTTAGTCACTCTCACCTTTTTGTTGAAAATCAAACTCCAAAACCTTCCTATTGATCACAGGATCCTGTGTTGCTTAAATCCATTTTATAATTTTATCTTGAAATTTGAGACGATCTTAAAACAATTTTGGCAGTGTTTGCTAGTGTGTGCATTGTGTCACCATGGTAACTGCTGAACATTCCTCCATAAACATACATGCAGTACACCCCCAGCGTGACATCACTGCTAAGTATCAGTTGGTGATCTTCCTTTAGTTCCTCATCAGCAAACACACAAAATAAAGTGTAAGTCAAACACAGGTGAGGTGGTGATTCTTACAGGTTTGTATCGCAGTGCGTCTCTGTATGTCCCAAACAGAGCGGCCTGAGCTCTGAGGAACGCTCTGGACACTCCACTTCCTGTGGCTGTGGACGCCTTCTTCAGTTTGGCCTTCAGAGAGGACATCTGAGGAGACACAGAGACACAGTTACAAAGAGAGGACATCTGAGGAGACACAGAGACACAGTTACAAAGAGAGGACATCTGAGGAGACACAGGGAGACAGTTACAAAGAGAGGACATCTGAGGAGACACAGGGAGACAGTTACAAAGAGAGGACATCTGAGGAGACACAGGGAGACAGTTACAAAGAGAGGACATCTGAGGAGACACAGGGAGACAGTTACAAAGAGGACATCTGAGTTATTTTATTCTTAATGTCTGTGGTGTTTCAATCGTGATTTACACTTTTTATAGTTTTTCGTCTTTTTGAGTTGTACTCTTTTTCTGATTCTGATTCTATTTATTCTGCTTCTTCTTAAGAGTTGTTTGACACAGTGGCTCCAGTTCCAAGTTCAGTGATCCACTAATCAAGCAGTCATTAACCAAACGTAAAAAAAAAAAAAGAAAAAAGAAAAGTGTATATATATATATATATATATTTTTTTTTCTTAATAAATGAAATGTAAATTGTAAAAATCAGCTTGAGACAAACTCGATCACACACAGGGTCACATAAACACAACAGTCTCACACTGTCCGGGAATCAAACCCACAACCTTCCAGCTGTGATGAGAAAGTCCTGCCTTAATATGCCACTGTGCTCAGATACAACAAGGAAGAAGAGAAAGAGAAGACGGGAGGGATGAGAGAGGGGAGAGAGGAGAGGGGGTGAGGGGGGAGAGAGAGAAGAACGGACAGAGAGAGAGGGGAGAGAGGGTGGGAAGAGAGAGGTAGGGGGTAGAAAGGGAAGTCAGAAGAGAGAGACAGAGAGAGAGAGAGGGGGGGGGGGGGGTAAAGGAGAGAGAAAAGAGAGAGGGGCATAGGAGCTGCTTGGAACGAAAGAATGAAATGATCACCTCCAGATCTGAGGAGGAGACAGCTCCCCGGACAGAGTGTGAAGTATTACATTTACAGGTCATCTGAGAGAAAAGAGGGAGAGGAGGAGGAGTGATTAGGAGAGAAGGAGAGCAGCAGAGAGTGGTGAGAGAGAGTAGAAAGCAGACCGAAAAAGTGGAGAGATAGAGGATAAAGAAGGGGGAGATAAGAGAGAGTGGGTCTTATCACCTGAGGAGGAGAGGAAGAGGAGGAGAGGGGTAGAGGAGGAGGAGAGAAAGAGGAGAAGTGATTAGGAGAGGATGAGGGAGGAGGAAAGGGGTAGAGGAGGAGGAGAGGGGTATAGGAAGTAAAGAAGAAGAGGAAGAGTGATTAGGAGAGGATGAGGGAGGAGGAGAGGGGTAGATGAAGAAAACAAGAAGAGGAGGAGTGATTAGGAGGGGACGAGGGAGGAGGAGAGGGGTCGAGGAGGAAAAGAAGAAGAGGAGGAGTGATTAGGAGAGGATGAGGAGAGGGGTCAAGGAGGAAAAGAAGAAGAGGAGGAGTGATTAGGAGAGGATGAGTAAGAGGAGAGGGGTCGAGGAGGAAAAGAAGAAGAGGAGGAGTGATTAGGAGAGGATGAGTAGGAGGAGAGGGGTAGAGGAAGAAAAGAAGAAGAGGAGGAGTGATTAGGATGGGATAAGTAGGAGGAGGAGGAGAGGGATAGAGGAGGAAAAGAAGAAGAGGAGGAGTGATTAGGATGGGATGAGTAGGAGGAGGAGAGGGGTAGAGCTGTGTCTCGTTTAAAGATGACAAAAGACTCACACGACCATCGGCCCCGGGGAGCCACAGAGGAACTGTCAAGAGGAACTACGCACCTGCTCTGAGGGTGGGAGAGAGGGAGAGGAGAGATGAAAGGGGGAAGAGGAGGAGGAGAGAAAGACCTGCTCAGTGTGTGGTAAGAGAGAGGGATAGAGGGGAGAGAGCCAGAGAGCGAGGGGGGGGGGGGGGGCTGCTAAAGTGGTAGAGTGGAAGAGAGAGTGAGGGAGTGGGAGAGGGAAAGAGGGGGAGTGAAAGGAGAGGAGAGAGGGAGCAGAAAGCTGTTTTTCACCTGCTTAGTCTCAGCGTGTGGTGAGAGAGAGAGAGAGAGAAAGAGAGAGACAGAGAGAGAGACAGAGAGAGGGAGAGAGGGAGAGAGTCTGAGGAGGAAAAGAGAAGAGGCACGTGTAAAAGTGGAGTCTCCTCATCACTGTGACACACTGAAGACTCATTGAACAGAACTCCATTAGAACTGATCCTGAGACTGTGTACTCTCTGTTCAGGATTACTGCAAATATAATATACTGCAATACTGAGGTTTGTCATGAAAAACTTAAAAACATAAAAAAAATCTAATTAATTACAGGCTTTGTAATGAATTCATCTCATTTAACCACATAATATTTGCCCCAAAAGCAACATTTATTTTATGTAAATGAATTTTACTTCATCAAATAACACAGACACTTTTAAACTCCATCCATCCATCCATCCATCCATCCATTTTCTTCTGCTTATCCAGGGCCGGGTCACAGGGGCAACAGTCTAACCAGGGACTCCAGGACTTCCTGCACCCCTGGGGGGACCCCAAGGCGTTCCCAGGCCAGCCGAGAGACATAGTCCCTCCAGCGTGTCCTGGGTCTTCCCCAGGGCCTCCTCCCAGTGGGACATGCCCGGAGGCGTCCAGGAGGCATCCGGAACAGATGCCCGAGCCACCTCAGCTGACTCCTCTCGACATGGAGGAGCAGCGGCTCTACTCCAAGCCCCTCCCGTGTGACTAAGCTCCTAACCCTATCTCTAAGGGTGCATCCAGCCACTCTGTGGAGGAAACTCATTTCGGTCGCTTGTATCCGTGATCTTGTCCTTTCGGTCATTACCCAAAGCTCATGACCATAGGTGAGGAACGTAAACTGACGGTAAATCGAGAGCTTTGCCTTTTGGCTCAGCTCCTCTTCACCACAACAGTCCGATACAGCGACCACATCACTGCAGACGCTGCACCGATCTGCCTGTCAATCTCACAGGTGGATCGGCAGAAAAATGTCTTGAAAAAATAAATTGCATTTCATTTCAAAATAGTACACAAAGTTCCCTGTCCAAACTGAAGAGACTAAAGTGAAAGTGCCATGTTACTTGAAGTTGTTTCCTCCTTTGTCAGTTCTTCCATCAGCTTGTTTTTGTTTTGTTTTTTTAATAGAAATGTACGCCCAGCAGACCCAGAGCGCCCCCCTGCTCCACTATTGTAGTCGCAGCTGTGTGCGTCAGTATAATTGTCGTACCACGACATGGTGCACTGACAAAAGTTCTGGGTTATTTGGCAAACTGCGATAAAATGCACTAATATTTTTAATGCATTATTTTCTTTGTAATTAATTAATCGTAATTAGTGTGTTAATGTCCCACTCCTAGAAAAAATACTTAGAAAAAACAAAATATGTCTTCTTTAGTCTTGCTGATCCCAGTGATTGAGTATTTTGTCCGGGTTGTGTGCAGTAGTTTAGTTGGCGTATCGCTGAGTTTCAGATGACATCACAACAACCCATTTCTACATACAAAAATATTCATTTGTCTTTATGCACTGTATAACTTTTCTGGTGGAGGGTCCGTCAAATGCTTTTCTCCATGGAGATGTTGTTGCTTTGTCTTGAATGTTTCACAGTATGGCATTAAACCTTTCTATCTTCATGGAGACTAAACCAGACCAAGTTACAGGTCAGATCTGTAACAGTCAGAATGTCTGTTTTTCTAGGTATTTTTAAGCTATAAAACTGCCTGTAACTGAATAAATGTAAAGTAGAGATGTTTAATGTCATACTGTGGAACATTCCAGGCAGAGCAATGACATCTCCATAGAAACAAGATGCCAGACCCCAAACCAGTACATAGGACTACACCACCAGCGAGATGTCACTGCAAAATGTCAATATTTTCTGGTTATAGAGCCTTCTATAACCAGAACTCCATCAAACTCCATCACAACTGAGCACAAAAGACAAAGAAGATAATAATAATAATAATAATGATAATAATAATAATAATAATAATAATAATAATAATAATAATAATAATAATAATAATAATAATAATAATAAATTGGAAGCTGCTCTTTTAACACCCTGATCTGAAGCTGTGACTGTCACAAAGGAACCTGTCTGTACTCGTGTGAGTTTGTGAGTTTGTGCAGGAGACATTTGTAATGAGGTGAGGCCAGCAGCAGCAGCAGCAGCAGCATAGGCAGCAGCAGCATAAGCAGCAGCAGCATAAGCAGCAGCAGCATAAGCAGCAGCAGCGGCAGCAGCAGCAGCATCAGCATAAGCAGCAGCAGCAGCAGCAGCATAGGCAGCAGCAGCATAAGCAGCAGCATCAGCATAAGCAGCAGCAGCAGCAGCATAAGCAGCAGCAGATGCGTAAGCAGCAGCAGCAGCGGCATAAGCAGCAGCAGCAGTGGCAGAAGCAGAAGCAGCAGAAACAGAAGCAGAAGCAGCAGCAGCATAAGCAGCAGCAGCAGCATAAGCAGCAGCATCAGCATAAGCAGCAGCAGCAGCAGCATAAGCAGCAGCAGCAGCATAAGCAGCAGCATCAGCATAAGCAGCAGCAGCAGCAGCATAAGCAGCAGCAGATGCGTAAGCAGCAGCAGCAGCGGCATAAGCAGCAGCAGCAGTGGCAGAAGCAGAAGCAGCAGAAACAGAAGCAGAAGCAGCAGCAGCATAAGCAGCAGCAGCAGCAGTGGCAGAAGCAGAAGCAGCAGAAACAGAAGCAGAAGCAACAGCTCTGAGTTCTGCTCCTGGTGTTACAGAAAAATGAGTGATAAAGAGGTAAGTTCCAAGTTTTTCACATGTAAAACACATGGAAAAATCACACGTACGTTGTAATTAAAGTGGCACTTACGACACGTGCAGTGGTAAAGCCTGACAGACCATAATACCCCATCTCCTTTTCCCCCGTAAAAACCCTCACATATCAGATGCTAAAGTAAATGTCATAATTGGTGTTTAGCGGTTAGCCCCTTCGTCAGGTGTGGCGCTATGGTAACGGCGCTGTCAGGTTAATTAGCTTGTGGCGCGGGGTTAGCTAGCGCGCGCTAACGGAGGGAGAGCGCTACAGGTGACGCGCGATTGGCAGTGACATTTCTCGGTGTAAAGTCGGAGGCGCGGTGCCGGATCAAAGACGGCGCCCCCCGCTGGGTCCAATTAGACGTGCACCATTGTGGGGACCAAGGGGGAGGAGGGGTGAGGGGGGGAGGTGGAAATGTGTGGAAATATTTGCTTATTATTTTTATATAAAGAAAAGAAAAAAATATATTGAAATTCAAATTATTTTACAGTCTAATTGCAAAACATGTCATTATCTGATTTGATAAAAGTGATATTTGTCTAATTATTTTTACAAAGGTAGAAAAATATATTTAAATTATTATACAGTTTAATTATAAAAAGTGCAGACA
This sequence comes from Taenioides sp. WSHXM2023, assembly GCA_029959045.1. Lineage (NCBI taxonomy): Eukaryota > Metazoa > Chordata > Actinopteri > Gobiiformes > Gobiidae > Taenioides > Taenioides sp. WSHXM2023. The sequence goes on along the minus strand of CM057095.1, from coordinate 31,745,839 downwards.
ATATTTTTTGATATATATATAAACAGAAATTATCTATTTTTTTATACACAGAAACAAAACAAAAAAAATATTAGTATTAAACAGTTTAATTGTCTGATTTTTTTTTTTTTTTAAATACAAAAAGAAAATATTTAAAATTATAGCTCATGAATTAAAGCAACAGTGTGTAACTTTCTGAAGTGGCATGTTGCTTCTTTGAAACGCTACTCTGGAATATTATCGTCAAAGGAACAACATTTCCTTGGAAACAAACAGGAAGGGGCCCTATACTCCAGGACAAATAAGAGTCAGGTCTGTGGAGATGCAAGCCTGCTGACAGTATGTTTTTCAGTACAATAAAAATAGACCAATACATATTTTTTTAATCTATTTTTGTGGCTCAAAAGTTGCATAATGTGGCTTTAAAAGAAAATGTATTTTCATCAAATATTTAAAATTATACATATTGATTAAAAAAAAAAAGTATAATATATTTAGTATATTCATAAAATTTGCTAAGAAAATGTAAAAAATATTTGTCAATTTTTATATCAAATATAGAAAATTATATCTCAGGAGTGAAAGAAATGTGCAAAAAATATGTTATATTCAAATACATATATTCATAAAATATTTAAAATTACACTTATGCTACAATGTCTGTCTAATTTTTTATGTTCTGAAAACATTTAAAATTATAGTTTGCAAGTTAAAAAAAATACTGTATATATGTTTTTAAATATTTTTTATTATTTAAAATGTTTGCTCCTGATTTGAAAAAGGCCTGAAAATATTGATCTATTTTTATACTTTCAACACACATTTAAAACGGTAGCTCCTGGGTTGAGAAAGTGCAGGATGTGATGGATAGGGAGACCGAGTGGATGGATGGAGGGAGTGAGGGAGGGAGAGAGAGGGAAGGGGGGGGTCTCATTAAAGGACAGTCCTGAACTAAAGAGCAGGGGTCAAAGGTCACACTGTAACAGATCTCCATTTGACTCCTCAGACACATGGGGTAATTAGCAGGTGTATGAGAGGAGAGAGAGAGAAGAGAGGAGAGAAGAGAAGAGAGAGAGAGGGAGAAGATGGGGAGAGGGAGAGAGAGGAGAATGAGACGAGAGAGAGAAGAGGGAGAGAGAGGGGAGAGGAGAGAGGGCAAGGAGACAGGGGGGAGATGGTAGGAAAGGGGACATACAGGAGAAATAAGAGTGGAAAGAGAGGAAGGGAAGAAGAAAGGGAGGAGACAGGGAGAGAGAGATGATGAATGGATAGATAGGGAAAGGAGGGAGAAGGAAAAAGAGGAGGAGGGAGAAAGTGGAAAAGAGAGTACTGTGGCCAGATGATAGAAAGGGGAAAGAGAGGAGAGGAGAGAGAAAAAAGGAGAGAGGGATGTGAAAAGAGAAAGGAGAGAGAGAGAGAGAGAGAGAGAGAGGATGGAGGGATAGACAGAATAGACTAAAGCAGGGAGAAAGAGGGAAAAGAGTATTGCGGCCAGACAATAGGAAAGGTGAAAGAGAGGAGAGGAGAGAGAAAAGAGGAGAAGGATGCGAAAAGAGATGAAGGCATTGTCAAAGAGAAGGGAAAGAGAGGGAGAGAGAGGGGATGGCGGGGTACACAGAAGAGAATAAAGTAGGGAGAAAAAGGGGAAAGCGGAGGGAGAGAAAGCAAGAGAAGAGGAGCAAGAGAAGTCATTAAAAGGCTGCTCTCTTTATTTTGTATTTTTTAAGAACAAATCATATCGATTTAAAACTCGTCTCTTCAGAAACGCCTTTTGTGTTTCGCCA